>JAHLJT010009436.1:52489043-52714236 GCA_031308135.1 Acheta domesticus
ACTTTAACCCATTAACTCCCAACTTATTTTTTGTTTTATATTCAATTATATTGATTACATATATTATTGAAGTGAGTATAATACCGGAAATTAAAACAAAACTTAGATTTTACTTCTAGTTTTTTTATTTACATGCCGGTCTATAAATAGACCGCTGGGCGGATTACGATTCTAAAAGGAAATATGCAACACGCAATACACTAAACTAAAAACTTTTTTTTAATATATATTTATTTGTTCTATAAAAACATTTATGTAAGATTAGTTTTTGATTAGTTTTTCACAATTTTAAAATAATTAATTTATTTTAAAGTATGGTAAGGTTGGAAACACTTTCTACAAAGCGTTACATTGCATTTTGGCAGAAAGTTAGAGGCCTTCCTTTACATCCATCGTACTGACAGTGCCTTTGAGATTCTCGCTTTCCTAAATAGTGGTCTTTCCCATCATACCGCATATCTAATGGAATGTTTCGGTGTGACGACAAGCTTGGCCGACCCACTGTCCGTCGTGTAGCAAACATCTTTAGATATTGCACAGTAATATTTCTGTGAAATTCCAGAAGATCCAAAGACTCTTTTCCATGAACAGTTCTGTATAGGATCCAAGCATTCACCACTGCCATATTTATCATTCGCGTGAAAAGGGGCCAATACCACTTTTTCCCTCTAATTGAAATATTGTATTTTCCCACAAGCCAGTCGTGGTGATCCACGCCTCCCATGTGAGCATTGTAATTTTTTATTACCTGAGGTTGGCCTATATTTATTCTCGTTCCGGTGGCTTTACTCCACCGACTTGTAGAAGCGATTGGTTCTAAAGTATCAAAATTTGTCCCTACTGAAACAGACTTATTGTCATGCCACCTGACAAAAAATACTTCGCCACTTTCATCAAAAGTATAATCGTACGAACCTCTTGGCAATTTTTGAATTTCTTTTCCTGTCAAAAGGGGCAGCTTGGAAGTCTGTTTCTCTTATTGTGCCTGTAGCTCTCATTCCAATTTCTTTCAAATGTACTAAGAGATCTCTGCTGGGTAAAAGTTGTCAAATACACAGCATGTTTTGAACGATCAGAATGCAGTCCAACATTTTCAAGACCACTCGTGTTCCAAGACACACATTTTTTCTCCAGTCGCTTTCAGCCTTTCCAATAGATTCCCGTTCTTTTCCACAATACAGATCAAAATTGTAGCAATACCACTGGAACCACACAATGCCCACAACTTGTACCAAATCGAATGGGTTTTCCCTTTATAAATTGTTTGAGCCTGTTGTGACCATAGTACTTAACAATCATCTCGTCAATTGACAAATTCTCTTCGAAACACCCAAATTGTTGAAATGATGAATTAGTGTCGTAATTAGAAATCTGACTTTGAAACCTTTGTCTATCATATTTTCTTGTGCGCTGTTATTGTCACAAAAATGTAGATATCGTTTTATTTTCTGAAAACGATTTCTTGACATAGCGTTCTTCACAATATCGATTCCTAAATCGTCATCTTCTGACCAATACATTCTCTCTGAGGGTAAGTATGATACCCGGAAAGCAGCAAAATTCCTAGAAACACTTTTAGTTCATCTACATCTAAGGAAAATTCAGGACAATTTTTTGAAGTTGTCGCATAATAAACTGATTCTTTCACAATATTTTCAAACATATTTTCGTAGTTAATTATCATTTCCGTGAGTTGGAGTGGAGTCAAGTCTTTCAGTGCTTTTTTCAGTTCTTCTTGAGTAATATTGGGACATGAGCGTTGTGTGTCACACAGTGTTGAATACGTAGGGTGTGCCTTCTTGTATGACGCTTCGTTATTGCATATTTCCTCTTTTTGCATTTTGCTTGCATGTTCGGCTTTGAGATAACATACTGAAAAATGTAAAAGATGAAATAATAGTAAGTTTCAAGAAGTTCAGAAAATTTATCTAAGTGATACCAAATGTATTACATACGACTCTTCATTTCTGCGAGAAGAATAATGTATTTCTAGAGGTCCAGGAACATCATTTGTCATAGCGAAACCCGTGAGATCGTCCGGCGCTTCATCATTGTCGGTCAGTGCATCTGTGGTATCTGGAGGTAGGACTACAACATCCACCGTGTCACATTCCTCGTCTAGTTCATCAAAATCTTCATCTAGAATATCAACTATTTCATCTACTGTTAGACCCTTCCTTATGACATTTGACATAATTGCCTGAAATATCACGACATGTAAACATTACTTCCATTACGCGTCAATTTTCTCAAGAAATAAAAATTAAAAATTTAACTTACCAATGAAATATTCAAATTTCTTGTAATAATAAATATCCAATATTCGTTTAGAAGAGAGTGCACGCACCAACTCACAAGAACACACTGAAATGGTCGTATGGGTCACGACGCTCTCGCCTACGTGCAGTCATCGACGACAGCTTATCGGAAACCTTCTCAAGTTACTGTCCGCGAAGCGCTGGATGCCCAGCGGTCTATAGATAGATCAGCAGATTTTTGCAACGTTGTATCTTCGGTAGGGCTTGGCATAATTTTACATTGTTGCATAGAATGTTAGCGGAATAACCAGAGAAGATAACAATTGGTCAATTATACTCAAAATATGGAATTCATTCTTGGAGTACAGTTCAAACGAAAACTCCGCGTAGTCAATACGACAAGTAGATTAGAAAATTGTTCCTAGGATTTTAAACATAAGTGTTAAACAAATATATATTTTTTTCTCAATGCACAAGATCCCCAATAACAATGTACACACGATTAAATTTGCCCTGGGTAAATAAACATTGAACATAAATGAAATAATTTCAGCTGATCTAGAATAGACGCAGCTGGGTCGTTATGGGTAAAATTTATATTTGTTCTCCATACTTGTCTTCATAAGAGTCATGCACATTTTTGACAATTTTAGTAGTGTTTTCGCGCAATATTGAGGCAATTTGTGCAATTTTAAAAATTACAAGAACAGTTTTCTCAAAAGCGACTTCAACTTTGTTTCCTATAAACTTTTGGAAAGGATAGTACCTAATGTACTCTGAGATGACATAAACGCCATATTGCTCTATTCCCTTTTTGTGTATTTCACAAAACTTACAAAATGTATTCTGGACTAGTCCTGTCATTTAGTAAATATTCTTTAACGGGCCGATTTGTTCATATTAGGAAACTTTTAACTGACACCTCGAACGTTAAGGTACTATCGATCTTTTGCGCATTCGCAGATGCAAGCCAAAGTGATGCGAACTGTAACTTGCGAATGAGCAGAGCTCCGATAGTACGTAACGTTCGAGGGTGCAAAAAACTCCCCTGACTATTACATTTACGAGTACATGTGCTTTACATTATGTCTTAAAAGTTCGCTCGACAACTCAGATGTTTTCTGTGAAAATGAACTGAAACTTCCGAAATTGCACAAATGTTCAAACGCCATTTTCTCAAATTGCTTCTTCAAAACTTTCGTACGAATCTATTTGCATTCTTTAAGTTAACATAAAATTAATTTGCTGTATTTTTATGAGTTTTTCAAAAAATAAATAAATGTAGTTTAAGTGTCTCCTCACGCCATTAATATTCACTTTTCCAGAAAATTTTATACATTATTACATTTGTGAGTAGAAGTGCTTTAAATGTCACAAATGAAGTTGTTCGAAAACTCGAAAGATTCTTGTGAAAATTCCGAAGCTTCCATTTCGCATTTACAGTAACGCTTAAACGCCATTTTCTTAAGAGCGGCTGCCAAATCTTTCAATGAAAATTCCTTATATAGGACGAAGTTTTACTCTTCTTTAATATCCTAAAAGTAATATTTCGTATCTACCATGAAGAAGCTGAAAATGAGAAAAGTTTCAAAAAATGTATTTGGCGGCGATAGATGTCAGCAAGATGTCAGAAGATGGGGAAGATGGTAAACTGGCCCAGACCAAAGATATTAGATTAATATGAGAAGTATGTGCAATTTGTCCTAAAGTACGAAAACGTTTTTAAAATCGATTCGTTATTACTGGGAAAAGGATTAACCAGGTGAATTCTATCAAGGTGACAAACGCCGTTTTGAATGATAAATCGAATCGTAGGATTAAAAGAGCTCTTGCGTTATCTCCGCTTGTTTTTTCCGGAGGTGAAATGGTAATGGAAGATCTTAGAAGTACAATATATCTAAAATACGATGTGAGGAGATGGAATATGGGTGGATATTTACGCAATTAGTTCGATTTTTTCGTTTTGAAATCAGCACCAAAGCGGGGATCGGTGTTTGAGTGATATCTCAGACATTCTTATGATGGTATTCGAAGGAAGATGGAATATGTGAATAAGGTAATAGTTTTATACTACTATTAAGATGATACGAGACCGTTTACCCCTATTACAGCATCACTAGTTTCATATGTGGGGAAAAAATATCTTGAGATGCGAAGTGACGGAAGCATCAACGAAGTGACGGGGTGTCTGGCTTGCTGCCCCCGAAAGTTCAGCCTTCTTGCCCGGTCGCCGCGCCGCGGCGGCCGCCGCCCGGCTCGCCCGTGCCGGCTTGACCGCGCCGCCGGCCAACAATGTCCCGGCGGCGTGGAAGGGGAAGGGGGAGTGGGGTGAGGTGTTTTTCGAATTTCATCTTACCGTCGCTCCTATTTATCCGATTTGCATGTTTGACACGGCGTTGGATTCTGGAAGCGTGTCGCCATCGCGCTATAAGCCCACATTTTTGAAATTGTTCCCGGAAGTACGAGAAAAATTTTAAAAATCGAGTTTCTGCTAGTTTTTTTTGGAAAAAGGGCTTCGTAGCGTAAATTCTATTATAAACAGGAGTCAAATGCCGTTTACAGATCGAAAATCGGACCATTTGTTCAGACGTTATCGGTAAAGTAAATTTCTGCTGATGGTGCTGCGATCTATTGAATTTTCCTACAAGTTTTTTTCGGTACATTTAGCCTTAAGCCACGGTTTGACATAAACAGTTACAATCAACTGAGAGACATTATTTAAGGAATTTTTAATTACACAAGCTATTTTTCATTCTAATCTGAGCAGAAACATTTTAAATATTAAATAGCTCTTGCCATCTGTTCATTCAGGCGAGTGCGCTTCTTTGCATCTCCTGACTTTGAACATTCACGCTGATTCCTGCGTGAATTATGCAGCCCGCACACACTAGGAAGGCAGTTTTAAAATAACTTAAAAGACACGAAACACACCAATCGTGTTAAAATATGCATATATTCTTGTTGAATCAACAGTACACTTAAAACACAAGTAAAAGGCGGGCGGACCTGCCTCCGCAACTAGCAACTAACGACTCGACCCCGGCCGGCAACAATGCGCCCCCCTCCGCCCCCTCCCCTCCTTGACGTCATTTTCCGAATATGATACGAAAGGAGGCAAAGGCAACAATCTTCAACACCATCTAACGAGCTCGATACATTGCCCTGGGAAGATGTATCTTTAGTTTGTTACTTTCATAAAAGTTCAACAGTTTTAAATTACGGACTGATTAAAGAACATTCCCATATTCTCTTTGCCATTTTGAAAATTAGTGACATTAAATGTTTTCTAGCTTTCCTTAAAATGCTAAAAAGTGGTGTTAGGATTGCTTGCTACATTACGTATTTTACATTTAAACACACATCGTAAAATAGGTTTTTATATACGTGATGACGGCACGGAAAGAACAATGCTCTCTCCAAATTGTCTTCAAAAAAGACGTATAATCCTTTCAAAACGTCAAGTTTTTGATGCAGTTGTATCACATCAAAGAATTTCTAGATCTTTTTCTTCTGTAATGTTCTTTGTCTCGTCCTTTCTTTATTCGCGAGATGTTCGTACTAGTCCTGCAAGATAGCTTTTACATTCTGGCTCTTTGTGCCGAAATAAAAGCATTCTTCTTCCAACGTAATCATTTGTAAAGTTTTCGGATGTACAATATCAAATAGACTGTTCAAATTATTTCTAAACTTCTCTTCACGATGCTTAAAAATATTTTCACACTTGTTTGCGTTTTTTGTTATTTTCTTCACTCCGAATAGTTCAAGTTAATAAGTTTTTGAGAACAATGCTGATTAGCTCTTGTCGGAATTTTTGTTTTTTCCCACAATATCATTCTCTCACGAAATACTTTAGCCGCTTGCACTAACTGTTCATTTTACTTCCCATATGTTATAAAATAAAACTTCAAGCACTTGTTTGATGGTAAATTGTGTCCTGTTATTTGGTGTTTAATATTAATAATTAATATTATCACCTATTAAAAACACACGTTCTTCGGCACTGCATATGACACTAACATATGACATGATGTTAGATCACTCCTGTGAACACGAGTGACACTATCGATTAAAATTCTTGTATTGTTGTGCTCGGACCTGACTCAGCGATGGATGGTAGCTCTATATGGCCATGTCCGTCATGCGAGTTCGCGCTCAAATCGGCGCGGGTTAGAATGCTCCGATTTCAACAAAATTTTGTGTAGGCATGTTTTATGGTCATTTGAACAAAATTGGAGGGTGAGTGGTCAAAAATTTGAAAGTCGGAAAATAAGGGACACTCTAATATACACCCATCATCTCTCATATACACCCTCATACGAGTAATTAACTCCACACTCCAGAGTATTAAAATGGAATGATTGCATCTCCTACAGAGAAAACTAGTGGTGCTACAACAGCACTTACTTTCCCGTATTAGAGGAAACAGCTAAGTAGTACCTGTAATATTGCACTTATGCGCTACTAACATCTTCGCTTGGAACTCACTATTTCCATTGCAGTGTTGTCAGAACTATGTGAATTCTACAACTTTACAAAAATAGAATGCAAAAGTTTGTAACCCTGTATGGAAAAGAAGCCTGATACCCTGGAAATATAGAAATGCCTTCCATTGGGCCATGATTTAGGGAAGAGTATTTTAAAACCATACAACAAATTCTCTACTCACTACAAATGGTACAGCATTTGGTGCAAAACTAAATATTTTGCCTGCAAATATCAACATAAATTAGGCAATTATAACTCCTTTTCATACAGCTCCGTTAGGTCACAACAATGACACTAATTCACAGATATTCGCGAGCGCAAAGTGAATTCCATTGTTGCAGACCCTGCATTGTCGCTATTCTGAGAGCTATTAATTCTTTTACTTATTTCAAATATTTCAAAATAAACAATTTCTAAAATATTAATGTGTAAGTCTATAACAAAGTTCGAATGTAAGAAACGAAAGAAAGAAATAATATACAAATTGCACATTCTAATTTACGACGCATCCAGCTGTCCGAAAGCCCAGTAAATTTACAGCGGCCTATTACGTTTTTCACAAAATTAAAGAAAAACTACTCGTATTTTGAAAAATTAAGCATGACCGTATTTATTTTATTTATTTATTTGTCAAAAAACAGAAACAGAATGGCACAGACTTTCCCCGTATTCGTTTTCTATTTTCCTGGGTCTTCGCTAGCTATTCGGAATTGCCACATACTCTTTCTTGCCAGCTACCATCTATCATCGCCAAAAGTACATTTTTTGGTCATTTTCTTAATTTTTTCGGTTTCCTATTGGTAGAACAGAAACATTAATTTTAGAATATTAAAGAACACAAAAACCTAGCCGTAAATGGCAATTTTATTTTAAAAATTATGTGCCGTTTAAGAGAAAATGGCGTTTTAGCACTACTAAAAATGCGAAATTTGAAGCTCATTTTCACAGAACATTTTGAGTTTTCAAAATACTTTATTTGAAGTTACTTGAAGCACTTACACTCACAAATATAATCATCTTACAAATTGCGGATAATGTGCATATTAAAGTTGTGAGAGATCTTTCAAAAAATTTACATTTATATAATTTTTGAAAAAAACAAAAAAAACTCAAAATAAACTTCACGCTATACTAATGAGTGTAATTAGCACTATCCGTTACAAAAGTTTCAAGAAAAAATTGCAGCCATATACGAGAAAATGACGTTTGAGCATTTCTGAAAATGCCGAAATTTGAGCTACTTTTCACAGAAAACGGTAGTGTTTTCGAGAAACTTTACTTGACATTATTTAAAGCATATATACTCGTAAATATAATAATGTAAAAAAATCGCCGATAATGTAAATATTAATGACGTGAGAGACAAGTAAAAAAAAATACATTTTTTGTAATTTTTGAAAAAACCAACCGATAGACCAAAATGGCTTTTATGTCATTGATAGAGTACATTTACCACTATCCCTACCAAAAGTTTAAAGAAAAAATTTGGAGCCGTTTTTGAGAAAATTTTGTTTTTGTAATTTTTTAAAATTGCACATATTGCACGCAATATTGCACGAAAACTACCAAAATTGTGAAAAACATTTACATGACCTTTATTAAAGAACTCAATATGCAGAAACTAATTTTTTTAAGGAAAGATCTATATCTTTAATTTTGTAGTTGGAGAAAGACGCCGAAAATAATTCAAACTTTCACAATTTTCGAAAATTCAGAGCTGTATGTGGAAATCGGACCTATGCCATGTTAAAAAGTGTATTTTTCCTCTATTCATACAAGAAATTT
Organism: Acheta domesticus; assembly: GCA_031308135.1. NCBI lineage: Eukaryota > Metazoa > Arthropoda > Insecta > Orthoptera > Gryllidae > Acheta > Acheta domesticus. The sequence continues at coordinate 52,497,572 of JAHLJT010009436.1, forward strand.
AAAGAAAAAATTTGGAGCCGTTTTTGAGAAAATGTTGAAAATCCCAGGGGGGCTTCATATAAAGTACCCCCAAATTTTAAAGAATCTTTTTCAAAATCACAAAGCTTCGACTAGAATCAGATCGACTGGGGAATATCAATTTTGAAGAAAATCGACCGAACGGTTTAGGCGCTAGCGTTGGCCACAGACGGACAGACGGACGGACGGACAGACGGACAGACGGACAAACGGACGGAATGCCGTCAATCGATTTTTAAGTATGAAGAAGCAACAAATCATGGATTTTGACCACACCACGTGTTAGGGGATTTTTTTTCTTAATTTAGCAACTGGTTTTATCCACTTATTCGTTTTCACGGCCCGGCAATTAATTTTTTTCCGCCGAAAATTGGCCATTTTTTCGCGCAGCATTACATAACTTTCCCTGTACTACGTATATCACTCCGTGTATACGTACGTATAGGGGAAAGTAAAAAATTCTAGGCATTGTTATAGGAATGGATTTAAATGTAATGCTCTCTAATGACTCATTATTGGTGACATATATGTATCAAACATTCCAAACGTTATGTAACGGAACAGATTTGAACTTTTACCGAGGATGCTGTGCTGATAACTTCGAAAATGCTACCAGGAGACAGGCTTCACAAAATTGCTAATTTACGTGACACTAATTAATGAAAAGTTTAAAATGGTGATAATTCCAAAGGATAAAGTGGGTATCGATGAATCGGTTGAACCATTTTAGGGCGATTAGTTTTTCCGCAATAACCGAAGAACAAACGTCATAGATACGGCATTTTTAAACAATGCGTGGAAAGGAGGCTTACAAAATTTATGCAGATAGAGAAAAGCAAAAGGGCAAAGATGTTTCCACAAAAGTAGTGATGGAACTTATGGAGCCATAACCAAATTTTGGCAGAACATTATACACTGATAATTGGTATACAAGTGTGAATATTGCAAAAACTCTTGGGGATAATAACACTCATTTGGTTGGCACATTAAATAAAAATCGAAGACAAAATCCTAGCGATGTTACAGCTAAATTAAAAAAACGAGAGGTCATTGCAAGAATAAATGAACAAAACGGAGTAGTTTCAAAATGGAAAGACAAAAGGGATGTGCCGATGTTAACTACTAAACATGGACATGAAACACAAGACATAAATGTGAGAGGTGGTAAGAAGATAAAGCCTGTAGCTACCATTGATTACAACAATGCTAAATCTTCTATAGATTGGGATCTTATATAGATCAAACGGAATCTAAGATGATCTGTAAAATGGTACCGAACATTTGCATTTTAGGTAGGCAGTTTAGGCGCTAGCGTTGACCAGAGACGGACAGACGGACGGAATGCCGTCAATCGATTTTTAAGTATAAAGAAGCAACAAATCATGGATTTTGACCAACACCACGAGATAGAGGATTTTTTTTCTTAATTTAGCAACTGGTTTTAGCCAACTTATTCGTTTTCACGGCCGGCAATTAATTTTTTTCCGCCGAAATTTGGCCATTTTTTTTTCGCGCAGCATTACATATCTTTCCCTATACTACGTATATCACTCCGTGTATACGTACGTATACGGGAAAGTAAAAAGAATCCAATTTACACTATTTGACTGCGTATTTTATTTTGGGGTTAATTGTTATCACTATTTTTCAAGTAAAAAGTCTACGTTTGACTGATGACAATCTTTTAATATTTCTGTTCAACCTAATACATTATACAACTTGTTACATGTTTTAGTCTCTCTTATTGTGTGTCTTAGAACACAATGAATACATAGTTAAGCGTTACATGAAAACGCCTACATCTCTTCTTTTTTCATGTCTTGCGCATCACCAACAATCCCCCCCCCCCTTTTACGGAATTTCTTTTCTCTTCAAGACGAACTAAACATCTTCGGTTCTCAAATTTATCGAGCGTAAATGTCCGTTCAGAACGTGTTTTGGTACATCTTTCGTACATATATCTGCTAACATTTCTGAAGTCTTGCAATGTAATAGTTGTGTGTTTTGTTCTTCTATATTGCGACAACTTCGGCCCCACGTTGGGAAAGCCAATTGCGACAACCTCGTCTCCAGTTGGGCGCCGAAAACGTGGCTGCCGGTTCGCTCAGTGGGTAGAAGGGCGTGCCTAAAATGATGATGGTGGAAGTCGGTGGCCGGTAAGAATGAGGAGACTTGTAATCATGTTAACAAACAAGTGGCATTTATTCGGACGGAATGCCGTCAATCGATTTTTAAGAAGAAAGAAGCAACAAATCATGGATTTTGACCACACCACGAGATAGAGGATATTTTTTCTTAATTTAGCAACTGGTTTTATCCACTTATTCGTTTTCACGGCCCGGCAATTAATTTTTTTTCCGCCGAAAATTGGCCATTTTTTCGCGCAGCAATACATAACTTTTCCTATACTATGTATATCACTCCGTGTTACGGATACGGGAAAGTAAAAGAATGAAGAAGTAATCCTACCAAGAATACTTTCGACTCAACACGAATTAAGAAAACAGGAAAAGTGGAGCAAGTGTTCAAGATGCTATAAATTTAATTGCGAAGATGGAGAAAGGACCAAAGAACAGAAAAATCACGAAAAAGATCTTTACAAAGTGCATTGAATGTGATCTTTAGCCTTTGCTCTTTCTGTTATTTTGCAATGCATTCAGTTAACCGGTCCAATTAGTCTCTCATGATTGTAATCTTTTTGTAGTTTTTTATGGCATTTTTTACTTTCCCGTATACGTACGTATAGACGAAGTGATTTACATAGTACAGGGAAAGTTATGTAATGCTGCTGCGAAAAAATTGCCAATTTTCGGCGGAAAAAATTCATTGCCGGGCGCAGATAACCAAAATGTGGATAAAACCAGTTGCTAAATTAAGAAAAAAATCCCCTAACACGTAGTGTAGCCAGAAACCCTCTTTTGCGGGTCCTTGATATCGAAAAACAAATTGAAAGGAAAACGTCCGCCCGTCCGTCCGTCCCTCCGTCCCTCCGTCCCCTCCGTCCCTCCGTCCCTCCGTCCCTCCGTCCCTCCGTCCCTCCGTCCCTCCGTCCCTCCGTCCCTCCGTCCCTCCGTTCCCTCCGTCCCTCCGTCCCTCCGTCCCTCCGTCCCTCCGTCCCTCCGTCCCTCCGTCCCTCCGTCCCTCCGTCCCTCCGTCCCTCCGTCCCTCCGTCCCTCCGTCCCTCCGTCCCTCCGTCCCTCCGTCCGTCCGTCCGTCCGTCCGTCCGTAAACACTGCGAGCGCCTAAACCATACGTACGATTTCTTCCAAAATGGGATATTCCCCGGTCGATCTGGTTCTAGTCAAAGCTTTGAGATTTTGAAAAAGATTCTGCAAAATTTGGGGGTACTTTACATGAAGAACCCCGGACATTTTCAAAATTTTCTCAAAAACTGCTCCATTTTTTAAAAATTCTTGTATGAATAGTGTAAAATACCCTTATTAACATGGCATAGGTCCGATTTTCACGGATAATTGAATTTTCGAAAATTGTGAGAGTTTGAATTCTTTCTGGGTCTTCCTCCAACTACAAAATTGAAGATAGAGATTTTTTCTTCAAATAAATGTGTTCTTGAAAGTCAGGTCATGTACATTCTTTTGAAAAAATTAGTCGTTTTCGCGTATATTGTGTGCAATATATGGAATTTTAAAAATTACAAAAACTAGATTTTTCTCAAAAACAGCTCCAAATTTTTCTTTAAACTTTTGTAGAGATAGTGCTAAATGTACCTATGAGATGACAAACGCCATATTGCTCTATTCTTTTGTTTTTTCAAAAATTATAAAAAGGTATTTTTTTGGACTTGTCTCCCACGTCGTTAATATTTTCACTAGGGCGAATTGTTCACATTATTATATTATGAGTACATGTGCTTTAAATAATGTCAAGTAACGTTTCTCCAAAACACAACCGTTTTCTGTGAAAAACTAGCTCAAATTCCGCATTTTCAGAAACGCTCAAACGCCATTTTCTCATAAATGGCTAAAAACTCTTCAAACTTTTCGATCGGATAGTGCTAATGGTACTCTTTAATATGACGTAAAGTTTATTTTGAGTTATATTTAGTTTTTTAAAAAAATTACACATGTGTAATTTTTTTTAAAGGATCTCTCAGCATCTTTAATATTCACATTACCAGCAGTTTGTAAAGATTATTTTAATAGTGAGTGTACGTGCTTCAAATAACTTCAAATAAAGTATTTTGAAAACTCACAAGTTTCTGTGAAAATGCCCTTCAAGTTTCGCATTTTGAGTAGCGCTAAAACGCACTTTTCTTTAAAGCGGCTCATAATTTTTTGAAAGAAAATTGCCGTTTAGGGCTAGGTTTTTGTGTTCTTTAATATTCTAAAATTCATATTTTCGTTCTACCAATAGGAAAACGAAAAATTAAAAAAATGTACTTTTGGCGGTGATAGATGGTAGCTGGCAAGAAAGAGTATGTGGCAATTTCGAATAGCTAGCGAAGACTCAAGGGAATAGAAAACTAATACGGGAATGTCTGCGTCATTCTGTAACACCGTCAGTTTAGTTTTTCAATGCTATTTAGATGTTAACTGTCTGATAAATCAACATGTTTTGATTGACGATTAATTTTCCCAAATTTACTTTGCTTATTTTCCCAAACTTTGTAAAGTATGGAAGAAGACGTAAAATACGTTATATCCGTGGAAATAGAAAGATTGTGTTAATATTTGAACACCGTAAGTAAAGTTGATGACTGGAGCTATGAGTACCAAAAATGGTTCTCACACTTCAATTGACGCCGTGAGTACCATATGTGTTACTCACATTTCTTACTTTCTCGTGTACGTAGTAATATATATACGGAGTAATATACGTAGTATAGGGAAAGTTATGTAATGCTGCGCGAAAAGAGTGACTAATTTTCCGGCGGAAAAAATTCATTGCCGGGCGCTTGATAACAAAAATGTGGATAAAACCAGTTGCTAAATTAAGAAAAAAATCCCCTAACGCGTGGTGTAGCCAGAACCCCTCTTTTGTGGGTCCTTGATACCGAAAAACCAATTGAAAGGAAAACGTCCGTCCATCCGTCCGTCCGTCTGTCTGTGCACACTGCTAGCGCCTAAACCATAGGTACAATTTCTTCCAAAATGCATCTTCCCCGGTCGATCTGGCTTGAGTCAAAGCTTTGAGATTTTCAAAAAGATTCTTCAAAATTTGGGGGTACTTTACATGAAGCGCTCCGGACATTTTCAAAATTTTTTCAAAACCGGCTCCAAATTTTTTTGTTTAAATGTCTGTAATGAATAGAGTAAAATACACTTATTAAGGTGAGACGGTAGGCCCTATCCCATCAATGTTAAAACGAGCAACTTTGTGACCCATTTTCTCAGAAACTACTGAATAAATTTTAGTGGATTTTGCACTACTTATTAAGAGATATATGAAGAGATTACTGATCCTCAGTTAAGTTGTTATCTCTTTTCTGAAGCGATTTATTAATTTTTTTCCAAGAAACGAATTTTTTCCTCAAGAAAATGTGCAAAAAAATCCTAACACATGGACTAGAGAAGTAATAATCACGATTGAGGATCCACATTCTTAGTATAATGTGATTTATCATAAGTAAAAAATTCATGCAGATAGCTTTTATCATTTCAGAGATAATGGGGTAAACGTTTCAAAATTTTAACTTCTGAGAAAATGACACTCAAAGTTTTCAGATAAGCATATGTTAGGAAAATCTAAAATATTTTTCACTAGAGAGTAACTACAGGCAGCCTACATCATAATAACAGGTTTCACTATCTTTTAGACCAGCCTGAGTTTTTCTTTTCTTCTTTCTTGCCTCCTTTGGCATTTGTTGGTCATCATATTTTGCCTTCGCAATGCGTAATCTGTCAAGTTCTCTACAAATATCAGCATGGGTTTTTCCACGTGACACACGTAAGTTTTTCATAACTTCTCATATGGCACAATTTCTATCATTATTTATTACAACTGATTCAGACACTCCCTAATTGTAAAGTTCTGATACCAACAAAAATATATTTTGGTATTCTTATACAAATGGTGTTCTTGAATGCCTCACATTCTGTATTTTGCCATGTAGCCATCTTCTGAAAAGTTATGTCTTCACTTGTATTATTTTCAACTTCGGTATTTACACTACGTTTTTTTTCCTTTTAGACTCACTAGGAAGAGTTTCACATGCATTCGGACTCATGTTATCATTATTTTCGTGCTGCAAAGGATTTGATCTGATATGCTGATTTTCTTTGAAAATGTGTTCCTTTACATTTCGCCATTGTAGAACATATGAGACATTTATTTTAATTTTGTAGACTATAACACATCATAATTGTTAATAAATTGAACTTTACTATACAACAAAAACATCAAGTCAAGCTTCTATACGTGCGGAAAAATTGTTAACTAAATAATGCATTTACAAAAATTGGACTATCGCACAGACTGTACTATCAGCACTTGCAGACAAAATTCCTTTACAAAAGTAAACAAAAACTAGCTTTCTGACAAAATTATAACAAGAGATATAAGACATTGTATGCGCGGAAGTACAGTAATATTGCAGTCTGACAGTTCTCAGTGGAATCTTTAAAATAAATTTCCTACACTTACAGACGGAATACATCAATGAATTTGGTCAAGAAATGTTCATAAAAGAACATATTATTTAATTATTCAAAAAAGAAAATTCCATTTTTTTAAAAAAATTGGCCTACCGTCTCACCTTAAGGTGGCATAGGTCCGATTTTCACGGATAACTCGGAATTTTCGAAAATTGTGAGAGTTTGAATTCTTTTCGGCGTCTTTCTCTTACTATAAAATTGAAGATAGAGATTTTTCCTTGAAATTAAATGTGTTCTCCAAAGTGAGTTCTTTGTTGAAGGTCAGGTACATTGTTTTGAAAATTTTAGTAGTTTTCGCGCAATATTGCGTGCAATATGTGCAATTATAAAAAAATTACAAAACTAGATTTTCTCAAAAACGGGTCCAAATGTTTTCTTTAAACTTTTGGTAGAGATAGTGCTAAATGTACCCTTTGAGATGACATAAACGCCATATTGCTGTATTCTTTTGTTTTTTCAAAAATTGCAAAAATGTAATATTTTTGACTTCTCTCACATCGTTAATATTTACACTAGCGACGAATTGTTCACACTTATATTTATGAATACATGTCCTGTGTGTCAAGTAAATTTTCTCAAGAACCGTTGAACCTTTTGAACCGTTTTCTGTGAAAACTGGTTCACAGTTCCACATTTTCAGAAACACTGAGACCCCATTTTCTTATAAATGGCTCAAAATTTTTTCTTCAAACCTTTGGAACGGATAGAGCTAATTGCAGTCTTTTATATGACATAAAGTTCAATTCGGGGCCTTTTTTTGCTTTTGCACAAATTACTTCAAAGTAATTTTTTTTTGAAAGATCTCTCACACCTTTTATATGCACATTTCCAGCATTTTGTAAACACTATTGTATTTGTGAGCGTAAGTGCTTCAAACGACTTCAAATGAAGGTTTTGGAAAATTCAAAAATTTTATGTGAAAGGGGCAACAAATTTCGCATTTTTAGTAGCGCTTAAACAATATTTTTTTAAAAACCGGCTCCAAATTTTTTTAAAAAAATTGCCATTTAGGACGAGGTTTTACAGTTTTTTAATATTTTAAAATCAATATTTCCGTTCTACCATTAGGAAAACCAAAAATTAAGAAAATGTAAAAAAAATGTACTTTGAGCGGCCATAGATGGCAGCTGCCACGAGTATGTGGCAATCGCGAATAGCTAACCAGGGAAATAAAAAACTAATACGGGAAAGTCCGTGCCATTCTGTAGCACCAGTAGTTTTAAATTTGTTTAGATATATCGTGTTAATAATATATTTTTAGTATGATTAGAAGTAAAATAAATTGTTACACTCATGTTTCATTATAAAAAAAGTTGTGGCCCCACATTTATGAAAAATGCTGTGGCAGTCAATCTGTTAAAGGAGGACGACTGGTCACAATAATCTGCACGACCTGAGGATGAATGAATAATATATATTCAACAAGTTGTATTGAACATTAATTAGTAATCAAATGATCTTCATATGTGATTGTTTAAAGTCATTAACTAAATAAGATATACAAGTCTATTGACTTCAGAAGAATTGGCTTTAAAAATAGTCGTTCGTGAGAAAAGATTTAATAAAACTGTACTGACCGATTAGTAAGGAGTACTGCGATAAAACGTCAAGAAAATCGGACACACGCAACTATCATTTTATTACTTGCACAGGGAAATTTGATTATTAAACTGCATAATAAATGAAAACTTCCGATAAAAAAACCCTCTCATTAACTTTATAAAATATTGTGTTTTTTTATTTACAGCCAATGTGAGAGTTCTTTCGTCTCTTCATTTTTAACTGGGAACTTTAGGTTTAACATAACTATCATTTTATTACTTATGTTAAACCTAAAGTTCCCAGTTAAAAATGAAGGGACGAAAGAACTCTCACATTGGCTGCAAATAAAAAAACACAATATTTTCTAAAGTTAATGAGAGGGTTTTTTATCGGAAGTTTTCATTTATTATGCAGTTTAATAATCAAATTTCCCTGAGGAATACTCTTAATAACAAACCCTTTTTTTAGAGGAGAGAACTATGTGGAGTTGGCCATGGACAATGAAGTGTTTTTTAAAAACAAACTCGTTTGTCAAATGATTGGTCCACGTCGTATAAAGAATTGAGAAAGCCTGCCAATCTCTGTACATTTAGGAAATCCTACCTCGTGTTGCTGTATTTTCCGAATGCTCCAACCCCAAACTCGCTTCTGTCACCCATTCTCTAACCACAAATTCACACCAAGTACAAAATTGTGCGCCTTTAAAGCAACCGAATGATACCGCCAGATGTATTATGCGCATGCTGGTTGCGAGAGGAGTGGGGGGTTGGTTACTTCGACGGAAGGACTATAACAAACTTTCCTCTCATTTTTCGATGTTAAATAATTTGTATTATACGGAAGCGAACTTGTCTCATACTGAAGTTTTGTGAACAACGTTCGTCGCTAACATTTATTTTTAATTCAACTAATGTAAAGAAGTGGGGGTAGGGGTAAGTATTCCAGGGCTCAAGAAAACGTGCGGGTATAGTATCAACAGCACTAAATTCTGTGGGTTGCGGGTTCAGATTGGTCGGTTTTTTAGTTTTTTATTGCTTGTGTCTATTGCTCTATCCAGTAAGACCTTTCAGCAGCATGTTATTATACCAAAAGTAATAATATGAAGTAAAATCGCTGTTATTTTCAACAGCATTACTATACAATATTTTCTCTATACTATGTAAATAGTAGGGGACGAAGTGAAAACAGTTGCTATCTTACTATGGGCTCAAAATGTATGATAAAATCGACAGGATATAAGACATTATGTTATTGATGATACCTATACATTTTCATCTTGTATGTTGATAAAACAGGAATGTCAAATCGATTCGATGCTTTTAAGTGAACGAATAAAATGAGGGAAGTTACCTACCTGACTTGAAATATGAACTTTGGAGTACTTGATCTTCCATTAGTTTTCATCTGTTGACATTGGCTCTGCTATTTTCGATTCTCGTATTGATTCCATTACTTCTTCTTAATAGATATTACCAGAGGATTAATCTACTTTGCCCGAACGTAAATCGTCTCCATTTTAAGAGCTCATTTTCTTAAATGCTCATCGTTCTTTAGAAATCTTCTCCTCTAGTGCTGGGGTCCGTTTCCTATTAACCAAGCGAACAATGGTCATTGTTAACAAAGTTCTGAATCACCAAAATGTCAGATAGTTGAAGGGACCCAGATTTATAAAATCCATTGCAAACGATTTACACACCTCGTTTTTGGCGATCAATTACGAAAGGAAGAGCAGTTGAAAAGTTCTAGACATTCACTATAAGGACAATCTAAACCGCCAAAAACATTTTTTCATAACGTACAGTGTTCGATTTCATTATTTCATATTGGGCATTTATGATCAAGTTTGTATGTTCTGGTAATTTTCTTGAAATTTTGTATTTAAGTGAATGTTTTTCTGAGTTTATCGCTGTTTTATTGCTTTTAGTTACATTGTTGATCTGTAAGAATAATCTTGTAGTATTTAAATTCATCTCCGGGTGGTTTTAGTTCTCGTGGGTTGTCGCCAGAGGGCTATGTTTCATTATGCGGTTTGGTCCTGGGCATTATGCGGTTTGGTCATGGATGTGGATGATGTGTTACATACCCTGACAATATCAGCTATCTTATTTTAAAATGATTGTAAATTGTCAATTTGTTATTTTCTTTTTCTACTAAAAAATATTTCATTATATTTCAAACACTGCGCCGTTGAGAATTCGATTCTTCACAAGGATGAACGAATCAGTCTGAAATGCCGCCTTGCCTGCACTGAGAATCAGACGCACACTGACCCATTACATCCGGGGTGCCTACGAAAAAGCTATCGTTTTACGAAACTTCATTGTTCTTTTCGGTGTTTGTAACAGAACGAGGTTAATTAATGAACATTGTCGTTTTATTTAAGTTTTATTACCTTATTGTAAGGCATTTAGCAACTATATATTTGCAGCCAATTTAGGTTAGGGATTGTGCTGGTTAAATGCACAAGGGTATGTGACTGTGCAATCCACACCTGTGCCCCGGAATGGCGACAGCACGCGATCCAAAGTGCCTACATAATTATGGAGTCGTATTTTTGTGCCGTGGACAAATTATAGCACATGAGAAACAGTTAAAAATATATGAAAAAAATATGAGAGAATAGAATTTCATTTAAACAGCCAACACAGGCTATGTTGAGCAATGCAACGGTGATATAAGGGAAAATAGGGAAATTGTGTCACACTTCATTCGAGTTGAATGCTTTTTTGGGACAGAAGGGCTTGTATTTTCTGGCCCTAATGAAAATAGGGGATCATCAAATAGAGAAAATTTCATGGAATGTATAAGTGAAATAATGAAAAACTGACAAGGATGATATGAAAATTCCAGTGTTTCATGCAATCTCACTAAGAAATTCAGATTCATTGGATTTCAAGTGTGAGCTCGGTTATGTCCCATGAAATTAAAAATTAAATTTCTAGAGCCTCTTTTGTCTCCGCCATACTGGATAAAACCCTTGATGTAAGGACAACTGTCAACTGTTTTTCATTATATGTCTGTAAATTGATTGATTTTCTCTTTCCTATTATATTTTTATTATAGATCATTGTTCTCCTTTTTATAAATTATGCCAATTCTACTTGGTTTCAAAATCATATGAATTGGACAATTTTGAAAATCATTGGGTTTGATAGTCCTCTTATTATTAAAGTATGAGGACACACATTTATATTTTGCTAGGTCGTGAACTTAAGTCAACTTTTTCTAAGTTTCAACCAGTAAACTACATGAAGTACGTGAGCTATTATTACTTTTACTGGATCAGTTTTCTGTGCTCTTGTCAAAGTCTTGATCAAAGTGACAAAAATGGTATTGGGGAATGAGAAATATTTAAATTATAATTAAAGTTTTAAATTATTTTTTTCATTTCTCTAGTTACATACCCGAAGACAAAACTCAGGCTACGCCACTGGGTTTGGTCAGTATCGAAATCAGTGTTCTGTAGAGAAGTCTTGCCTTGTCAGCTGGCCTCAGAACATTGTTCGAAACCGTTAGCCTACAGAGAGTTGCGATCTCGTTTGCCTACGGCCGTTTGCTTGCCGGCCAGATGAGCGTCTAAGTTGCACGTTCAAATACTGGCTACTACTGGATACTATTCAATTACGGTAAAGTATCCAATTATTTATTGATGATCATCAGTTGATATATTGAAATTTATAAATACGGCATTGTCTTCTGTATGATTTCATTAGTGTAGATACTTTTTGCGGCTCTCACACGCAACCGACTTTATAAATGAGGTCTCTAGAAAGATAATTTCACGGAGACGTGCCGAGTTGCACGTTGACTTTAAAAATATGAATGATTTTTTTTAAAAACTGCTTATAAATAGTTATGTCAATGCAACCCGCATTACTCAACATTCTTAAAATCTATATAGTTAAATGATTCCTAAAAGAAGCGTTATAGGTTCTTAAACCTGAAATTTTGAGACCAAAGGCCTGAAAGAAACGTTTCCCAAGGAACCGTAATCTACAGAAGAGATATTATTAGACTTTCTTTTACATTGTTGCTGGTCCGGCGCTTATCAATACTTCTCAATTCCACCTAAATAAGGCCTTGGTGCTGGAGGCCATCTCTGTTTGTGATATGACGCTTAGAAGTCTTAGATTTCTCATCTTATGCGATATTTATACTTTCTGAGTACACGGTGGTTTGCTCTGACTGACGAGATTTTTTGCATTATCATTAATTGAAGATTAATTGCTCTCGCATCAGCTAAATGTATTAAGAGTTGTTTGATACCGATGAAGATATGTGCAGTGCAACCGTTCACTTCCCGTTTCTGCTATGACTGTGTCCCTAATTGAAGAAGGCGCTACAATCAAAACGTACATATTTTCATATTTCATTTTCACGTTATCCTTTGGAAAAAATGGATCTGTGCCTTCAGCGGTAGGATTTCATTCCCACGCAGCACACCAAGGTAAATTTTGACGTTCTTGTTTCTGTGAAATGTTTGTTACATAACCTACTTGTATCTACTACTCATTCGTTTTATTCTTATTCAAAATATATTTCTGTTTTTATCGCTCACACCTCAAATTTTAAACTCTGCTAATTTAAGTCAATATACATTCATGGACAAAACAGTTGAAGAGGGAAAATTAATATTTTTGAAAACATTATTTAAAAATTAAATTTGATAAAAGCGTAGGCCTATATTTCTTTCACAATATTGTTTATTTTTTCTGTTGTTGATTTTTTAGACCTAAGTCATTTTTTAGACCATAAGTCATTTCAGAAAAATAATTGCTATACCTTGTTTATCCTACTTCTCTTATTTCTTGGAAGGTGAATGCACTTCATTTTGATAAAGGTAAAATTCGCTGAAAGTCCTTATGCTTTGAAGAAAGGTCACGAAAGGAGCTGCAGGATACTAGGGGACGACCGAGACTCAAGAAAGCGCCATCCTCACGAAATTATCAGGGTGTTCTGCATATAAATTCAAAAGAGAGAAGGCAGAAGGCTCGAGAAAAATTGCTAGGGGCAATAGCAAAGGGTTTAGAAACGAAGTCAAACTATCGGAAAGAGAACTCTTACACCTTTTCATGTTCTTCGTCAAAAATAAGAAAGGAACAGTATAGGCAAGGAGTTAACGGCTGTATACAGTAAGGAGATAAGACTGTGTCTTGTTAGGTTTGGTTTGAGTTTTACCTATGCCAATTTTTTTCGTTATCAGCAGTGACTGGGTTAAGTTTTCAAGTCAACGTGCTCAGTCATGATATTTCATTGAAAAACCTGGGAAACAATACTTTTCTTAGAGTAATTAGTAATTTCAACAACTTAATTGATATCTTGGACAAGTTGAAGCATTTGTAAGAAAACTAGGAGGAGTATTCTTGTAGGACATTCAGTGCTGTAAATCCTATTTTGAGCACGTTAGTAAAAGATGTCGATGATGTGTCCTAGCAAATTAATTTCATTACTAAACATATTTGATTTATTAATCATTAAACAACAGTGTTACAGACACAGTGATGATTTGTCTTTCTGCAGTTTTTGCTTGTTATTGCCTCTCATGTATACACATTTTTGAGAAAAGTGGGATATGTTGTCTGTTTACAACTGCGAACTAGAGCAAGCAGATTAGAATGTTTTGAAGTGTGCTAAGGAGAAATTCAAAACCTTGCAGATTTTATTCAGGTTGCATAGTTTTTTTTAAATTATTTATTTAAGGTCGCATTAGAAACAGCTAGGTCATTGGCGACCACAGTTACAAGAATACAGTATATTACAAAATATACAAAGTTTTATTAACGTTAAATTGAATTTAATCAAATCATTCTTAGACCACAAGGGTGAAAATGTAGCACAGCATACAATAGTCCGGATGCTGCTACGTCACCTCGTGTTTTGTTGTTTATAAGATATAAATTTCCCTCCTATATTATTTCAGTAATATAGATGAGTTTTGCGGCGCTCACAGGCAACCAATTTTTACTTTCCCTTATACGTACGCATATACGGAGTAATAGTATAGGGAAAGTTATGTAATGATGCCGAAAATCGATTTCGAGATTTTAACGGAAAAACACGATTGGGGGTCCCCTGATACCGAAAAAGTGTTTGTTTTTTTCAAAACGTCCGTCCGTTTGTCCGTCTGTTTGTCCGTCCGTTCGTCTGCCCGTCCCTCCGGCCGTCTGCCCGCCCGCCCGGCCGTCCGTCCGCCCAGCCGTCCACCCGCCCAGCCGTCCACCCGCCCAGCCGTCCGTCCGTCCGCCCGTCCGTGAACAACACTAGCGCATAGTTTTTTTTTAAGTGCGATTTCTTCCAAAATGGATATTCCCCGGTCAATCTACTGCCACTCAAGGCGCCGCAATTTTGAAAAACTTTCTTCAAAATTTGGGGTTACTTTACATGAAGCCCCCCGGACATTTTCAAAATTTTCTCAAAAACGGCCCAAAGTTTTTTCTTTAAATTTCTTGCAAAAATAGAGTAAAATACACTTATTAAGGTCGTATAGGTCCGATTTTCACGATTATTTTCAAAAATTCAAATTTTCAAAATTGCGGAAGTTTGAATTTTATTCGGCGTCTTCCTCCAACTACAAAATTGCAGATAGAGATTTTTGTTTTCAAATAAAATTTGTTCTTCATAGAGAATTTTTTCATTAAGGTCATGTACATTTCTTTAAAAATTTTTGTTGTTTTCGCGCAATATTGTATGCAAGATGTGCAATTTTTAAAAAAATACACAAATATTTTCTCAAAACCGGCTCCAATTTTTTCTTTAAACTTTGGGTAGTGATAGTGCTAAATATACTATTAGATGATATAAACGCCATATTGCTCTATTTGTTGTTTTTTTCAAAAATTGCAAAAATGTAATTTTTTGACTTGTCTCACGTTGTTAATATTAACACAAGCGGAGATTTGTTGACATTATTATATTAATGACTACATGTGCTTTAAATAATGTCAAGTAAATTTTCTCGAAAACTTAACCTTTGCTGTGAAAACTAGCTCAAATTTCCGAATTTTCAGAAACGCTCAAACGCCATTGTCTGATAAATGGCTCCAAATTTTTTCTTCAAACTTTTCGAACTCATTATGCAAATTCACTCTTTAATATGACGTTAAGTTCAATTTAGGGTATTTTTTTCCAAAAATTACACAAATGTCATTTTTCACACCATGTTACAATCTTTCATACCTTTAAAATGCACATTACCAGCAATTTGTAAACAGTATTTTATTTCTACTTTGAAGTGCTTCCAATAACTTCAAATGAAGTGTTTCGAAAACTCAAACATTTTCTGTGAGAAAGAGCTTCAAATTTCGCATTTTTAGTAGCGCTTAAACGCCATTCTTAAAAACAGCTGCACATTTTTGAAAGAAAAGTGCCATTTAGAAGGAGGTTTTAGTGTTCTTTAATACTCTAAAATTAATATTTCCGTTCTACCATTAAGAAACCGAAAAATTAACAAAATGTCAAAAAAATATACTTTGGGTTGCGATAAATGGCAGCTGGCACGACTATGTGGCAATTCCGAATGGTTATCCCAGACCCAAGGAAATAGAAATCTAATACGAGAAAGTGTCTGCCATTCTGTAACATCACTAGTTTCAGTGACTGACGTTGCTTACAGAACTCCAGTGTCCGATTTTGTATCTAGTATCCCCCAACCTCGCATTTATCCAATACACTAACAATGTCTCCGAGGCCTTCCTCATTTGGGCAATGGGTTTGAGTTTGGCATGTATATTCTGTGATGGGGGAGCTAATTTTATTCTCAAAGCACTTGCGTCGTCGACAACCCTCTTTAATGCTATTTACTCTCAAGAAACGTTGGAAAAACCATTACTAATTTCTTGCAGGGATATTGCACTCCTACGCCTCGAGTATGATAAAAACACTCATTACGTCATGTAAATATTAACACGACGCCAGAAAATGCAAAGAATCCCACAAATATCAGCTATAAATTTGGGCTTTAAACTTCACACGTTTTTAATTCCTTCAGTTGCAAGTTTTCTCTTGTTCACTGTAGACATAGTTCATAAGATATAATAATTTGTCTGAATGTGAACGTAAGCATAGCTTTTCAATAAAGTGGACTTGCAATAAATCAGATTTATTGAGATATACGTATATTGTAGTATGAATTGAAGCACCCAATGAGAGAGGGAGCTAACGCACAAAATACAAAACATCAATTTATTGACATATTCAATGTGTTCGTAATCGAATACGTTCAGAAATTGATATTTTGAATTTTGTGGGTTAGCTCCCTCTCTCACAGGACACCTCAATTGTTTTGAAAGCAAAAATCAAGATATATAATAATGTTAAATGAAAGCGTTTAACATTAATGAATAGTCGTTTTCAAATGTTCCTATAATGTAAATGGCATTAAAGAGGATGGTCTATGACGCAACTGCTTTGAAAACAAAACGAGTTCCCCAGCGAAAAATATACTCGACAAAACCAAACCCATGACGAGAATGGCGAAGGCCCCGGACACATTGTCGAGGGTGAGGGGCGCGGGATCCTTGCTGTGGTGGTCGTGGGCGGTGACGGACTGCATGGCCTTGCTGACTTTGCGCCTGGTGACGCCGTCCATCCAGAAGTTGACGAAGCCCGCCGCCTGCAGGCGCAGCAGGGCCGCGTTGAAGAAGGGCGTGAGCGGCGAGGCGCGGGGCAGGCCGAAGGACATGTAGAAGCGGCTGAGGCACTGCTTGAGGGCCACCATGTGGAAGTACTGCTCGTCGAGGATGGGGTTGCCCTCGATGAAGAAGGTGGAGCCGATGACGGGGCCGAACACGACGTAGTCGCCTTTCGCCACCAGCGACACCCGCTCCGCGGCGTCCCGCTCCATGTGGAAGCGCCCGATGAACTCGCGGGAGAGAGGCATCTGCACAACACGCATTGTAATCGTCTCCTACATTTATTTAGTGGTGTAGATGAGTTTTGCGGCTTTCAGTCGCAATTAATATTTGTCGGACTGTATTTGATCTTTTATTTTAAAGTCTTCCTCTTATTCTTAATCATTTAGAGTTTTTCCAATAACATACCGACGTATGATATCATACAGAGATCTTCAAAAGGTTTTTCTAGGTGTGTTCCGTACAGTGACTTCTGTACATTGGCATAAAATTGTGTACGTTAGTATTATATAATTTTTCTGTTTCAATCATCCATTGTTTAAAATATTATATTTATTTGTTTTGATATTTAAGTTTGAAGATGAAGCTATTTTTTCCAGAACATTGCTATTGTGTATCTCATATAATATATTGATGTAAAACAGTTATCATAAAACTTTTTTTGTCTTTAAAATAGAAGATCAAATACAGTTTGACAAAGTTTAAAAAATTGGGGATATCAAGAAAATTATACCTGCGTCATTCTCTTAAACGTCCTTCGTACTATTCAACAACAAAATTTAATCAAAACATTTGGAGCCATTTTTTTTAAAACTTTGAAAATGTGCAAGGGGCTTCATGTAAAGTACCCCAAAAAGTTGAAATATCAGTTTCAAATTCCAGGAGCTTCGACATCAGCCAATTCGAGTGGGGGAATAACAATTTTGAAGAAAAATCGGCTGAACGGTTTAGGCGCTAGCTTTGACCACAGCAGACGGACGTTTTGCAGTCAATAAAGTTTTCGGTGTCAAGAAGCAATAAACAATGGATTTTGGTTACACCACGAGTTAAAGAATTTTTTTCTAAATTTAGCATCAGGGTTTATTCTCTTTTTGTTATCCCCCAGCTATAAGAGTTTTCCTGTCGAATATTCACCGTTTTCCGGCGCACGATAGCATAACTTTCTCTTCTTACGATGATTTCGTAAGGCGAGAAAGTAAACATTTATAGATAGAAAAGTGAATAATAATTTTAATTTAGCTTTATAAATGTCTATAAAGGAAGATAATTACACAGTGTGTTACAAAATAAATGCATAGAATTTGGTACGTGTATCTACTCGTAAGAGAACGAATTGAGTAATGCAATGAATTGTTATGGAGACAAGTTTGTTAGACAGAGGCTGGCTAGAGTTCGAAAGATATAGACACATGACGATTAAATCATGATATTTATAGTGAAATACTTGTTTGAACTACCCAATTATCTTCATATGATTAGAAGATTGGCAAAACCTTGGGAAAGATATTAGTTATAATTGATCCGTGGTTCAAGAATACAAAACAAGATTTTTGCGAAGGCGGAGCAGGAAACAGCCGATTAATTAGCCATCGAGCTTTCAAACAATGTAGTATTTTCTTTTTGTTGGAAAGTGTTTATTTGACAATCCTCATGGGTGAGGAGAACGGACCACGACGTTGGGTATGTGGAAAGCAGCGGCAGCTAAAGTTATAATGGAAATACCCACGATCGCGGCGCCTACGGGATCAAACTCGGGCAGCATTGTTAACCCATCATTAATGGAAATACCCACGATCGCGGCGCCTACGGGATCAAACTCGGGCAGCATTGTTAACCCATCATTACTCGCGTGTTAGATTTTAATGTAAAGGCTGCTTATGTTGTATTTACTGTTTTATTATGAATAAAATTCGTGTATTATTTTTCGAAATAATTTGTTATTTAGTTGTATAATGCAGAGATAATAATGCATAGAGATGACATGCAGGCTCACAATGTCTGTTTATAATAAGCACTCGAATCAAAATCACAGTTGTATTGTGAAGTATTAAATAAAGCAAATTTAAGAAAGACAAATCTTAGAATACAATGAAATGCAAGAAACAAAGTAATTCCCCCAAACAGGAAAATACAGGGACATTTATAAAGTAAAATAAGCTTTCTCAGAACTACCTTCATTGCAAACAAATAGTTTTTAGAGTATGTTCTTTGCAGAGGTGCTTGAAGTAAATATTACAGCAATGCTGCGTGAACCTGTTTTTCGCCATTCGAACAACAAGCGCATCTTATTTTCTCCCGTTGCTCCCCTACGTCATTTGCCGGCAAGCAAAATGTTTATCTTCCTTCTCTTTCAACCACATCAATACATTGTCTAGCGACACCGCTAAACTGAATCTCTTCTTTGATAACACGTATAAAATACACGATCAGATGGAACACAAAGCGTTTCTGGCCTTCACACAAGCTTTCAAGACACGAAACAGTGAATAAATTGAGGGGAGAGTGAATGCGATAATCGTACCGAAATATAACGCGATTGCTCGCGCGTGAGAAAATATCTAACACGACTCGCCGCAATAATCAGCGCTTTCTCAGACCTTCTTTCACTTCCCATAACTGCTCCGGAACTGTCCCTTCCCAGTCTTAGAACGACAAACGGATGCTGCATTGTGAGGGAAGGTATTGCTCGAGCATTAACTCATTGTGTCGAAAAATGTCAATGTTATTGAAAAAAAATATAGAATTATATAAGTACATTGGAAGTTGCCTACATACATTTTTTACACAAATAAACACATTTCGTTTAGAACTCCCCCCTGAATGTGGAAATGGAAGGATAGGGAAGAGGGTGGGGCTTAACATACGCGAGTTCTCGCATAGGTACGGTAGTAGTTTAATATTTATAATTTAAATTAAGTTACACATTTTGTAAAATAAATTTTCTCTAATACTTAAGCATAGTGCTAAACTTACTTTTTCTGGCCCGGACGACGGAGAACACTAAGGGAGGATCGACGGAGATCACTTGCATTTTCGAGTCCCGCTTACTAGGAATGGCAATTTAAGTGTTGTGGAATGGATGAATTGCCCACGCACCATGGTCATACCTAGAGAAACTTTTAATGTTTTAATTTTTTCATACAGCGTCACAGGCTGAAAACCTGTCTGATGAGTTCTGAACTAGGACGAAACGCTTTTTGCTACCCTGACTGCTCATCCTTTGCGCCTTTGCGCTGGGGTCACCTTAAGACTCAGCTTAATGCACGCTTAAACGCCCTTAATCTCCACACAGTATCCCGACGCACTGGAAAAA
Organism: Acheta domesticus; assembly: GCA_031308135.1. Lineage (NCBI taxonomy): Eukaryota > Metazoa > Arthropoda > Insecta > Orthoptera > Gryllidae > Acheta > Acheta domesticus. Next base: position 52,517,689 of record JAHLJT010009436.1, read on the forward strand.
ATCTTTAACGTCTAAGCACGAACGCCCAAAAATAGAAGTGAAACGAACCTGCTGTCTCAAAACAGCAATCAACAATGAAGTGTTAAACTTGAGACTATCATCAAACTTCCGCTGCTCTTTTCGAATAACATTTCAAAGTCTTAGTGAACGTGTTCGTTAACATAAGTGTCTTTCTTACCAGCTCCAATCACTCTCGACCCTTTTCACCCTCACCTACCTCTGGATCGACGAGGTCCGACATGAGCATTTCGTAGTGGAGCCCCCACTTGAAGCCGGCCTGCACTAGCTTCTCGAAGGAGTCGATGGGGTGCGGCGGCTGCACCACGGTGAGGTGGGAGACGAGCTTGCTGCCGTAGGCCGTCACCAGCAGCACTCCCAGAAAGCCCCAGCTGGCGATGACGGGCCGCAAGGCGCCCCTCGGCACCGTCTTAAAGAAAGACGTCGCCAGCAACTGGCCCAGCATCTGGGAGAAGCTCCTCGGCAGCCGGACTGCGCAACAAACACCCACAGCCCCTTTTACTCTTCGGTGACCGCTTGAAGTGTCATTTTTTTCTAGGGCTTTTATCCGGCCCCCAGCCGTTACCCTTTACTCTCGATGTCTCATTTTCGACCGTGCTCTAGACACTAGCACACCTGCCGGCTCCTCTGATCTGGGGCCAGCAGAACACGAGGCCCTCCGCGACAACACATACATGAGAGACAAGGGACAAACAACCATGCCAGGGGGGCTCTTTCGCATCATATCCCACTTCATCTAACGAGCTCCACTCACAAGTTTGCGTCACAATATTAGCGGGAATTTTAAATGCAGCCAGTTAGCAAAACATTCTGTAGCACCACTAGTTTTTCAATTGTTGTTTATGGTAAATTAATTCAGCAATGATATCTGCAACAAAAGTCATCTTAATAGATAAAGTGATAACATTAGAGATTATTGAAAATAATAGGTAAACAGTGATTCAAGACCTTAAGCCAAAACCTACAAATGCCTCGGCATTGAAGAACATGATATCTCGAACAATAAGATCAAGAGAATTCGAAAGGAGTTTTGCAGAAGAGAAAGACTCATCTGCAGTGCAATCTGAATTCGAGAGAATGCAATCTGAATGACATTTCCTAAATAAGTAGTTTGACTGTACGAATAGCCAGTACAGCTTCGGACTAGTGGACTGGAGAGAGCAAGAATTTTGAACCAAGGACTGAAAAAATACAAATCTCAGGTCACGCTCTCTCGAGCTGCTCTACTTACACGTTATGGATCAAGTAAAAGAATGAGATGTCTCACAAATTGAAACGTCCGCAACAGGAATGAGAAAGTATGTGATCAGTTTCAAGATTATCCACTTGTGATATGAATACACACTTAGACACAATTAATACAAATGTATCGTACAAAATCAAAATTCTCCTTCAATAACACTCTTCACACTTTATTCAACTTACGCTTCGAGATGAAAGAAACTGTGGCGGATACAATTAAGAAGGAAGTAACGACACACAACCACAGCGTAGATCCGAAGGGGTGCAAAATGCCACTCCACCCCATGAGAAGCGCCGTGGGGCGCGGCACGAGGAACGTGTAGCAGTTCTGCCCCCACGGGTGGGTGACGTCCATGTGCTTGAGCTTCTTCTCCACCAGCCACAGGCAGCAGAAGCCCACGTGCACGTGCCGCCAGCTGAGGTCGCCGTTGATGCCGCCCCGCACCACGTCGTCGCCCTCCCATTGGCCGTAGCGGTTGTCTTCCGGCGGCTCCCGCCTCTCCCACCGGAAGTTCATCGCCTGCGCCAGGGCGCGCAGCTGCAGCAACTCCATTCCATCTGCCAAAAGTTTCCAACAACAAGCAGTGAACAAGCTATGTAAATAATGTTGAAATATATTTTTTTAAAAAAATAACTGTTATTGCATAATCTTGTATGGTTATTTTCGTTATCAGAAAAAAATTTCAATACAGAGAATATTGGTGGGACTGCTTTGACACCAACGATCACTTTTTTTCCTAAAAAGTAACTGCGGTAACTTTGGTCGACGAGACTATCCCTGCACCTGCTTTTTGGGGGCACCCTTCCTCCCTACGGTCAACGGAATGTAACGCAGCATTCTAGAACCAGGATTGTGTATTTTACAGCAGCAATGGTCTTTGAAACCTCTATTCCTCGCAAAAAAATGAAAAAGAAAAAAAAAACAGTTTCACCGTGCTAATCTTCGTGTCTAGTACTTGTCGCCTTCTGCATTAAACTGAACGGTCGTTGGTGATAAAGTATTTCGCTTGGGTGCGACTCTACGTGCGAGACCGCAGTCGGGAGGGGATGGACCTCCGCTTTGCCACCGGCCATAAATTCGTCGACCCTGTGCACCTACACTTCGCTTTCACTTAGAGCCCCATCACACGGCGCCACTCAGCAGCACTTTCGAGTGGCGCGCCTGGTGGTAAAGCATCGGTTTAAATGGAAGTATTCACATGAGTGGCACTCGCAGCGCTGTGGCACTTGGTGGCGAACTCCCGTTTTAGTACCCGTACATAGTTTTAAATGGCAGCATCCACTGTAGACGCACCACTGTACGGATTTTAGCCTGCAGCCTGCCTTACGGCCGCTGATCCCACAGCTGTGACTCATGGAACCTTGCTCAGTCGCGGTCAAAGTCGCTCGGCGGTGGCTGTGTTTGAATTACTCTGCCGCTTCTCAGTGGCGCCACCAATGGCTGCGTGTGTACGCACCCTAAATGGCAGCATTCACACTAGAGGAGTCTCTGAATCGGTTTTGGCCTGCTGCCTGTCCATCGGCAACCTGAGTCCACACCGTTTTGACTCACGCAACCTTTCTCGCGGGCGGTCAGTGGCGGTAGGAACGAGTGTGGCAACAACAAAGACGCAGCGGCGTAGCAAGCATTGCAAGGTGGGCGGGGCCAGGTGATTTATTGATTAGGGATCCCAACTACTAAAGCCATTGTTCCCATAAGTGTAGTGCATGTTTTCCCTAGGGATGACGGTGATCTTCCCCGAAGGATAGTGAGATCCAGTGCCGACCTACCATCACCTAGCGGTGATTTTCCCCAACCAGGTACCTCCTACCAGCTCGACATCACTCCAGCTGAGACGAGCTCTAAGTTCCGGACTGGCCTCCCAGGTGTGTGATAATGTAGTACACGTGTGTGTAATTAAGGAGTGAGAATAGGACGAGGAAGAAGGAAAGACCGCGCGCAATCCTTGGCCCGTTCATATTCCGGCATTCGCCTGATGTGTTGATCGGAGAAACTACGGAAACGAAAACTACCGATCAGAGCAGCCGGCCGCTAGAATCCATCTCCAGACAGACAGAATGCGACCTAGCTAAGTTGCTAGTGTCGAAAATCGTGACACCGACGGGCCTCGAACCCTAGGACCTCCCGGTCAGAGGCTCTGTATCAACTCAGTTGATGCCCTAAGCCACCATTGCAGGTGTCAGTGATCGACCGGAAGCGATCGGTTGCGGAAGGAACTCGAGCGCCCACGAAGTGTCCGATTGGTCACGGGCGGTTTTTCCAGAGAATGCAGAGTTAGTTGAGTGGGGATGCACTCTTGATAGAATGGATTCCTTTTCCTGTGTAATAGATTGTGATAAGTAATTATGGTCACGTAGCTAATTTTGAATATAATGAAAAAAATTCTAAAACGGAATATTCCACATATCTTTTGGAACAACTGCCATGCAATAAATAGGCATTTCTATTAGTGGGCATACAAATTTATCGAAAATACGCAAATGTAATTTTTGTGCAATTACAGTCCTACTGACAAGAAAAAAATAGTAGTTGGCAATGATTCTTCTAAAATTGTGTATCGTGAATTTGTTTGTGAAGTTCTCAAAATATTTTGGAAAAAATCAATGAATGTTAGGTTGATATTAATAGAAATTTACAATAAGTTGATTGTTATTCTGCCCTTGTCATCGTAAGCGAAATAAGGTAATTTAATCTTGTTTATAACTTGTACGAAAACGGTATTGAAATATGTGAAGTAAAAATGTTCTAATACAAAATAACCGTATGTCATTATAACACAATCCATTAAAGCTTACCTCCGTCATCATAAGAGAATGGTGGGCATTCAAACGTGCTGACAGTCAACGTTCTGCCTTGTAGATCCGGCAACGTTGTTTTATCTACGCCCTGCACCAACTGACTAGGCAAAAACAGACGCTCTTCGAAAATAGCAGGAGTCAACCTCATGTCATTACCGTTCGTACTGATATACGTAACATCGGCGTCAACAAAGAACTTAGTAAAATTAGATTGGAACTCAGGCAATTGTTCGACTACCACACACAGAGAATATTTTGCACTTGGGAAAAAGTCTATAATGTTTCTGACATCTGAGACGACTGATGAAATTATGACAACAGCCCAGCAAGCTTCGTCAGGGTGTGTGTAGGAAGGAACTTCCATTGTAGCAACCAACCAATTCACTATTTCAAAAGAAAACTCACTGTTATCGGAACGTACTTGTAGGCATGGTGTAATGAGTCTTTTACTCCAAGTATCAATTCGCAATTTAAAATTTTCAGAAATATAAAAGTTGTGATTTGTCTCTAGAAGAGATTTGGCACTAATGAGAAATGAAAAATCTACGAGTACATTTAGACACATTGCTTTCAGAAAGATACATTTTATAGTTTTATTTAGTACTGCAATGACAGGAGCACCTGAAGTAATAAATAAATACGACCGTAGTTTCAAGAATTTCATAATAACGCGTTGCGACGGACACTGGTCTACTAACGGACACAAAAATCTGACTTTTCCTTAAATTTCTCCTCCGTAGGGAGCACAAAAATTTGTTTAATTTTGGAGCGATGAATCTGTAGTTGGTAACATTGTTTATGATTCTTCTGACCGCGGTGGAATACGAGATATTCGGTGGATATTGGTAGAATAAGCGTTCGCGTGTCATTACAATTGCTGTTCATGTCGATAAAACATTTTCATTCACTTTCGATCATTAAACATAGGCAACTCTACGAAATACGCAAGGTTTTGGAAAGTGTACACATAGTAATTACAACACAGGTGCACTTTCTAAAATGCAAATCATCTTACTTTCTAAAGTATATCATGCATGTGTTTCCTGATATTGACATGGGATCTGAAAATAAATGTCCTTTCACTGCTGAAAGCACTTGCATCAACTTAATTTCTCGTCACTCCATTAACCGTGATAGTGCAAATCTGTGTAACTCATTTATCACTACTTACATCTTTGAGCCCCAAATTGAGAAACTGAGTGAGTTAATGGGAATTTACTTCGTAATGTAAGGAATGAATCGATTAGAATGAATCTTATTAGTATGTTTACATCGGTTAGAACTTCGTACAAACTTATTCTTGTAGAACCCGAAAAGTTACTTTCGATAGCAGACTGCGACTATTATTGGAGTAAATTATTTGTGATCAAGATAAGCACATGCTCGGTTGTCCTAATCTAATCGTGGGATCTTTTCGCTGACCGAGCGTGTTAGCTTCATTAGGAAATAATGCCTTTTCAACATTGTGAATTATTATCTATTCACATAAACTTGAGGCTATCATTTGAATTCGTTGTGGCGTCTTCTGTAGTGTAAATATAATTTATGTACTATGAAATTACTACTACTACCACGTAAAATTTGATGGCTCTTGTCATGAATATTCCGTATTATATTAATCCGCAGAAATAATATCTAATTGTGCATCTTGGCAACTTTGCTTGGAGAGGAACCTATTATTTAAAAAACAGTATGTGAACAAATATACAAATAGTATTTTTGTATATACTGGGTGTCCGGGGAGGAAACGTCGAAACTTCGAAAATAAGCTCTTAAAACAGTTTTAAGCATATTTTTTCTGATACACTACTTGTATATTCCGAATGGCTGAGCCGCATAAGCACTCACAATTTGGTTTGAAAAAATGGTTTTTAGGCAAAATCTTGCGTTGCAGAAGCTTAGAAACACTCCAGAAACATGTAAATTGTTTATTATTTACAAAAATTGAATATTTGTGTTCAAAAAGAAAAATTAACCCCAAAATAAAAAAGAATCCAATTTACACCATTTGACTGCGTATTTTATTTTGAGGTTAATTGTTATCACTATTTTTCAAATAAAAAGTCTACGTTTCACTGATGACAATCTTTTAATATTCTGTTCAACCTAATACATTATACAACTCGTTACATGTTTTAGTCTCTCTTATTGTGTGTCTTAGAACACAATGAATACATAGTTAAGCGTTACATGAAAACGCCTACATCTCTTCTTTTTTTCATGTCTTGCGCATCACCAACAATCCCCCCCTTTTACGGAATTTCTTTTCTCTTCAAGACGAACTAAACATCTTCGGTTCTCAAATTTATCGAGCGTAAATGTCCGTTCAAAACGTGTTTTGGTACATCTTTCGTACATATATCTGCTAACATTTGTGAAGATCTTGCAATGTAATAGTTGTGTGTTTTGTTCTTCTATATTGCGACAACTTCGGCCCCACGTTGGGAAAGCCAATTGCGACAACCTCGTCTCCAGTTGGGCGCCGAAAACGTGGCTGCCCGTTTGCTCAGTGGGTAGAAGGGCGTGCCTAAAATGATGATGGTGGAAGTCGGTGGCCGGTAAGAAATGAGAGACTTGTAATCATGTTAACAAACAAGTGGCATTTATTCAGCAAAGATAATAATAAAAGATCATGAGAGTACCACTCATGTCGGCGAGCATGCTCTCCTTTTCCCCAATTCCAAAATTACATGCACACAAAAAAAATTGAAATGTGAAATTATTACAATAAATTGAACAAACTTTCACGCTGATTCCTTCTTGATGGCCAAGCGCGGCCGGGAATCTTAGCTTCTCCGCCTGGTCGAAAGGTAATGGAAATTGTTCTCTCAACTGTTTATCACTTTCGGCCACGGGCGCGCCTGAAGGGCGTAGTACCGCCTTAGCGGGGCGGCTCACAAAACCAACCAGCGAGTTGAATGACCTGGGCCGCCGGCTGGCGGGGAAGGCGCCGAGCTCGGCACGCGCGCTGAGGGTGCCGCTCGGAGGGGTAGAGCGAGCAGGACGGATCAGGTAACAGGCCGGGCCCTTGAGTGTTGACCCAACACACAGCGCCGTTCACTCGCTGCTACTAATCACCAGATAATGTCTGCCTGACACAATGATCTCATCACCTTCAGTCCACTGCTCTGCACTTTAGAGATCGCGGCAAGTTCGTAAGTGATCTGATTACTTCACTATAACACGCTGATGCACGAGTACGAGTCAGTCACTTTCCCTGCGCGATTCGATTATAAATGAGGCGTCTCAAAATTTACGGTCTACGGCTATTTAGAGACCGCGCACATATTCTCCCCTGATGAATTTAAGCTTTCTCACAAGTTCAACACAGAGAAAAATTATATCTCCGGCGCCGGACCCCGCAGTGATCACGACCGGCCTCTCTGACTGTTACGTTCTCTCTCGATGCTGCGTGCGCGAAGTCCTTCGAGCCTCCCTTCCCCCACCAAATTCATCCAAAATGTTCTAGAACTTTCGAGAATTTTGCTTAAGTCCGGCGGCTATTGGCGAAAGGGTAGTGCGTCGCAAAATAATTTCGTCCAATCATCGGAGGTTTTTCGAGCCGAGAATTGACAGAGAAATCTGCACTCGTTCCCTCTCACTTCAATTGTCTGTCAAACAGGGGCAGTAATTAATGGCCGGGGGAAAGAAACTGAGAATCTCAAGGGAGGAGGTGGGCGATGGGTGCCGCGGAAAAGTACCGAGGGGCCGACCCGGGTGCACGTGCAGCTCCCTGGCGTCTTGGACACTTGTGCGTGACTAAAGGGGGGTGGGTCGGTGGGGGCTCGGACAGAATCCTGGCGCGGCCACCAATCTCTCTGTCGTGCTTCGCGGAGCAATTCTCGTGTTTGCAGCCGTAATTAATTCGGTGCCACTACAATATCGTCCTTAAGAAAGTTCAATTTTCTAAGCATATGTTTTTTTCTAGCATTTACGCGAAAATTCTTGGTCCTATCAATCATAGATTGACTATCTGTGTGTACGTCAATAGGTTTCTTTACGGAATCATCCAATCTTATTTCTTAAATCAGCGACATCCATATTTCTTCAGAAATGGCCTCGCATAAAGCAATTAATTTAGCCTCCATAGTTGATAATGCCACCATTTTTTTCTTTTTTACTCTTCCAGCTTACAATATTCTCACCGTATTTGACCACCGAAGGATTTTCTGTCTTTCGTGACGCTCCAGCTAGCATCTGAATAAACTTTTAATTTTCCTTTCTTGTTACTTAGATGCAATGTCATACTTTTCGTTTTCTGAAGATATTTTAATATCCTCTTCAGCGCTTGAAGATGTTTTGAGAGAGGATCTTTAGACACACAGAAACACAGAGAAAAAATTATATCTCCGGCGCCGGACCCCGCAGTGATCACGACCGGCCTCTCTGACTGTTACGTTCTCTCTCGATGCTGCGTGCGCGAAGTCCTTCGAGCCTCCCTTCCCCCACCAAATTCATCCAAAATGTTCTAGAACTTTCGAGAATTTTGCTTAAGTCCGGCGGCTATTGGCGAAAGGGTAGTGCGTCGCAAAATAATTTCGTCCAATCATCGGAGGTTTTTCGAGCCGAGAATTGACAGAGAAATCTGCACTCGTTCCCTCTCACTTCAATTGTCTGTCAAACAGGGGCAGTAATTAATGGCCGGGGGAAAGAAACTGAGAATCTCAAGGGAGGAGGTGGGCGATGGGTGCCGCGGAAAAGTACCGAGGGGCCGACCCGGGTGCACGTGCAGCTCCCTGGCGTCTTGGACACTTGTGCGTGACTAAAGGGGGGTGGGTCGGTGGGGGCTCGGACAGAATCCTGGCGCGGCCACCAATCTCTCTGTCGTGCTTCGCGGAGCAATTCTCGTGTTTGCAGCCGTAATTAATTCGGTGCCACTACAATATCGTCCTTAAGAAAGTTCAATTTTCTAAGCATATGTTTTTTTCTAGCATTTACGCGAAAATTCTTGGTCCTATCAATCATAGATTGACTATCTGTGTGTACGTCAATAGGTTTCTTTACGGAATCATCCAATCTTATTTCTTAAATCAGCGACATCCATATTTCTTCAGAAATGGCCTCGCATAAAGCAATTAATTTAGCCTCCATAGTTGATAATGCCACCATTTTTTTCTTTTTTACTCTTCCAGCTTACAATATTCTCACCGTATTTGACCACCGAAGGATTTTCTGTCTTTCGTGACGCTCCAGCTAGCATCTGAATAAACTTTTAATTTTCCTTTCTTGTTACTTAGATGCAATGTCATACTTTTCGTTTTCTGAAGATATTTTAATATCCTCTTCAGCGCTTGAAGATGTTTTGAGAGAGGATCTTTAGAAAAGTGTGATAGCTTACTATAGCTGAATGCAATATCAGGTCTTGTGGCCGATACTAAGTATCCTTCTTATTCTTCTTAGCCGTTTCTTTGACCCTTATGTGGGTCTTACGGCGCCTAACTTCTTCTTCCACTCTTCCCTATTGTTCCAAGTCCCAGGTGGTATCTGCCATCCAGCCAATGTATTCTCTACGTTGTCTCTCCAACCAGGTCGAGGCCGACCTCTTTTCCTTCTTTCTTGCGGTTGCCAATCCAAAAGCGTCTTTGGAAGTCTATTGCTCTGCATTCTCTGCACGTGTCCAAACCATATCAGTTTCAATTTCGTACAGCATATTCTGCTTCAAACCCATGATCTCTTTAATTCTTTCATTATGTGTTTTATCTCTTCTTGAGATGCCAGCTGATCTTCTAAGAAAATCCATTTCCATTACTCTCAACTTTGTTCTCATTTGTTCTGAGAGTTGCCATATCTCAGCACCCTACAGTACAACACTTTGGATCATTACTTTATATATCATGAGTTTTTTTTACTTATGTTCTTGTCTCATAGGATAGAATTCAGAGAACCGATGAGTTTTCTGCCTTGCTTAATCCGTTCCAAAACCTGTCTCATAAAGTCCCTGCTTCCCAATTTTTACCCCAAAATATTTAATTTCTTCAGTTTTCTTAATTTTGTTTCTTAGTGCCCATAATTATGTATTCATTATTACTATTCAATGCCCAATATATTGTTTTTTCTAAGTTGAGTGTCAGTCCCCATTTTGCATACTCATCTCTGATCCTTATCAGCATAAATTCTATATCATCTTGGTCGTGCGCCATGATTACCTGGTCATCATCGAACTCTAAAGTGTAGAGAGTAGAGCATATATCCAACTGTATTCCCATTCCTGCACAACTCCTTTTCAATTTCTGCAGAACCTCATTCACATATATTTTAAACAGTGTCGGTGAAATGCAGCACCCTTATCTTAAGCCTTTTGTCATTGGGAATGGTTCTGTCAAATGCTTTCCTACTTTCGCTATTCCTGCTTGCTCTGAATATAGTTCTTTCACTGCAGCAATAAGACTATTATTCAGATTTAGACGTCGCAGGACCTCCCATAATTTATCTACTGGCACATTGTCATACGCTTGTGCGATATCGAGGAAGACGATGTGTAATTCTCTCCCCGTTTGCCACTTCTTTTTCATTACTTGTGGTAAACAAAATAAGTTATCAATGCAAGAGCACCCTGCTCGAAAGCCACTTTCTTCGTGCATCACATACTCCCTTTCTAAGCGACTTCTCAATATTCTCCCATAGATCTTGCTAAATGTATTTGTTACTGCTATCCCCCTGTAATTTCTGCAGATGTCCTTCCTTTCTTGTGGACAGGTGTGATGTGTACTACTTTCCACTCATTTGGTACATTTCCGATATTCATGCTTTTGTCCATTAATAATTGTATCATTCGCATTAGTTTTGGTGTTCCATTTTTTAGTAGCTCGCCTGGAATATTTTCAGGTCCTGGGTGGGGCTTTTCCACTTTTTAGTTCTTTTACGCACTTCTTTACTTCTTCGACTGTTATGTTCATGGAACTCTCTCTTGGACATATGATCTTGGTATTAAGTATGAATTCTGGCCTGTCATCCTTCAGCAGCTTACTGAAATACTCTTCCATTGTTTACTTGTAATACCGTGGATTTGAACATTTTCTCTGCACGGTGATTTTATATTTCTAATGTATTTCCAAACTTCAGTCGTTTTTCCCACCTAGTTTCCCACTTTTTTTCCCACCACTAAGTATCCTATACATCCTAATATTCGCTGGTGTATTACGGGATCAATTTTTTCAAAGTTCTCGTAGTCTTCTAACTTTGTTCCCATAACTCCTGGTGTGGATACCGGGTGACTACCATTCATCCCAAATCCGTCCAAAATTTTTAATATGAATTCTTCTTGATGTAAAGTAAACTTTGTTCTAATTTCTTGATTCTTATTCCGAGGAATGTAACATTTTCATCATTGTCCATTCTTTTAATCGTGAGCATTTTATCGTTTTACTTTATCGTTTTATGAATTGTTCTACAATTAAATCATTTTCGCCTACGATTAAACAGTCGTCTACATTAAAAACGAAACAACAAAGTACTGCGTTTTTTTACCAATAAATATACAAGAATCATTTTGACAAGATTTGAGTCCGCATTGCTCCAAAATATTGCAGTTTACCATACCAGCAGCGACCTACTTCAGACAATCAGTATAGACTCTTTTCCAGTTTCAATAATCTTGTTTTCGGATTCTTCGTATTTATTCCTTGTGATACTCTCATATAGACATCTCGGTCAAGTTCCCCACTTAAGTGTGCCGTTTCTATATCCACATATTTTACAACATATCTGTTGAACTCTACAATAGACAATAATACTCGCAAAGTCTCTAACTTCATTACAGGACGGAAGGTTGGAAGGTTCTTCGCGTTATTCCCGAATCGAAACAATTCGTTGTTTCCATCCTTCTTGCCGTCGTAACACCATATCTTTCTACTGGTCGTCTTTCTCTGGACGATCTTCGCACAAGAGGCTCATGTTGAATTTCTTCCGATTTATGAATAAATTCTTGTTAACTTTCGTTTCTGTACAAATAGGAACTTCACTCGTGACATTTCTTGCGTTCACTATCAGAAGTAAGTGTCCGTTCGTTTCCATATGATTCTTTCTCTGAACTTCGATATCTTGATAGTCTCCGTGAGTGTTCTTAATTGCTTGACTTACGTCATATCCCATCTTCGATTCGTCGAACTCTACGTCCCTGCTTTCATATATCTTCTAATCGTTCACGTCGTAAATTCTACATGCGCGTCTATTTTTCGCATACCCTATGAAAATTCCTATTTTACTTTTAGGGTCTAATTTGTAACGTTGAGGGTTGTTATCCATATAATATGCAGTACATCCAAAGATTCTAAAATGTTAGACATCAGGTTTTCGTTGGGTCCATATTTCTAATGGACTAAGATCAGGATTTCGAGAAGAATGTAATACATTCTTTACATACACTGTAGTCAATGCCGCTTCTCCCCAGTATTGCGAAGGAAGATGCGAATCTGACAGCAAGGTGCAAATAGAATCGAGCAATGTTCTATTGCCCCGTTCTACTACCCCATTACTCGGAGGTGAGTAGGACAAAGTATATTAATGTTTTATTCCTTTTCTAATACAAAATTGTTCAACTTATGTGTTATTAAATTCTCCTCCGTTTTCCGATCTCAGACGTTTTACTAAACGACCTGTCTCTCTTCGTGATATGAATTCAATTAGTTTGTCAACACAATCTGATTTGTGTTTCAAAAAAGAATCTTCTACTAAAATCATCTATTATAAGTAGAAAGTAAGAAAATCCGTCGTAAGTTGACTTCACAATCGGCCCACAGATGTCTAGATGTAAGAGTTCAAGAATATCGTTTGTACTTGTATTATTAACACTTCGAAACGGAGATCGAGTAAATTTACGTCGGATACAAGATTCACAACGCTCCGAAGTTGATACCTTTTCTTTAAGACCACGAGCTATCTCTTTCTTGTGCATATTGCCAAGATTCATCTTGTTCAGATGACATTAACAACGATGCCACATTTTCGACTTCCGTATTATGTGTTTTAAGACAGATTTCTTTTAAAGATTGAGTAACGGAAAGCGAATCTACGATGTCTTGAGTAGGTGTCGTCTTATCTATTTCCATATTTAAGATAAAATTATCCCCATCAAAATCACCTGTGGCCACAAGAGATCCGTCTTTGTCATCTATTATTTTACCCCCTCTTTATCGATAGTAATTCGTTTACCTTTTTTGACGATACTCGAAACTGAAAGCAAATTGGTATTGATTCTGGGAATATATAACACTTAATATAATTTTAATTTAGTAGAATTATTGTATCCCGAAAGACTTTCGGAAAGATTTGATAAAATATTTCTTTCCTTTTCGGCTGTCATTATGTGTACATTGTTTTCGTGCGTGTCATGAAGTACGTCTTCTCTATACGTCATGTGAGAAGTACATCCCGAGTCTAATAACCAGGTCATTTTTTCAATGCCTTTTTCTCGATTACAAAACTCATCACGAAATTCGACCTTATGATAATATTCTTCATCGTGTTGGCGATCCTCCTTCAACAGTAATACTTATTATTTCTTGTTATATCTATTATAGTTAGATTTGTCCCAGTTTTGATTATTTGGAATACACTGTATACATTCTCTCCCGGAATTGTTCCCCTGATCGCCGTAATTTTTATTGTGGCGTCGTTTAATTACTCAGATACAGACACGAAGGATTCGTAACAAACAAGTTTATTAAACTAAAGAAATATATATATATATATACAATGTTGCACAAGTTCATTTACTTTATCCGTGCTTTACGGAACCCTCCTAAGAACAGCTTATCTTAGCCGCCATTTGCGACTGCTTTGCCAGTCCCCCACCCGCCTTGCTTGACCGCAAGAACAGCGAGCGCTTGACCGCGTCGCTAAAGATGAGTCTGACGTCTCCCCGGACAAGTCCGGCCGCTCGCCCTGGAGCGCAGTGCGTGAGCACTTAATGAAGATACCACTCGGCCCCGTGCCGCAAAAGTATCCTGGCTAATATGCCCTTACCTTACCTTAAATAGATTCGGTCACATGACCGACCGATCACATGATTTACTCCCACTCCGTAGCTAAAGTGACGTGGGTGCCCCACGTGACCTCCCTCTCACACAGAGCTTGGTAGGCGCCGTCTGTGACGTTTACATAGACCGGCCCCCTGTCGGTACCTGCGCTCTTTCTTCTTCCAGGCTCAGCCTAAACCCGTCTTAGACACGTCCCCTTCCTGCTCAACCTAATGGTCTGTATATTTGTGGCTTCCATAGACAAAGGTACATCCTGTCTTTTATGTATGCAAGCGTCACTATGCCACATTATTAACTTTTTTGTGTTTCTTTATAATCTCGGTGACTATTTGATTTATAATAACCACTGTCCGTATTTTCGTCGAAATACTTTGTATTCACACAATTCTTGTACCGTTACGAGCAACATGTCCTTGTCTTTCGCACATATAGCAAGTTTTCTTTTGTTCTTCAGCCTTGAAAACAACATTCGTTTCTCCGAGGAAATATTGCATTCCTCTTTTACTTTCGAATCTAACTAAAGATTCTTTCATTAGCTCAAATGAAATATTAGGATTTGCAAATAAAGCTGTAACTACTTTATCGTAGTGTTTTGGAAGACCATTCAACCCGTAATGTACCAATTCAGTGTCGTCAACACTCGTACCAAGATCTTGAATCTCAGTATTTATTCCTTGGACTCGTGTTAAAAAGTCCGTGATCGTATTCTCCTCTCTGTATTTCTATTTTTGCGAGTTTAATCCTCAAATTAATTAATTTACTTTTCTGAATACCCTCGTGATGTTTACGCTGATGCTCCCATAAATCCTTTGCTCTATCCATCCCATGTCAAGTCATAAGTTGTTCGTCCGACAAAGCCATAACCAATAATCCTATCGCTTCCTCGTTCTTTCGGCGCCAGTCTTGCCAGACTTTCAAGCTCACCTTCGTTTTCCGCAGGAATATTTCGGTTCTCCCGCAATAACTACTCATCGTTCAATTGTCTGAAACGTAACAGCGTTGACATTCGCATACTCCACATCATATAGTTATTGTTGGTAAGCGTACCAATTCAATTATATAATTAGTAGGAAGACTCGGAAAAAATTTCAAAAGTTTGCAATTTTCGAAAATTTTAGGACTAGTTGCATGGATATGCACATAATTGTAATCCAATATTCAATGAAATCAGTAATTGCATCTTCATTTCACTTTATTTCATATTTTAGGATAAAACTCAACAGTAACAGTTCACAGTCCTTGCGAATGTTTTAGATGTGATTTAGAAAGATGAGGAAATGTATTTATTTCTTTTGAAAATGCTAGATCTTTATTTCTTTGCTGAAAGGGTGTTTCCCAACTGAACATGCGCGTGGGTATCATCTGAATGCAATTCTTCCCCAAAATACTTGTTAGACATTTCAATACCCTGAGAACTCTTTTCTATTAGCTTCCAGAGACATTTATAATATAAAAATTATTTTTATTACTTCAGCATTTCTTGTTTGATTTCAGGAAATCCTCTTTGGTTACGACAAGAAATTTGAAAAAAAATCTATTTACCTGATAAGGTTTAAGCGAATAGTATAGTAAACTTAGTAAGTAATCATACTTTAAAGCCGTATGAGAGATGGAGTTAATTCTTCCCCATAAACAAATGGAGTGCGTAATATATGAGAAAATTTTGAATAGTCATCACCCAAACATTGGAAATTCTTGATTAGCGACCTCAAAGATCTGAACAAATTTCATAACAACTGACTGACTATATTTTTTCGTAAATCCACGGAATACTCGAAAAACTCTAGAAAAATGTATTGGTTTAATTTAAAATTTGTTCTAAGTTTTAATGGTTTTACGATAGGATAGATTTCAGGCAGTTTTTATAAAGGGAGTGTAAAAATCTAACTTTTAATGAATCTAAAGTTTGGGAGAACATGAATGTAATAGTTTCGATTTAAGCAATAGAAATAACAACACATTGCCGAAATGACGATTTCAAACAGACGAGAATCATACCCATTTGCTTTTTGGTTCAGGAATCTCAGCTTCCGAATGCCCGAAATATGAGTGTTCTAGAGAAACAATTATTTCTCTACACTGTGGTACTCTGAAATATTTTTTCAAACATTATAATCCGAGGTATATGATGGGTAAGTATAAGACGTGTTAGATTTTTTGTGCAGTCTTTATTTGCAACATTTTACACAATAATGTGAATGATATGAACTATTTCTCATTAAGTTTCTGTCAATAATTCCGTTTCTTGATTGTAAATGACATTAATGAGGGTGGTCGGTGACGGAACTGCTTTGAAAATAAAACGAGTTCCCCAGCGAAAAATATACTCGACAAAACCAAACCCATGACGAGAATGGCGAAGGCCCCGGACACATTGTCGAGGGTGAGGGGCGCGGGATCCTTGCTGTGGTGGTCGTGGGCGGTGACGGACTGCATGGCCTTGCTGACTTTGCGCCTGGTGACGCCGTCCATCCAGAAGTTGACGAAGCCCGCCGCCTGCAGGCGCAGCAGGGCCGCGTTGAAGAAGGGCGTGAGCGGCGAGGCGCGGGGCAGGCCGAAGGACATGTAGAAGCGGCTGAGGCACTGCTTGAGGGCCACCATGTGGAAGTACTGCTCGTCGAGGATGGGGTTGCCCTCGATGAAGAAGGTGGAGCCGATGACGGGGCCGAACACGACGTAGTCGCCTTTCGCCACCAGCGACACCCGCTCCGCGGCGTCCCGCTCCACGTGGAAGCGGCGGAAGAACTCCTGACTGTGCGGTAACTGCGCACGACAAGAACACCTTCGAAAATCAATTTCATGTTTTTAGGACAGGAGAATGAAGGAATCGAAAGAAATCTTGGAGGATAAATAATATTGGATGTGCTAATCGGTTCTTTCATTCCAGTTCAGTTAAGAAAATATCAACGCAAATAATGCCTAAGTGCAACGGCGGCTAAGTGCCACTGAGGGTGGCGAAATAAAGAGATAGTTGTAGATGGTGAAAGAAGTTTTGCCACTTCGTGCCGTCCGAAAAGTTTTTCCGTTTCGAAGAAGGATAGCCAGCTAAAATAAGTAACGTAAATCCGAAAGAAAGGAAGTAACACACTAAAATTTTAAAACAATTTATTAAAGTGGTAGCTGAAGAACTGAAATATTATTATAATTTCGCTTACTTGGCTTGTATCAATCTGGGTTAGGTAGCGTAGTAGGTTGTACTAATGGTTTGGTGCTGGAGTTCAGGTAGGAGTGTGACTCGTACGATTTGTAATGGGATGTGTCGTGCAGTAAAACACTACACAACACCTTGACATATTTCGTGACAAAATAACACCCAAGTAACCGTAAAGCTAAAGACAAGAAACGTTTCAATACCTCCGGGTCCGCCAAATCCGACATGGGGAACTCGTAGTGAATGCCCCACCGAAACCCTGCCTCCACCAACTCGTGGAAGGAGTTGATGGGGCGGGGCGGGCGCAGCACGGTGAGGTGCGCAACGAGCTTGCTGCCGTAGGCCGTGACGAGCAGCACGCCCAGGAAGCTCCAGCTGAGGAGCAGCGGGCGCTCGGCGCCGCGCGGCCGCCGCCCCGGCGACGACGTCGCCAGCAGCAGCCCCAGCGCCCGCGACGCGCTCGCCGCCACGCCCCCTGGTCCATTCACGGATTCATTAGTCATTCCGGGCGCGGCAAAAAGCTAAGATCACTAGTCCCGTATGTGTCATGGTTTGAACGCAGGAGGTGGCGTTCAACTTGCCCCGCCGGATGGCGAGATCCGGCGCCGACCTACACGTCGGTTTGCGTCTCCCCCCTCAACCAGATATCTCCCAAAAGCAGGACATCGCCTCAGGCGGGGCTAGCTCTAAACTCCCGACTGGTCTCCTGGAATGTGTGGTAGTGTAGTGCACGTAAGAGTGTGTGAAAGTAAGGGGTTAGGATAGGACAAGGAAGAGAAGGAAAGATCACACACAGTCCGTGGGCCGTTTGTTAGGGTACTGCTCAGGCCTGATGTTGATATGGTAAATCACGGAAAACTACCGATCAGAGCAGCCGGCCGCTAGAATTCTCCTCTAGAGAGCGGCTGCATTCGACTTAGCTATCTAGCTAGTGTCGAAAATTCCCGTCGGGACTCGAAGACTAAAACCTTCCGGTCAGAGCCGCTGACTTTTTTGTGCCACTGTAAGTGAACCAAATTTTCTTTTTACCGGAATCTGCTAAATGAGATCTTCTTTTACTTTCTTGGTTCCGTCACTTCATTGCGTAGATTTTCAGAAACTTAATGTTGAGTTCCAGTGTGAAGCTATTTTCTTTTAAAACAATGATTTGTTGTTTTCTTTAGAGAGTGCAATTTTTTGTAAAAGTTCTTTGGGGCTCTTCTATTATATTTTTGGGGGGCTTCTCTCTTCTGGGTACTCTGGCTATTGAGGAAATTTGGGGGCCATTTGAGGTAACATTTGAAGAAAGGGGAACAAGTCGAGATCATTTGGGGAAACATGGGAACCTGCGATGGACAAGTCAAGAAACATGTAGGGGATCATATGGGGAACATGTCGAGGAAATTGCCAAATCTTGTGGTGAACATGTGAGGGATCGTGGTGAAAATGCGATTGAACATGCGAGGGATCATGGTGAAGACGCCGTGGAACTTGTGGTGAACATGCGTGGGATCTTGGTGAACATGTGAGAGAACAGTGTTATGAATAAAACTTCCTATTTATTCTTAACATATATTTACAGTTGAACACCTACGGCCTAGCTTACTAACTAGATACTTACGAATTAATCTAAATCTACTTTGTCTTGCTCCCTAAGTATGAAATAATTTTCACTTTTAAAATGTTTTACAAAATAAGGAAAGTTTGCATGGGTCCAACATGTTTAAAAATAATACGTAAACACGATTTTCTGAAATGTTCAATTTTTTCCTTCTTTTCTTACTCGGACTAGAACTGTGCGTGCTTAATAATATGGCATATGCCCGAGTTTTATTAGAACGTCTTAAATTTTGATAATTACTAAAAAAAAGCTTTGATGCGTCGACAGCGTTCGCCGTCTGCCATGTCGTCTTGTTCTTTGCTTGCGAAATCTTAGTGTTTGGTTTCGAATACCAACGTGAAGAAAGAATTTTGCAGTTTGGAAACCTTTTAGCATGTTCAAGTAGTATTACAGTATTACTTAACTGTAATAAATAAGACAACAAAGTATGTGGTTTTGCAGCAACATTATTTGTTTTTGTTTAGAAATAAGAGATAAAATGACAATGGTGTGATTTGTAACACGTTAGCAATCAGTATTTCTATAACCGGCTCTTTCAAAATCTCTTCCATGTCAGATGGAAACTCTCCTTTAGCTGGTAGTTCTTGAAAGCACCAGAAATTAAGAACTTAAAGTGAACAATCTGAACTAGTTTAAGATAGGTTAGTTAGGGATTTGTTTATTAATATTTTGTTTTTTAATTTGTTTAAAATAAAATTGTAAAATGGCCCGGAGATTAGATTTAAAACCTCGAAACTCCGGATAGAATACGAAGAGTATTGTTTGCAGCTAGATTGATGTAAAACATTCTAGGAGAAAGAAAAATGAAAAGTACTTGGTGAGTTTTGAAATGAGGGTATATTGGCAACCGGCAAAGATGGGGAAGTTTAGTGGGCTGTCTAGTGCGTAGTCTAAATGACGTCTTGGATGCAAAATCCCACAAGTAATATTTTCGTTTGCCGCAAGGAAGCTTTTTAGCGTTATTACTACCATACATACAGTTACTAATAATACATACATACAGTTACTAATAATAGGAATGAAGTATATAACCAAATTCATGGTTGAAATGAAAGTAGATTCCACGCGGCTATGGAACGCTTCAGTTTACTTTATAGATTTTTAAAAATAGAAATATTCAGGCTATTTGTGGCCACTTTCCCTTTTTAATGGCAATATTATGACTATGCACGATCGATACCACCAATGGAACTCCGTGGCACGGGTCGCATGACGAAATTACCCCTCTACGCATTGTTCACCTCGCCCCAAAAGAGCAGTTGTTTGAACTGAACGCTTTACTTTCCACATGAAAAACGATTAGGCAGTATTTAGATAAATACATTTAGAAACGTTTGCTTACTTTCCATGCGTAGGAAAGTTATCTAATGCTGCGCGAACAAACGGCGGATTTTCGCAGAAAAACTCTTATTACAGGGCCCTGGTAACGAAAAAGTGGATAATTACTGTTGCTAAATTAAGAAAAAAATCTCCCAACACGTAGTGCAACCAGAATCCCTGTTTTCTTGGTCCTTGATACCAAAAACCCAATTGAAAGCAAAACATCTATCAGTACGTCCATCCGTCCCTCTGTGAACAAAGCTCAGCCGATTTTCTCCAAAACTGATACTCTCCGATCGATCTGGCTGATCTCGTGGACCCTTGAATTTGAATATGAAGATATTTTAATTTTGGAGGGTACTTGAAGTACCCGGTCATTTTCAAAATTTCCCAAAAACGGCTTCAATTTTTTTCTTTAAATTTCTTGTAAGAATAGAGTAAAATACACTTATTAAGGTGGCATAGGTCCGATTTTCTCAGTTAACTTTGAATTTTGGAAATTTGCGAAAGTTTGAATTTTATTCGGCGTTTTCCTCCAGCTACACAATTGCAGATAGACATTTTTCCTTGAAATAAAATTCGTTCTTCATAGTGAGTTCTTTCTTCAAGCTCATGCACATTTTTTAAAAAAATTAGTAGTTTTCTCGCAATATTGCGTGTAATATTTGCAATTTTAAAAAATTACAAAACCAAGATTTTCTCAGAAACGGCTCTGAAAATGCGGAATTTTGAACTAGTTTTCACAGCTCCGTGCTAAAATTATTTTAAGCACATGGGTCAATCCATTTTAAGTGGTCCAGAATTTAATAAATTGGTCGCTCGACCATCTCGAAAAAATTCATATTTTGTACATAAATTTCCTTATGTTTTGGCTGTTCAAAACCACCTTTAACTTTTTTTATTGTACCCGGTTTACAAATGGCGGCCATTTTTGTTTCGCGCCGTGCACCATTTTTCGCGTTCGCAGACATTTACTCTTTCCTACATTGCTCAGCTCTCGGTTGTTCTAGCATTCTAGACTAAAAAAATTCGATTCAGCATACTCTGACCTGCAAATCGAAATATTATTTACCTATTTTATACGTTTTTATTTGGGAAATATTTGCAACCAAATCTGTGGAACGCTAATGAACGAAATTCGATTTTCAGAGAGTAATTTTTCAAAGAAGGAATAGAATCTAAGCCTTAATTTTTTCTGTGCTTTTACACACAACAGTATAGTTACTTTTTATAAAATATCATTGGTATATAACGTACCCCTTGAAAATTACATCCTCTTGAAAATTGGAATTTTGGATTTTTTCGCAATTTTGAAGTGTAATATCTCTGTTGGGGGACCAGATAAAAATCTGAAAATTGCACACATGCTAAACCGTTATCATACCAAACTCCAGTAAAAATTACAACTTTTAGATTTAACTCGAAGTATTTTTTAAAAAATTCAAAACTTACGAAAAAAAAGGCTTCATTTCCTTATTGAGGATTCTTAGTGCCAAGTAGTAATCACATTATTTTGAAGCTATTTTGAACTAATATCTATATTGAATTAAAATAATTAATTATACTTAATAATTAATATACATAAAAGTGGCCTAATATATAATTTGCAATATTACATATACTTTACTCTAAAACAAGCTTACAATTTGACATCTACGTCCGTAATTGAACAATGGTTTTCTTGATTTTGAAATCTGAACCGCTTAAAAAGTATTTATAAAATACAACAAATAAATAAATTCAGCGGTTTGTTTATGTTTTTGCGTTTAAATTTGTAGCGGGTTAAATACGGTGTAGAAACCTACAAAAATAGTAAGGAGAATGGCAAATTTAAACGCAAAAACATAAACAAAACGCTGAATTTATTTATTTGTTGTATTTTATAAATACTTTTTGTTATCCACTTAAAATGGATTGACCCACATGTACTCATTAATATAATAATGTCAACAAATTGTCGCTAATGTAAATATTAACGACGTGAGAGGAAAGCGAAAAAAGTGCATTTTTGCAATTTTTGAAAAAACCAAAGAATTGAGCAATATAGCGTTTGTCATCTAATAGAGTAAATTTATCACTATTCCTATCAAAAGTGTAGAGGAAAAATTTGGAGCCGTTTGTGAGAAAATTCAAAACTTTTCTGTGAAAAAGAGCTTCAAATTTCGCATTTTTTGTGGCGTTTAAACGCCATTTTCTTAAAAACGGTTACAATTTTTTAAAAGAAAATTTCCATTTTGTACTAGGTTTTTGTGTTCTTTAATATTCTAAAATTAATATTTTCGTTCTGTCATTAGGAAACCGAAAAATTAAGAAAATGACAAAAAATGTACTTCAGGCGGCGATAGATGGCAGCTGTATTTCTCCATGAAATGTATTTATGATATTCAAATAAGGTCATGCTTAATTTTCTGAAAGTACGAGTAGTTTTTCTATAACTTCGGGACAAACAAATAGCCCGCTACAAATTTACTGCGCTTTAGACAGCCGGATGTGTCGTAAATTAGAATTTGCTATTGTTATAATATTTCTTTGTTTGTTTTTACATTTGATATTGTGTTATACATTTACACATTAATCTTTTAGAAATTATTTCTTTGGAAATATTTGAAATAAAAATTTCTAGCTCTTTAAGGGAGTATCGCTGTCGCGAATTTCTGTGAATTACGTGTCATTGTTGTGACTTAATGTAGCTGTATGGTATCAGACTTCTTTTTCCAATACAAGTTTACAAAACTTTTGTATTATATTTTTATGCAGTTGTTGAATTCACATAGTTATGGCAACACTGCGATGGAAACAGTGAGTTGTTCGCTTCTTGGTTGAATTGGACGTTTCCAAATAATAGCTAAGATGTTAGTAGCGCAGAAAGTGCAATATTTCAATTCTACGTAGTTGTTCTCAATAACACGGTACAGTATGTGCTGTTTACCACCACTAGTTTACTTTTATTTTTCAGTGCATATCCTCTTTTTTCTACAATCGCTTCCACCACTTTGGTATAACTATGATATACAGATTCCGAGAGACAGCTTTTTTTAAACTGTTTCTCAAACACTCATTACTTAATCGAACTTCAGTAATGAATATGCTTGCTCAGACATATGTATTATCGTACATAGATTCTCCTAGCATAGATTCAACCAACATTATCTATGAAGTTTGGAAACTTTGACTTATCTAGAATCTTGTAAAATTCTATTAAATATTTTGCTTATGTACCAATATTTCCACACGAAATGCGTCCTCCCAATCTCGATCAAAAGATATTAAAGAAGCATCCTGCTGCAGGTTTGGACAATGCCAACAACTATTGAAAAACGCCGAAGTTACTAGTAATAGTTTCCATTCCAGACGCTAGTTGCGCTGAAAATCTCATGGCATGCCACGAAGCGTGCCACGGCCACCACTAGGAGACCTCGACATCACTGATATATTATTTATTATTATTTATTTATGTCAAAAACAGTTAAAAACTGTGTGTGACGAGCTGTGGGGAGAAGTGAAATTTGTGCACGTTTTCATAATTCTGTGATCTCTATCCTAAACCATATTCTAGTCGAATTTTGAATACAGAAAAAGAGCGTTTGTTTTCAAGTTTTGTTGACAAAATTTTCGCTCCTATATAATAAAATATATTTTCAAAGGTAAATTAGCTATAAATTTCTGCCCTTAACCCTCATCATGTTCTTCATGAAAGAATAATACTTTTTTCGCGATAATATGGAAAACGATAATTTGAATAACTATATTTCTCACTGAAATTCAGAAGACGTGCACAAATAATGAAGTGACATTTATGTCCAGAAGCAAAAGAAGGCGACCGTCTCAGCATTTAGCTCAAAGGATCAGGGAAACTGGACATAAAACCTGATCGAGATGGGGGCCATCAACCCAGAAACTGTGGTACGATACTTGTTACAGGTTCATTAGAATTATACAGTACAAATGATAAATAATTACATTAACTATCATTGTTAAAATTAATGTTACTTTCCTTTTGATGCTCGGTATAGTCTCGAATTGTATAAAAACGTTTATGCAGCAGAAAAGATTTTACTTGGGACTTAAACTTTTCTATTGAATTTAATCGTTTAATGTCATCTGGCAAAGTGTTGTAGAGTAATGTACATGAATTGTATGTGAATTTTTTGTAGTGAGCTGTTGATACTGCCACCTGGTGAATATGATTACTACGTCGTGTGTTATACTTATAGACATCGGCGTTTGCTGAAAATATATTCCCGCCCTTAAGTAAGTCATTTTTGACAAAAACTACTGATTAGTAAATCAGGAGACAAGGTAATAGTAAAATTCCTAGTTTAATAAGGAGAGACTTACGAGAATCACGTGGGTTGGATTTGCTTTTTATTCGTACAATTCTTTTTTACTTTCCCGTATACGTACGTATACACGGAGTGATATACGTAGTATAGGGAAAGTTATGTAATGCTGCGCGAAAAAATTGCCAATTTTCGGCGGAAAAAAATTAATTGCCGGGCCGTGAAAACGAATAAGTGGATAAAACCAGTTGCTAAATTAAGAAACAAAAATCCTCTATCTCGTGGTGTGGTCAAAATCCATGATTTGTTGCTTCTTTATACTTAAAAATCGATTGACGGCATTCCGTCCGTCTGTCCGTCTGTGGTCAACGCTAGCGCCTAAACCGTTCGGTCGATTTTCTTCAAAATTGATATTCCCCAGTCGATCTGATTCTAGTCGAAGCTTTGTGATTTTGAAAAAGATTCTTTAAAATTTCGGGGTACTTTATATGAACCCCCCGGGGATTTTCAACATTTTCTCAAAAACGGCTCCAAATTTTTTCTTTAAAGTTCTTGTATGAATAGAGGAAAATACACTTTTTAAAATGGCATAGGTCCGATTTTCACGTACAGCTCTGAATTTTCGAAAATTGTGAAAGTTTGAATTTTTTTCGGCGTCTTTCTCCAACTACAAAATTGAAGATAGAGATTTTTTCTTCAATTAAAATTTTTTCTGCATATTGAGTTCTTTAATAAAGGTCATGTAAATGTTTTTCACAATTTTGGTAGTTTTCGTGCAATATTGCGTGCAATATGTGCAATTTTAAAAAATTACAAAAACAAAATTTTTTCTTTAAACTTTTGGTAGGGATAGTGGTAAATGTACTCTATCAAGGACATAAAAGCCATTTTGGTCTATAGGTTGATTTTTTCAAAAATTACCAAAATGTAAATTTTTTACTTGTCTCTCACGTCGTTAATATTTACATTATCGGCGATTTTTTTACATTATTATATTTACGAGTATATATGCTTTAAATAATGTCAAGTAAAGTTTCTCGAAAACACTACCGTTTTCTGTGAAAAGTAGCTCAAATTTCGGCATTTTCAGAAATGCTCAAACGTCATTTCTCTCATATGGCTGCAATTTTTTTCTTGAAACTTTTGTAACGGATAGTGCTAATTACACTCATTAGTATAGCGTGAAGTTTATTTTGAGTTTTTTTGTTTTTTTCGAAAATTATATAAATGTAAATTTTTGAAAGATCTCTCACATCTTTAATATGCACATTATCCGCAATTTGTAAAGGATGATTATATTTGTGAGTGTAAGTGCTTCAAATAACTTCAAATAGAGTATTTTGAAAACTCAAAAATTTTCTGTGAAAATGAGCTTCAAATTTCGCATTTTTAGTAGTGCTAAAACGCCATTTTCTCTTAAACGGCACATCATTTTTAAAAGAAAATTGCCATTTACGGCTAGGTTTTTGTGTTCTTTAATATTCTAAAATTAATGTTTCTGTTCTACCAATAGGAAACCAAAAATTAAGAAAATGACAAAAAATGTACTTTTGGCGATGATAGATGGTAGCTGGCAAGAAAGAGTATGTGGCAATTCCGAATAGCTAGCGAAGACCCAGGAAAATAGAAACTAATACGGAAAGTCTGTGCCATTCTGTTTCTGTTTTTTGACAATAAATACGGTCATGCTAATACATCAAATACGAGTAGTTTTTCTTTAATTTTGTGACAAACGTAATAGGCCGCTGTAAATTTACTGCGCTTCGGACAGCTGGATGCGTCGTAAATTAGAATGTGCAATTTTGTATATTATTTCTTTCTTCGTTTCTTACATTCGAACTTTGTTATAGACTTACACATTAATATTTTAGAAATTGTTTATTTTGAAATATTTGAAATAAGTAAAAAGAATTAATAGCTCTCAGAATAGCGACAATGCAGGGTCTGCAACAATGGAATTCACTTTGCGCTCGCGAATATCTGTGAATTAGTGTCATTGTTGTGACCTAATGGAGCTGTATGAAAAGGAGTTATAATTGTCTAATTTATGTTGATATTTGCAGGCAAATATTTAGTTTTGCACCAAATGCTGTACCATTTGTAGTGAGTAGAGAATTTGTTGCATGGTTTTAAAATACTCTTCCCTAATCATGGCCCAATGGAAGGCATTTCTATATTTCCAGGGTATCAGGCTTCTTTTTCCAATACAGAGTTACAAAACTTTTGCATTCTATTTTTGTGAAGTTGTAGAATTCACATAGTTCTGACAACACTGCAATGGAAATAGTGAGTTCCAAGCGAAGATGTTAGTAGCGCATAAAGTGCAATATTACAGTACTACTTAGCTGTTTCCTCTAATACGGGAAAGTAAGTGCTGTTGTAGCACCACTAGTTGTAATCTGAAAGTCAGTGTGCTATAAGATGTGTTTCCCCAGAATATTATGCCATATCTCAGGCGGGAATGAACATTGGCAAAATATACACAACGAGCAAAATATACTGTTTGATTTGCACGTTACTTATTCTATTCGATTGCAATTGACAATAAGTACTCGAACATAACCTTGCAGATGTTGAAAATACCATTAATAGTAATTATTTTTTAAATAGAAATAACCTTACGTTTAGAAGTCGCAGAGAGTATTGCAGACACAACTAGAAGTGATGATGCTACTGTCAGCCACAACAGAGATTTGAAGGGATACAAGACACCGCCCCAACCCATGAGACCAGCCGTTGGGCGTGGCACGAGGAACGTGTAGCAGTTCTGTCCCCAAGGGTAGGTGACGTCCATGTGCTTGAGCTTCTTCTCCACCAGCCACAGGCAGCAGAAGCCCACGTGCACGTGCCGCCAGCTGAGGTCGCCGTTGATGCCGCCCCGCACCACGTCGTCGCCCTCCCATTGGCCGTAGCGGTTGTCTTCCGGCGGCTCCCGCCTCTCCCACCGGAAGTTCATCGCCTGCGCCAGGGCGCGCAGTTGAAGCAATTCCACACCGTCTGCAAGATGAAACAGTATTTTAAAAATTTCATTGTGCCTTTCTATATAGAAGTGATTCTATGGTGGAACACATAGCATTTTGAAATGTTCTACTAGGGACACTCAGAGAGAAGCCAGTGCCACCCAGAGAAAACCTGAAGCAATTGATCCACGGGAGCCCCTAATTTAAATAAAAAAATTTCTCCTTCGCCAATTCATAAACAGTGTTCCATTCTCCATACATCAGAAATAACGTATAGCATCAGAAATAACGTATATGTTTGTATTATAGATGACCTACATTTTTTATTTCTTTTGAAGAGAAATTCGGAACCCCAATTAAGTTGACCTTTCTGGTCACACCTGTGTTCTACCCGAATTCGCGAGCTCATCCTGTCGAAGTCGTATTTTTTTTTTTTTCGTTGATTTTTAAAATGGTAAAATCATTCGTACTCCAGTTTTTTTGGAAATGAGGTAAAACCGGTTGTACCCATTAGGCAGATTTGCCGTGAAAGGAAGAGCCACCAGCCTGAAGAGCTAGGGGAAAGTTCGTACATGGGTTCGACATATAAAATCCCTGGCGAGGAACTGGAGACGCCCGTCCGGTTCCCCAGTTTTTCCGCGTTACGGTGTTAGTGTTAAGCACATAAGTTACGTAAAGCAAATTTAGAGCATTTTGAATACTTCCCTGTAACGCATCCGTAACGCGCGCTTGAACCCCCCTAAATGATTACTTAACTCTTTGACATCACCCCCTCCCCTCGTTTACAAGAAAAAAAAATTATCGCAGTAAAAACCATTTGTATTAATTTTATTTGTGTTACATATTAAAATGTATGATAAAGTCAGAATTAGTTGGCGATGATGACTTACACTTAACAATGAGATTGGGAACAGTTTTGGAGTATTATTTTACAACAATTTTTACTTTCCCGTAGACGTACGTATATACGGAGTAATACACGTAGTATAGGGAAAGTTGTGTAATGCTGCGCGAAAAAAACGGCAAAATTTGGCATAAAAAATTCATTGCCGCGCCCTGACTAACGAAAAAGAGGATAAAACCAATTGCTAAATTAAGAAAAACTAGTGATGCTACAGAATGGCACAGACCTTCCGTATTAGTTTTCTATTTCTTTTGGTCTCGGCTAGCTATTCGGGCGTGCCATATACTCATGCCAGCTGCCATTTATTGCCGCCAAAATTTATTTTCTTAATATTTTCTTAATTTTTCGGTTTCTTAATAGTAGAACAGAAATATTCTTTTAAGAATATTAAGGAACAGTGAAACTTTGTCCTAAATGGCAATTTTCTTTGAAGAATTTGGACCCGTTTTTAAAAGAATGGGGTTTAAGCGCTACTGTAAATGCATAACTTGAAGCTCTTTTTCACAAAATCTTTTGTGTTCGAAAAACTCTATTTGAAGTCATTTAAAGCAAATTAACTCACAAATCCAATAGTGTTTACAAATTGTAGAAAACGTGCATATTAACGGTGTGAGAGATCTTTCAAAAAAATTACATTTGCGTAATTTTTTAAACATCAAATAAATACCCCAAAATAAACTTTACGTCATGTTAAAGAATGCCATTAGCACTATCCGTTCGAAAAGACTTGAAGAAAAAAATTGGACCGTATCTAAAAATGAGGAATTTTGAGGTAGTTTTCACAGAAAGCTGTTGAGTTTCCGAGAAACTCTACTTGTAATTATTTAAAGCACTTGAACTAGTGTAATAATGTCAACAAATCGTAGCGAATGTAAACATTAAGAGAGAAGTCAAAAAAATTACATTTTTATACGTTTTCAAAAACAAAATAGAGCAGTACGGCTCTTATGTCGTCTATCTTCACGAAAAGTTTAAAGAAAAAATTTGGAGCCGTTTTTGAGAAAATCTTGTTTTCGTAATTTTTTAAAAAATTGCATATATTGCACGCAATATTGCGCGAAAACTACGAAACGTTTAAAAAAAAGCACAGGACCTTAAGGAAAGAACTCACTTTGGAGAATACATTTTTATATGGAAGAAAAATCTATCTTCAATTTTGTATTTGGAAGAAGATGCAGAAAAAATTCAAACTTTTGCAATTTGAGAAAATTTAGAGGTAACCGTGAAAATTGGACCTACCCGACCTTAAGTGTATTTTATTTTATTCTTACGACAAATGTAAAGAAAAAAATTGTCATTTAAAGTCATTTGAAGTCATTTAAAGCACATTAACTCAGAAATACAATAGTGTTTACAAATTGCTATAAATGTGCATATTAACGATGTGAGAGATCTTTCAAAACCTTACATTTGTATAATTTGTGAATAAATAAAATAATACCCCAAAATGAACTTTACGTCTGATTAAAGAGTGCAACTAGCACTGCCTATTGGAAAAGTTTGAAGAAAAAATTTGAAGCCATTTATGAGAAAATGACATTTAAGCATTTCTGAAAATAAAGAATTTTGAGCTAGTTTTCAAAGAAAACAGTGGAGTTTTCGAGAAACTTTACTCGACATTATTTAAAGCACATGTACTCATAAATTAATTAATGTGAAGAAATCGCAGCTAAAGTAAATATCAGCGATGTGAGAGACAAGTAAAAACATTACGTGTTTGTGAGTTTTGTAAAAACAAAAGGATAATGTGATTATGCATTTATGTCATCTCATAGAGTACATTTAGTACTATCTCTACCAAAAGTTTAAAGAAAATATATGGAGCCGTTTTTGAGAAAATATTGTTTTTGTAATTTTTGAAATTGCAAATATTCCACGAAAAGTATAATTTTTTTAAATGTACCTGTTAATAAAAAACAAATAATGAACAAATTTCATTTGAAGTAAAAATCTCTATCTTTAATTTTGTAGTTGTAGGAAGACGCCAAAAAATGTCAAACTTTTCCAATTTTCGGAAATTCAGAGTTAACCGTGCAATTCGGACTTATACCACCATAATAAGTGTATTGTACTCTTGTCTTACAGGAAGTTGAAAAAAAAAGTTGGAGTATTTTTAGAGAAAATTTTGAAAGTGTTGGAGGAACTTCATGTAAAATACCCCAAACTTTAAAGAATGTTATTAAAAATCTCAAAGCTTCGACTCTAGCCAAATCGACAGGGATTTCTTGAATTTGGAATATATCCTATGCATGGTTTAGGCGCTAGTGATGTTCACAGACTGACGGACGGATAGACAGACAGACAGACCGACAACCGACGAAAGGTTTGAAAAGAACCACTTTTTCGGTATCAGGGGACCCCCAATTTTCGTTGAAATCTCGAAATTGATATTCCGCAGCATGAGACACCTTTTCCTATACTAGGTGTATTAGTATATATATACGTATGTATGCAGGAAAGTAAAAACACTATATTATTCAGAAACGTAAAAATTCTCTTTAGTGTTAATTTATGGGTCCAAAAAATTAATACACAAGTATAAGTAATACAATTTTCGGAGATTTCATCAGTTGCGTATAAAATACTACCATCTGCCACTTTTATTACTCATGCGTTAACTGTGAATTTGCGACTCGACTTCAGTCGAAAGTCTGCATAACCTGTATGAAATACATGTAACAAAGTTCAAAACAGAACTCTGGGGCGGCAAATCAAAGTTTGCATAAGGGCGCAAAAATTACCTTGGCGCGGCACTGAAAGAATGGACACGGGCCGATTGCATTTACCTCTCCTTTCCTATTGTCTGTCTTAAAAGCGTCACGATTCATCAATCTCATTATTCTGGTGAATAAAAGAAACTCACTTGTGAAGGGGTATGTATATTGTGAAATCTCATTCAATGACACTAAAAGCGATAGGGAATTGAATGCGTACCTCCGTCGTTGTAACTGAAGGGCGGACACTCAAAAGTGCTAACAAGCAGCGTCCTTCCACGCAGATCTGGTAGAGACTTTTGATCCAAGTCTTCTGTTAGTTCACTGGAAATAATCCGCCTATTTTCGAAAATAGCTGGAGTTAATTTAAAATACCTTCCATTGCACGCTAA
Source organism: Acheta domesticus (assembly GCA_031308135.1). Classification (NCBI taxonomy): domain Eukaryota; kingdom Metazoa; phylum Arthropoda; class Insecta; order Orthoptera; family Gryllidae; genus Acheta; species Acheta domesticus. The sequence goes on from JAHLJT010009436.1 coordinate 52,549,046, forward strand.
TGTAAGTTACATGCGCATCTCCAAACAGTTTTGAATAATCAGGATCGAAGACAGGCATACCGTTCAGAATCACACACAAATAGTATTTGTTAGTTGGAAGGAAGTCGATGAGAGAACTGATCTCAGCAAATGATGATGAGATAATGATAATACCAACGCACGTATCGTCGGAGTGAACATAGAATGGTGTATATGATGTGGAAACTATCAAATTTAATACTTCTGAAGCAAACTTGCTGTTATCTGAACGAATTTGTACGCAAGGTATCACTAACGTCTTGCTCCACATTTCAATTCTCTTCACAAACTGTTCAGAAAAATATGTTCCATTCGATTCTTGAAAGTTAATTCTGTATGCAAAAAGCCACCAATAATATGTGTAAATAAATAGCTGTAACACTTACTCCCATCATTTTATTGAAATAATGCAACTCTTACGAACATACACAGGGTGAAACATTTGTGATTAAGTCAAGAAAAAGCTATTGGTAAATAAACATTTGCAATCCTGATTTTCGAAAGCATTTTTCAAAGTTTGTTTTATTTATAATAATGTGTTGTAGCATATTTGAATAACTTATAAAATACATTTAATTCAACAGTCATCTTCAGGAATAAAGGCGAATACATAAATGTCACTTCAGTAATATTTTGTAAAATAAAATCCATTATAAACCCAAAATATCTATGATTTATGGGCGTTAAATATTTGTAACTCATTGTAGAAAACTTTGTCACTGTCGAAACATTCTTTAAAACATAAGCTGGTTTTCCACAACGTGTATTGAAATGCACACATATCAATCAATTTTTAAACTTCTTTTCCTATAACGTATTCGTCGAGACAAAACACTACAAAAGGTATTGAATTTTGTCGATTTCGCTTCCTTTTTCATGGATATCAGACGTCTCATAAACTGACTCGCATAAATGATAGCTGATATAAAGTCCCATTAATTATATTTTGAATTTGTTGGGGAAGTCACATTATTAAAATAGCATTTTCAGTTATGTTCTCACTAATCAAAAATTAAGTGACAGATAAAATATTTTGAGATTGTGTCGTACTGGCCAGCATTTTGCTTAGCAATGGTTAACTGCAATATTCCGTGATCATAAATTTTCAACGCATGGAGTACCTCGCTTTGATCTGTTTACCGTATCGTTTCCACTCTTCAGTCACGTGATGCTTATTACCAAAGCACGTTCGTGCACAAAGAATAGATTTTTGTCCTTGACCAGTACCGTTGTAATGAATTTTTGACGCAGTGATTTTGTGTGTATGAATAAAATATGCAATTATACCCTCCATTTGTATCATATGCACAACGCAAAATATAATATAGTACGTGAGTCAACGTTCAGATAATTCAACTAAGTGGACACAGAATTCTACGAAAATATTAAATTGATAAATATAACTAGCCATACACTAACAAGAAATTGCTTGACGATTAATTCACTTACCCAAACACAATTCTTCCTGTGAATGCCCTGGACAGCTTACTTGCTCTGCCGTCGCAAGTACTTCCTCTGCGTCCTGGAAAAAGGGTATACGCCTGTTTCCTTAATTTCCTCAAAGACTTGCACGAGATAGATTTCGTGGCAAATGCTGGCATATTTGTTCGAAGTTCTGCAAAGCGACACTGGAGAAAACTTCTTTCATGACATAAGCAACGGTTCTGCGACTATGGGATAATCGTGAACAGCAACTGTGGTTTATCTCATTTTATGGCATTTTATTTTCAGAGTTAAAATGCACAAAAATGTGGGAACCGTGAAAATTTTGCATGTTCACTCTTCAGTGTTTCATGGTTAATGATGAAATACCTTTTCTCTTTCTCGCAACCGCTTACTCAGTACGGAAAAAGAGCGAATTTCGACAGAAAACTCCTATTACAGGCCCTGATAACGAAAACATGAATAAATCCATTTTTTAAAATGTATTTCTTCTCGTTCGACATTTCTGTCTCTCGAGGGGTTTGACAACAGTACATTTTATATAATAACGTTTTGGATATGTCCATCCATAGTAAATGAGTATTCATTCCTACTCGTGAAAACATGGTCTAAGGTTCGATGGTTTGATTCAGGCTTCAAGGTAATGGAGAGAGAACTGAACCCTGTGGTACTCCTTCCGCAATAGTGTGGGGGGGTAGATGTATCTGCATTGACTTTTATGATAAATAATCTATTCTTGAGGAAACTCTCCGGGATCTTTAATAGGTATTCTGGTATACCTAAAGATTGCATTTTGTATAGGAGGCCATGGTGCCAGACTCTGTCATAAGCCTGACTTACGTCGAGGAAGACTTTCACTGTATGTTTCTTTTGGTGAAAACCGTTTCCTATGGCTTCGGTAATACGTAATAATTGATATGTAGTAGAATGGTTTGGTTTGAATCCGAATTGTTCCGGTGGGATTGCTTTTATATCGTTGATAAATTTTGTTAACCTTACATGGATTAGACGTTCGTAGATTTTTGATAATGTTGGAAGAAGACTGATAGGTCTGAAGTTTTCAGCTATTCTTGGGATTTTCCCGTGTTTGCAGACTGGTAAAATAATTACTCTTTTCCAAGCAGTAAGAAAATAGTTGCATCTTAAAGCTGCATTAAATATTGCAGTCAAAGCCGCAATAGATGGTTTACTGAGCATTTTGACGCAGACATTAATCCCGTAGATGCCAGGAGATTTTCTTAATTCCAGGAGTTTAATCAGTGAGTTAGTTTCCGAAGGAGAAATGAATTTGATGGGTAGTGCCACAGTGGGGATACGTATTAGTACTGACGTAGTTTTCTATTTCCGTATTAAATTGTATATCGGAAACGGGATGTGGTTTGAAGGTGTTCTCTGAATGTAGAGCAAAGGTTTCTCATTTTTCTTTGTCAGAATGAATTGTTTCTGAACCATGTCGTAAAGGAGGAATTTTTACTTTTTCTTTGGTAAGTCTTTTAACAGTAGATCAGAGGTGCCTTGAGTTTGGGTGGAGGATAAATCCAGTTACTAAATTAAAAAAAGTTGCTCTAACACGTGGTGTAGCCAGAATCCATGTTTTGTGGGTCTTTGATACCGAAAACTCGAATGACGGCAAAACGTGTGTCCATCTGTCCATCCATCTGTCTGTCCGTCCGTCCGTCCGTATGTATGTATCCGTCCGTCTGTCTGTCCGTCCGTCTGTCCATCCGTCTGCCCGTCTGTCTGTCCGTCTCTCCGTCCATCTGTCTGTCCGTGTGTCCATATGTCCGTCCGTCCGTCCGTCCGTCCGTCCGTCCGTCCGTCCGTCCGTCCGTCCGTCCGTCTGTCTGCCTGCCTGCCTGTCTGTCCGTCCGTCCATCTCTCTGTCTGTCCGTCTGCGCGTCCGTCTGTCTATCCCCCTGTCCGTCCGTCCGTCCGACCGACCTTCTGTGAACAATGCTGACGGATAGACGTTCTGCTGATTTTTTCCAAAATTGATATTCCCCAATCGATCTGGTTGAGTTTACCCTGATTGTTATACAGGGTGAGTCACGTAACTTTAGCACCTCCTGTAACTTTTGAACGGTTGAAGATATTGCAATGCAGTTTTCACGGAAGTGAATGAGGGAATGGGCTAATTGATATGTGTATTGATTTCTCTTTTATCACTTGTATTTTACGAGATATTTGAGGTAACTTTGTTTTTTTCAAATGAGACAATACATATTTTTTCAGTCTATCATGACAAGCGTAAAAAGACGAATCCAAAGATATAAATATTGTCATATGTTAGATAAGCTTTTTTTTGAGTAATTGTGATTTTTTGCGACTAGTGTTTAACGGATATTTTCATTGTAACTGTCAGCCCCACAAACGCAGGGTCGGGGAAGGGAAGGGATTTTAGTACTTGAGGATACGAAAAATATTCACAAAACTGTTGCTTTTTTTCCTGAACTCTCCTTTCCATCCTGATCCATTTTCAGATATTTTGTGTTTCTTACGGATCGAAAATACGGATTTGTCTTAAGTAGTATTTATTGAAATAAGAGTATTTCTATCCCTAAGTTATTATTATATTCTTATTAACATTGAAATTGTTTGCTCAAAATATGCAATATTTTTTATACAGTTTTTAATTATTTATTCATATTGTGCTTTGTTTCAAGATCCCATTAATACTTACCTTATGAAACCCCATTAAATGGAGTTGAAGTTATAAACAATTTTATTACGATACAAACTTATGACAAATCCTTATTTTCCATCCTTTAATTCCTTCAATCAAAGAAAGACGAAAATCTGAAAATGCGGAAGAATGGAAAGCACAGTTCAGGAAAAAACTGCAATGGTTTTGTGAATATTTGGAATACTATATTTCGTATTTTCAAATAAGCTCCCTTTCCTTCCCTTCCTTTCCACGGGCGCACGTGTGCTGGTGGAGCGCTGCGTGACCTTGTGTAGTAGACTATTCAAAATGTCCGTTAAACCCCAGTCGCAAAAATCAAAATTAATCAAAAAATTGCTTATCTAACATATGACAATATGTACATCATTGGATTTGTCTTTTTACGCTCGTCATGGTGGACTGAAAAAATATGTATAGTTCCATTTGAAAAAACAAAGTTACCTAAAAAATCTCGTAAAATACAAGTGATAAAATAGAAATTAATGCACGTATCAATTAGCCCCTTTCCCTCATTCACTTCCGGGAAAACAGCATTGCAATATCTTCAACCGTTCAAAAGTTAAAGAAGGTGCTAAAGTTACGTGACTCATCCTGTATATTGCTGCGGTCATCGGACCTTATAACGCCCTTCTATATTTATATTTCGCAGCTGTCGTTACGCGACGTTTAGGACAGCTTCTGTGACGGGGTAGGCGGAGATATTTTCCATTTCCACCTAGTTTTGTAGTAATTATGTTCAGTACAGTTAAAAAGCAACTTATCACTTTCGTTCGGTATAGGAATATTTCTATACCCATGTAAAGAATGAATTTATGAGTTCACTCTGCTATAAAAGTATACCAGTGAGGAAAAAAGAGAATATCGAACATAACTTCAGACCTTCTTTCAGGAGTTGAAATGAATTTCCCATCGAATTTTGCTGTCAGGGAAGAAAATCCAAGGGATTCCATTGTTCAACTATTTATTTTCTACTTTCTCGCTACTGCTGCCGTGGTAGAGAGAAGTTATGTAATGCTGGGCGAAAAAACGTCGAATTTTCGGCACAAAAACTCTTATTACAGGGTCCTGGCAACGAAAAAGTTGGTAAATCCAGATGCTAAATTTAAAAATGTCCTCTAACATGTGGTGTGGCTAGAATCAATGTTTTTTTCGGTCCTAGAAATAAAAAAAATTTATTGACGGTAAACGTCTGTTCGTCTGTCTGCGAACAAAGCTAGCGGCTAAACCGTTCAGCCAATTTGCTCCAAATCTGATATTCCCCATTTGATCTGGCTGAGGTCGCATCCCCTTGAATTTGAAACGGATATTTTAATTTGGGAGGCTACTTTACATGAAGCCACTAGGATATTTTTAAAATTTTCAAAAAAATGCTCCAATGTTTTTGATTAAACTTTATTATTGGATAGTGTGAAGGGCTTTTAAGAGAATGGCGCGGGTCTCATGTTCGTTGAAAACCCTGATTTTTTGAAAATTGAAAAAGTTTAAACGTTTTTTGCCTCTTCTTACAACTACAAATAAAAAGTTAATTTTTTTCTTAGTGAAATGTGTTCATGAAAAACATAAAAAGTAATGTCACGTTCAATTTTTCACAAACATGAGCATTTTTTGCGAAACTTTGTATTAAAAATAGACATTTTTTTTAGAGTCTTTAAATCATTTTTCTCTTAAAAACGGCATACCACGTTTTGATGACATTTGGACCTTGAAAAAGTATGCTTAAGAGAATGGTGCAGTCTCATGTTCATTGAAATGCCTTCTTTTCTTTCTTTCTTTCTTTCTTTCTTCCTTTCTTCCTTTCTTCTTCCTTTCTTTCTTCCATTCTTGTTTTCCCGGTATAGGTCAGAAGGTTATAATTGTCAAATTTGTGTTGATATTTGCTTGAAAATATTTACTTTTTGCACCAAGTTGTAGGATTTGTAATAATTTTTACAAAAAACTATGATTGAGATATGTTAACTCGGAGAGAAATTGAGATATAAATAGTATTACTTAACTAATAATCAAGGCGAGAAAGTACGTGCTGTTTTAGCACCACTTTTTGATTTTCTCGCTATGGAGTAGAGAGAAAATTGTGTAATGCTTCGCGAATAAACAGAGAATTTTTAATAGAAAAATCGTATTATTAGGCCCTGGAAACGAAACAGGGGTAAATCCAGATGCTAAATTTAAAAGAAAAAATTATCTAACACGTGGTTTAGCCAGGAATCCATGTTTTATGGGTCCTAGTTACCAAACAATCGAATGACGGCTTTCTTCCCCTAACTAGAAGATCCGACTTGGCTGCAGGAATTTTCTTTTTTTTAGACATCGCCAAAAATCTAAATAACCCTACCTTTCAGTTTTAGGACAATGATAAAGATATTGGAGGAAGGATGTTGCTTCATTTTTAAAAAGCTGGAGCAGTGACAAAAAAATCTCAACCAAAGTGAAAACACTTTGCCTGTTCGAATCGTACCCTTGACTACCAAAGCTCTCCCCAGCCTCCTTACAACACGAAACAATAACAAATATAAAAACGGAACAGTTGCTCAGGAGCATCATTAATTTTGCGACCACTCGTCTATATCATGCTATGTAATTACTTGCGTCTTATCATGCTATGTAATTGTTATAGCATTAGAATTTGTAGAATCACTTATATAAAATATTACTGTGTTGGTAATGTCTTATTAATTTGTTTGGAATTAGTGTAATGAAGATTGTAGTCTCTATTAATTTCGGGTCTAAAATGGAATGTGTATCAATGATGTAATGATGAAAAGTTGTTCTGTCAATAACTATGAAATGTCATAATTATTTGAAAATTTTGAGTCTACTAAAAGTAAGAAGACAAGAAACTTCATTATCAAGTTATGATGGGTATAGAAAACCAGGATAGCGACAATAGCAGTCTAGGGTAGAAGTCGAACTTAGCCAGTCTTTCATGATATGATAATGGTGTGTTTTTGTTTGTTTATGGTCGCATTAACTACGAGGTCATTAGCGACCACTATTGATTAACGTTAGGGGTATACTGAATGAAGTAATAAGGTAATGGTGAGGGGTGAAACGATGCACACAAATGCAACCTTGCCCTAGGCGGGACTCGAACCCGCGATCCTTCGGCCCGAGATCACCACGACACTACTGTCTTAGCGATCTAGGCCATCCGGATCGGCCGGTGTGTGTGTGTTGTTAATGTTCCTGTGACTCATACGATGGCAACACATGCATATAGTTGATGCTCTAGCTCTCTCTCACCTTGCTAAAATGCTTTAGGAAGGTGTGTTTACATAGGTATTTTACAAGGTGTTTACTCTCTCCAAGAATCACTTTGTTTCTTAAAATGTTTGTTAAATTCTTATGTACTCTATTAATCAGTGCATTAAGTACATACTTTATATTATATCCATAACCCTAATAAAAGATAAATTCAGAAACTTAAATTCTGAATCTAAATTATTTTATTAATGTACCAACTTCTCTTGAATAATCCCTAATAGTCTTTTCATTATTTTCTCTCACCTCCCCTAGACCTCAAAAGTAGACTAAACGGTCCTATAAAACCTTTTTAGTTTAACACGTGGTAGAACCGCACGTGTTCTACCAATCGCGACCCAGGACGACGGAAGGGTTAGGGGGGAACGGGTGTGAGGAAAGGTAGGTAGCTCGCGAGGGGAGCGTGAAGCCCTGGTCACGTTTTGATGACCATTGCGCAGCGATCAATATGCATACGTGCGACATCGACCGTAACGTTCATGCGTTCTTCACTCTGCTTTCTGTGTAATTTCAAACCGTCTGATCATGCACGGTCTGGATTACTGGTTTCAAACACAGCCTGAATCCAGGAAACAGATAGAAAAGAAATAAACGTTGCAGGAAAGGAATAAACTAAAATCTTGAAACAATGCAAAGAAAGAGTTGTGTATCCTCAATTTTGATTGAAGACTTACAAAATACAAAATGTTATATTTATAGTCTATTTTACAGTAATCACGATTATTTATATTTATTTTGAAATTTACAATAATTTCATTTTATCCTCTCCAACTATTGTGACATATTCCCGATGATTAATAAACCTTATTTGTACAATGACAACATGCCTTCAGAGATTTCTTCATGGTAATGATATGGTAATGTTGTACTGTACAGACGTAATTTTTATGTCAGGAGGTTTTATTACGAAAGAACTATTGCTTTCGTCGGAAAAATGTTAATCATTTTGTAATACCCGAAAGTATTATAAACCATCAAAGGATACATTTTACCTTTCTAAAATAATAATATTACTGCTAATAGAAGTATTTCAGAATTAAAATACATTCGTAAAAAGTACATTAAAATAATATTAGTAAGATATAATCAACATTTATAAGATATATTTCACCTCAAAATAACGAAAAGTTGCAGAAAAGTCATGTTTTTTTCTCAGTCATAACCAAAGTTCTTTAGTATGGTGAAATCCGTTTTTTCAAAAAATTGTTTTCTTTATATTCTGATATTATGAATTTGTTCCGTTTTTGTCATGTCCCCCTTTTTCTAAGGGAAAGTAGTGATAAAAATGTGAAATAAAAAATAATAAATCTAGTAAAAAATGATAGCTCGAACATTTGAAAATGGAAGAAGATACTTAAGAGGAAGAAGAAAAATAAAGAAAGATGTGTACTTCGATAAAGAACAAATGACTTTGGAGCTTTCCAGCGCGTGATTAACTTCAAAGCCATTTTTATAACTTTCCAAATGTCTTCCGTAAGCTGAAATTTATCCGTTCCGTTTAAGATACTACTGTAAATCTTTCTTTGTTTAAAGGATATAAGTTTAGAATCAGATAAGTTTCAGCTTACGGAAGATATTTGGAAAGTTATAAAAATGGCTTATAGAGAGAGAGAGAGAGAGTTAATACATGAACCAAAATGACACATTTTGACAAATTACTTCTTGAAGAAAATTAGTTTTTCAAACACATCAAGAAATCTTTTTAATCTTTATAAAAATATATTAAAAATAAACACGCGTGTTACAATTAATGTTTTGGTTCAAATACTATTACTACAAATATTTCTACATTAGAGAATAATTGAACCAGTAAAGCTAATGCATAGTTCTTAAGTTATGTCACAAGTAAGGATTTTTTTATAGTCCAGATATTTCTCCCTGTTCAGAAGAGTCGAACACAAAACGAAACTGACCCGGAAAGTCGGCCTCCTGGCCTATGTTCCCTCGGTCAACAACCAGTGGTTGTAGAAGAGGGGTGTTACTTTCAAGTGCTCTCATTTTTTCTCTTTCGCGAAAAAGGGTATGACGGCGTGGTGCTGTATCCACCTACCGCACAAATATGCGTGCAGGGTGACCCTAGTGCAGAGGCGCAAGAGATGAGCGGTTATGGTAGCAAAAGCGTTTCGTCCTAGTTCAGGACTCGATCAGACAGGCTTTCAGCCTGTGACGCTGTATTTCAATTTTTTGTTGATATTTTTGATTTGGTTGTTGGATTACTGTTTTAATGAGTACATGAAAACAATATTTTTAAAAATCCATCTTTGGCGTTTAATAAAAAATGCGTAATATCTTTGTGACAATTATATCATACTTATTTAGAAATCACTGGTGTTCTTATTTGTATTATGCCAATAGTACAAAGACGTGCAATATTTCATTTGCTGATTAGTAGTAAACTGAGCTTTCTATATTATATGACTGTTTACAGTTCACATTACTTCTTAAGGCCAGTTTTTCATTGACTCTAGATCACAAATGAAAACAATTATTACAGCGATGACGATTAGAAATACTGTGACCAGAGACAGGTACGACGTATCACCTAGAACAAAGAAAATACATTTTATTAGGTGTAAATTTTGTGGTCACGGGGTAAAAGTTGGGTTAAATACGGACACTACAAGTTAAGTATCTATATTTTATTTTAGTAAAACGACCTAATTCAAATGTTGCTTAGCGACAAATGCGGCCTTAATGACAAAAAAGCTTTGGGAAGTAGCTTTAAGTATAGGAAAAAGAATTGGCTCAATAATTTAACCCTTGTTTTCTACAAACAAAATATTTTGACTTGAGAACTTTTACGCCGTGACCACAAAATTATTCAAAAGAATGCTTCAATTCAGTTTTAGTCTAGTTCGGATAATTGGAGGTTGAAGAAGGAAAAAGAAATGGCAAACGTATATCAGCCAACTTGTTTTTGATATTGTAAACTCTAACATGAAATTTTAGGAATTGGTTTGTGTCATATCTTATCGGAATTTTATCTGAGCAACATTGATTGTACGTCCTTATTTCACTACACTTGTAAATCAGTTTTGTAAATGGACTTTTAAACAAACAAAAATATTTTGATTTTTTGATCACTCTTTTGTGATTATAGAGGTACATCCGTTCCCTTTACCTCAACGCATAAAACCGGTGTTGAACATCTGCGCAGAAATTAGTGCTACCTCTGTATGCGAAATGTTTATTACAGTACAAAAATTAAAAATTGAGCAAAACTTAGCTTTTTCCTTTTCCTTACTCCACTACTAAGGTCACTAGTTTTTAAATATATTGTAAAGTATATCCCGTGAGGTGGAGTGTTCCTCTCCCCGCTGGGACGCTAGATCCGGTGCCACCTCCACTTAGGCGCGTGGTCTTCCCCCTCCAGGTATCTCCGACAGCGGGCATCGTCCCAGGGTGAAAAGCTGTAAGCTTCAGACTCGCCTTCCCGGTTTGAGTGGTAGTTTGGCATGTTTTGTGTAAGTGATATTCCGAAACAGTCTGCGATTCTACAAATCAGCTGCACTTGTTACTCAGGAGGAGGGAAGGGATGAAATTCCTCTTCACGTATTTTCTTCTTCGAAATGTAATTTATAAATAGAATAATTGCTGTGGAATTTGATAAAAATGAGTACTTTTTTGACTGATAGCTATGAGAAATGTTCTTTAATCGGGTTTGAAACTACGTGAGAAACTAAGCACGAGAAAACTATCGAATATGCTCTGAGGAGGAAGTTAGACCTTTCCTTCCTGTCTTGTGGTAATTACCCGTACTTCACAATCCCCGGCGGTTACAAGGAGGAAACGTCTTTACATTCTCGCCCGTGCTTCGAATGAAGAGAAAGTAATGTCATCGTGCACCGGAAAACGGCGAATTTTTTACACAAAAAACTCTTATTGCCGTGCCCTAGTAACTAAAAGGTGGATAAATCTTGTTTCTATATTATGGTAAATTATTTCCTCTAACATGTATAATCAGAATCCATGTTTTGTTTGTTCCCTTTTACTGAAAAATCGATTGATGGGAAAACGTCCGTCTGTCCGTTCGTTTGTGGTCAAAGCTAACACCTTAACAGTTCAGCCGATTGTCTCCAAAATTCACATTCGTCAATCGATTTTAACGAACTCAAAGCCATTTAAGTTTGAACTGGATATGTTTATTTTTGTGGGTATTTTTCATGAAGCCTTAAAAATATTTTCAAAATTTTCTCAAAGTGACTTCAATTTTTACTTTCCCGTATACGTACGTATATACGGAGTAATAAACGTGATATAGGGAGCTATGTAATGCTATAATGTAATGCTGTGCGAAAAAAATGGTCAATTTTCGGCATAGAAATATTCGTTGCCAGGCCGTGATAACGAAAAAGTGGATAAATCCAGTTGCTAGGAAAACTCCTCTAAAATGTGGTGAAGCCAGAATCCTTGTTTTCAGGGTCCTTGATACTGAAAAAACCAATTGAAAGCAAAACCTCTGTCCGTCCGTCCGTCCGTGAACACTACTAGCGCCTAAACCACTTGTAGGATTTTTTCCAAATTGAATTAACCACTTTCGATCTGGCTCTAGTCGAAGCTTTGAAATTTTGAAAAACTTTCTTTAAAAATTTGCGTGTACTTAACACGAATCCCCCCAGATATTTTCAAAATTTTCTCAAAAAAGGTTCCAAATTTTTTCTGTAAATTTCTTAGTAAGAATAGAGTAAAATACACTTATTAAGATGGCATAGATCCGATTTTAACGGTTAACTCTGAATATTCGAAAATTGCGAAAGTATGCATTTTATTCGAAAATGTTTTTGTGACTTCGTGAAAAATACTCTTGAAAATCAATACATCCATTTGAAAGTCCCAAGTCATCGAGTTCTCCTTACGAAGTACTTTCGTTAGGGCTAGAAAATAAAAATTTTCTGCTTGTTAATGTTGCTGTGTAATGAGATAAGAACTTTTAACCAAGGAAGGAAGAGAAACGTCATAACAAGTCACATACCAATTCAATTTCTGTACCTGGAAGAACTCTAATGTGCGGTCAACGCCGGACTCAAGAATTGAATGTAATATTTTTTTTTATATTTAATAACTAATATGTATTTAGCAATATACTATAATACTTTTCTTTATGTTTCTTTGAAATATTTCAGTTTTTGAGGTACGTCAGGAGCATATTGTATACTCGTGTTTTGAACATTTGTACTTGTGGTCCTCTCTGAATGAAGACAGGCGAAGTTTTTTTTAGGAACTAGTTCAACTTTTATTATTTTGTTCCGAGTGCACAACTGTTCTTTCCATCCATAGATCCTAAAATAATATTTTAATGTCATTATGAACAGTCCTGTCTGTAAGAGAACTTGAAACTTCCACAAAACTATTACGTATGGTGAGAGTTTCGAATCACTTTGTATCAGATACGCATTGTAAGTCGAAACCATCACTAAGGGTTTATAAAAGTTCTAATTCAAGAAGTCCCTTATCTAAACAAAGTTCTTGAAAAAACCAACGCTGGGGTTGACTCACTACCCCATTGCTATGTGACTGTTAAATACAAGTCTGGAAATCGAGTTCAACCGAAAGTGAGGTGTCAAAATATAGTTCCTACCAATGGTTAAAGGAACTCTGGAATTTGTTCCGCAAGTTTTATATTTAATACACACGTTTCTTGTTCAAACATATTTTTCTTCTTTAACCTCAAACAGAAAAGATTAAGAAATGTAAGATACGAGTAAGATTCGTATCGTGTTATTGTGCATAATTTTGGGCAAACAATTATACACACTCGACACTGCAACTGTTTGGGGAAACAGGTTGGAACGTGAAATAAATTTTATATTTAATCCACGTAACATCTTTCGTGAATTTAGGGGATTATACGGATTTTAATTTAATAATACGGTTGTAATTAGTAATAATAACAATGACTTTCATTGAACAGATGTTCAATGAAATAGTTGCTTCGATCGGGCAATCGAACTTGGGTCTCCTGATTTTCACCCAGTAACTCTAACCACTTTGCTACCGAAATGATCAATTCTTTACCAGTTTCATAGGTCCGCCATTAAATGAGGTAACATGCCTAGAGAAACGCTTTAATACAACATGCTTTTACTGATTTATGAATTCAGAACTTAACAATTCTGCCTGAAGGTTAAAAAAGTGATCCCAAACCTAGTTGATTCTGTGAATATTCTGTTCTTGTTTTTTTCCTGACGCATAGTATCAACAGTCATATGGTGTCCGAGACATGGCCATGATTACACAAAATTAGTCGCGTGCCAATCAACAAGTGGATCAAATGAAAAGAGATTGTCGCATTCAGATATTTATTCAGAGCTACGTTATTTTAACAACTTGATTGTGATAAATTTCAACTGGTTGTGCATATCACGAACATTTTAACAACCGCTTCGTGCGAACTACGATAATTTTTAGTTCAATTTTAACAACCAGTTCTGCAAACTACAATAATTTTAACACCCGGTTCTGCCAAGTAGAATAATTTTAATAACCGGTTCTGCAAATTACAATAACTTTAAGAACCGGGTTCTGTGAACTGCAATAACTTTAATAACAGGTTCTTCAAACTAAAATAATTTTAACAACCGGTTCTCCGAACTTGAATAATATTAACAACGAGTTCTGCGAACTAAATTTTAGCAATCCGCTTCTGTAAACTGGAATAGCTTTAATAACAGGTTCTGCCAACTACAATAATTTTAACAATCGGTTCTGTGAACTTCAATAGTTTTAACAGCCAGTTCTGCAAACTAAATTAATTTTAACAACCGGTTCTGCAAACTGCAATAGTTTTAACAACCGGTTCGCGCGAACGGGCCGAATGCCAGCCCTGCCCCTTACCATGCAGCAGTCGTTTCTGGAAGGAGGCGTAGCCGACGCGGCCGTCCATCTCGCACAGCCAGTCGGGGTCGTCGGCGCGGGCGTAGGCGCGCTCCATGCGCGCCAGCAGGGCGCGGTTGACGCGCGCGCGCAGCGGGGCGACGCGCGGCGCCCAGCGCAGCGCCCACGCCAGCAGGCGCCGCTGCGCGCGCGGCCACACGCCCAGCCTCCGCAGCAGGTGCGCCGGCGGCGCCGCGCCCGCCGCCTCCAGCACGTGCGCCAGCGACACCTCACGGCACACCACATTTTTACTGTTATTGGTTGAATGCCATGCCAATTGGTCAACTGCTAAGGTCATTCGTCCCGCAGGAATAGTGCATGTTTCCCCCGCGGGAGATGACGGTGTTCTGTCCACGCTGGATGGCGAGATCCGGCGCCGACCTACCGATGACTAGCCGGGTTTTCCTCAACCAAGTATCTCACACTAGCGGGGCACCGCCTTTGTCCCGGATCCTACAGAACCTGTCAGTGGGATCATAGCCCCGTATTACCTGTTTATGTTGGATCCGCGTCATTCCGAAGAAGCCCTTCGCCCAACCTTGCTCAAAAGCCGACGTGCCAGAGGCCCAACTGGAGGGTTACCGGGCGAACGCGGCAACACAAAGCTTTGCATCGCTGACTCACTACCTCCACCTTGAAGCCAACGACGTGAGTGCCGCCGTGAAACTCAGGCTCCGGGTGGTCGCCAGAAAGATGTCACTGCAGTGTCTCTGAATGTCCTAAGGTTCGAGTCACGATGTTGGCAGGATTTTCGACAGCTAGGTCGAATTCTCCTGACTGGAGGAGAATTCTAGCTGCCGGATACTTTGATTGGTAGTTTTTTGTGATTTCTTTGATCATCATCATGCCAGAAATACCCTAACAAACGGCCCAAGGACCGCGCGTGATCTTTCCTTCCCCTTCCTTGTTCCTTCCTCACCCCTTACTAACACACACTAACTTACATGCACTACACTACCACACATGCCGGGAGATCGAGCGGGAGCTTAGAGCTTGTCCCGGCTGGGGCGGTGCCTCGCTGGTGGGCGATACCTGGTTAGGAAAACCCTCTATCCGACAATAGGTCGAGGCCGGATCTCGCCAACTAGCAGGGCAAGAACACAACCATCTTCCGAGCAAGAAACATACACTACACTTACGAGTACTAATGGCCTTAGCCGTTGACGCCGCCCGGAATCACTGGTAAACAATAAATCAATCCACCAGAAACCATACCCGCCTCCGCGGTCATTATCCCCCCCCTCCACTGCGGTGGAGAGGGGTGAGAGCTCACCTCGAAAGGGATGCCCGACGAGAAGAAGAGCATGCTGGAGAGCATGCAGCGCGCCATGTGCTCCCAGGTGGCGTCGGCGCGCGCCAGCGAGGGCGCGTAGAGCAGCTTGAGCGCGGCGCGGGTGCGCCTGCGCGTGGCGTCGAGGCCGGCGCCGCACACGTTGAAGCGCTCCTCCACGCCCAGCAGGTGGCCCAGCGCGCGCCACAGGTGCGCGAAGCCCTCCAGCTCCGCCTCCGACGCCCCGCCCGCGCCCACGTGCTCCGCGCACGTCACGTGCACCCCCACGAACGACAGCTGCGTCATCGCCATCTCCAGCTGGCTCACCCGCCGCCCCTGCGACAGCGCTCTGCAATTATTCCATCTAATATATAAACAATCAATCGTCTCCTATATTATTTCTGTAGTATATCTTCCCTTTGCGGCTCTCACACTCAACCAATCTTTATAAATGAGGTCTATAAAGAAGAGAATTTCACTGGAGACTTGACCGAATTGTACTTTGACTTAAAATATATGAAGGTTTTGTTTAAAAAAACATCTAAATATTCATGTAAAATGCAGCCCGCAACGCGTGTCAGGGTTTTTAATCTATATCAGTTTTGTCAAGGTCGATGCCACGAGCGGGAGCCCGAGGCACGAGTGCCACGACGAAATCGCCCCTCCACGCAGTTCGTCATCCCGCCACCAGAGACAACACCATCCCTATTGTAAAACGGCGGGGTTACTAATAGTTTCTTCTCCCGACGCTAGTGGCGCAGATAAGTTCGTGGTATGGCACGGTGCTACGGAGCGTGCCACTGTCACCAGTAGAAGACCTTGACACCACTGATCTATGTCGTTAATAATTCCTAAATATTCATGCGTTCTAGGGCCTTAGAAACTAAAATCTTGAGGCCAGAGGCCTCAAATAAACGTTCCTCAGACCGTTAAGTGATGAGATCTTTTTGACCATTACATTACATTTTTTCTGGTTCGACGCTTCTCGATTCTACCCCACCTGTTCAGAGCCTATAGATTCTGCAGCTGTATGTGAAATTACTAATTACTTCATATTGTATGCGATTGAATTACACGGGTGTACCTCTCTGCTCGATATTAAAGATATATAAGAATAGTTTGTATTAACAAGGGTGTATTAAATTATCTATTACAAGGTGACATACGAAAGAAGTGACGGAGGATGCGAGGGTCTTGAAGAAAAATATGTATATTACAGGCTTAATATGGAAATTAAAAAATTAGGAAGTGGGTGTGGTATAGCATGCGAGAGTTCTCCCACGGGTACGCTAGTGTTTGTTTGTATTTTATGCAATGCCTTACCGTTTATCCCATTGCGATAAAACTGTCAACTTTTGCTTCCACTTGCGTGCAGGAAGTGCACAAATGATAATGGGAATGCACGTGCGTCTGTCACACATGGACACGCATTGATGATGATTTCATGCGTTTATGTTGACTCATGCACCCCTGCTTTACGCAACCCGCCGCATCCTCAAATATTAAGCGATTCTTCGCTGCATATTCTGCCCTTGTGATGGTGAAATATCGGACCGAATTGCTACTTGAACTTTATCGGAAAAGTACTAAATCAAATTTCTCCAAGACAGTGACAAAGCAAATGCATTCCCAAACTTGAGAGAGAACGTTGTAACAATAGGATTCTTGCCAACCATGTCCAAACAAGTGTCCATGTCCAAACTCACGAGAAAGTCTTTCATCTATTAAAAGTTTTGCAAAGCGTAGCATTAAACTTAATTCATAATCACATGACCAGTGTCGTGTGAAGTGTAATACATTGCAATAGCGAAGCATTGCCGGTCCACTTGACATCGCCATCTGCAGCTGCCTTACTCGCTGCCCCTGCGATAGCGCTCTGGAATTATTTCATTGCGCCATGACACACTCTTATTCAGCTAAACGAAATTAAAGTTCCCTGCAAGAACCTTTGAACTCTTTCCCTGGATGTTTAACCATTTAAAAGTCAATTAATTAACGATATTTGTTAATTGTATTAATTGAATATGTTAGACTTGTTAAACAGATATTATTATTACTATTAAATTCATTCAGGATACCAGCGGCTGTCTAGCGAACTAGCGGCTGTTTTGCGTACTTGCAATCCCTTAATTCGAATATAATGAACGTTTCTTTAATAAGGGACACAAGGTTCGTACGAGGTCGGTACATTCGGATCAGAAGTGCTGCTGGAAGGCTTAACTTGAGTATAATGAATGGGGAGCGGATTGTTATGCCCTAAAAGGTCTTGAAATGTGGTTTTTAAAATACGCATTTATGACCTAAGAATTCTGAAATATGAACTTTAATATGCAATTAAAATTAACAATATTTCATTTTATGTATAAATATTTCTTGATAAAATGCAGGAGAAGCATTTTTGGAATGAAAAAAAATTATTTTGTGCAAACGGAATATAACCTAACTTACTCCTCGGGAGAAATAATTGAAGTAAATGTGCACCTTAGTGAAATACCTACATTCTACGCTTTCTTTCACCTTTTCTGTCTGGTTAAAAAAATATATCAAGAAATATCTTACATTTGGACAAGTATTTTATCGTCTATAGAAGAAAGGAAATTGTGACAATCTTTGTTAACAATGAACGTTCACAAAGAGATTCTATGAAAAAAAGAAACGTTTTCTCTATTTTAAAGAAATATGCAAAATATGCTCCCATAATTACACGAATAAGCCCCAACAGGAAAAATCGATTAAATATGCACAAATATGCACTAACAAATTAATCTACAAATAATCCAATTATAACCAAATGTCAAGAAATTACTTTTAGCTATGCCTTGAAGCAATGGAGAAAAATATGCAAAATCATAGAAATCCGCTCCCTAATAATGAACGTTACCTCATCAGGGGGCAGAAGGATTGGGCGAGGTCGGCGCATTCAGACGAGAAGTCCTTCTTCAGGGCGTCGGCCACGCCCTCCGTCCACGGCGGCACCTGCAGCTGCGAGCGACGGGCGAGCTCTTCGCGCGGGGTGTCTCGGAGGTCGCGGCGGATTTTGTTGTGCATGCCTCGCACCGCGTCCAGGTTGCGTCGCGCCTTGCTGCCCGCGGCCCACAGGTCGTCGCTGTACCATGTGTTCACGCGGAGCAGCGTGGACAGATAGCGGCGAACCGCCTTCATCGGCGAGGCCGTCCCGCCGGTGAAGACGAGCGGCTCCACGAAGCCGGGCAGCGTGAACAGGATGAGTTCCGACACCAGGTTGGCGAACACCACTCCGAAGTAGTACTTCATAGCGAATTGCTGGCCCAGTCGGATCTTCTCGTCGTCTACCCACGACGGCCTGCAGATGGATCCATTGTATAAACACGCTGTACTTGACAGATCTCATAGTACCGAAATACATTTGCTGGTCTGCCTCACGTGGTATTCGGTGCATTGAACAAAATTGACAACAAAGCTTTGTGCCAAAAATGTGGAAAGTTTGTCGGGAAGGGATTTTGGAACTCAAGAAAACGTGCGCAGATGATCTTCTCTCCTACACATCACATACAGATTTTTACTGTTTTTTTTTCACTAAATTGTGAAAATAAATAAAAAAGTAGTTTCTTAAAGTATTATACAAACAACAAATGTTTGAAGAAACAATATTTTTTTAAAAGATTTTGCTTCATTTTTAAAATGTTTAAATAAAAAAAACTATTTATACAAGAGTTGCATTGAGTTTAGTTCTTAATAAATATTTCATCAATAATTATTATGGAATTAATAATAATAACAAATATGAAATAAATTAAGGAATACCACGAATATGAAATCGCGTGAAGAATAAAAGGTCATTTGATCCCTCGTTGGTGCAAGCTTAGGGTAGCTTTTACGTTCATTCCACCCAACTCATTGACCACCGTCACATTTCAAATTACTTTGGAACAAAATATGATTTTGCATATTCCCTAAGTTTTGTAACAGTATCCTAGTGTTGTCGTTTTGAATTAAAGAAAACGTATTGAAATCGTGTTTACCGCGTCTTACATCGTGTTATTTCACTATTACATACCCATTTAGTGGAATTGTTTTTATTTGTTTTCTTACTTGCTGTCTAGCGTTACGCCACTATCACCAGGCTGCTTGCGACCTTCCAAGACGAGCAAGCGCAGAAAGTCTGCCGTCTCGGGGTCCGTGTGATCATTGAAAAACAGCAAATCCTTCTCGGAAAGAGCTGTGGTCTCATCATTCATATCGTTTCGTTCCTCCTCAATGGGACGTTCGTGGGATGCAGGAGTAGGGCCTTCACTCACAATCGTGTCTTCTTGCTGCTCCATTTTCAAAAACCTGTTTTGAAACATCACTTTTATGAATTCTCACTTACTACTTCTCTAGAAAACTAGTGGTGCTACAACAGCACTTACTTTCCCGTATTAGAGGAAACAGCTAAGTAGTACTGTAATATTGCACTTTATGCGCTACTAACATGTTCGCTTGGAACTCACTATTTCCATTGCAGTGTTGTCAGAACTATGTGAATTCTACAACTTCACAAAAATAGAATGCAAAAGTTTTGTAACCCTGTATTGGAAAAAGAAGCCTGATACCCTGGAAATATAGAAATGCCTTCCATTGGGCCATGATTAGGGAAGAGTATTTTAAAACCATGCAACAAATTCTCTACTCACTACAAATGGTACAGCATTTGGTGCAAAACTAAATATTTGCCTGCAAATATCAACATAAATTAGACAATTATAACTCCTTTTCATACAGCTCCATTTGGTCACAACAATGACACTAATTCACAGATATTCGCGAGCGCAAAGTGAATTCCATTGTTGCAGACCCTGCATTGTCGCTATTCTGAGAGCTATTAATTCTTTTTACTTATTTCAAATATTTCAAAATAAACAATTTCTAAATATTAATGTGTAAGTCTATAACAAAGTTCGAATGTAAGAAACGAAGAAAGAAATAATATACAAAATTGCACATTCTAATTTACGACGCATCCAGCTGTCCGAAGCGCAGTTAATTTACAGCGGCCTATTACGTTTGTCACAAAATTAAAGAAAAACTACTCGTATTTTGAAAAAATTAAGCATGACCGTATTTATTTTATTTATTTATTTGTCAATATTCGGAATTGCCACATACTCTTTCTTGCCAGCTACCATCATCGCCAAAAGTACATTTTTTGTCATTTAATTTTTCGGTTTCCTATTGGTAGAACAGAAACATTAATTTTAGAATATTAAAGAACACAAAAACCTAGCCGTAAATGGCAATTTTCTTTTAAAAATTATGTGCCGTTTAAGAGGAAATGGCGTTTTAGCACTACTAAAAATGCGAAATTTGAAGCTCATTTTCACAGAAAATTTTTGAGTTTTCAAAATACTTTATTTGAAGTTATTTGAAGCACTTACACTCACAAATATAATCATCTTTACAAATTGCGGATAATGTGCATATTAAAGATGTGAGAGATCTTTCAAAAAATTTACATTTATATAATTTTTGAAAAAAACAAAAAAAAACTCAAAATAAACTTCACGCTATACTAATGAGTGTAATTAGCACTATCCGTTACAAAAGTTTCAAGAAAAAAATTGCAGCCATATACGAGAAAATGACGTTTGAGCATTTCTGAAAATGCCGAAATTTGAGCTACTTTTCACAGAAAACGGTAGTGTTTTCGAGAAACTTTACTTGACATTATTTAAAGCATATTGAGACGAACCGGACGAAGTCCGGTCGTCCCATGAGGAATTCATGCTGTGACCGCACGCAATGAGGACCAACGCGATTTTGAAAACCGCGCGCCGTCAACGTCAGAGAGTGACGCAGGCGACGGTTGATTTCAAAACCCGCGACCAGAATGACGTTTGCTAATGATGTGAGAGCAGATAAGCCCCAAACTAGCCATTGGCCGGTGCAGGTCACGCCAGGGGGGGGAAAGGGCATTCTGAAAATCTGCGGGGAGAAACATTCTTGTAAAAATTTCCAACGGAGCAAGACTTTCGAAAGTGCGCGGAAGTGAAGTTACGCGTGTAGAATTTCAAGAGAGTCTGAGATTCTTCTGTGAGCTACTAATCGAAGTTCGTATATGAGGAAAATTCCGGCCAGGAGCAAAATCGGACTGTGAGACTGAAGTTGTGCCCGACAGGGAATTTATATAGTCCCCGAGGCATCGAAAGCGTGGAAGCAGACACCCCACGCCACTTCCTCTTTGTCGACCAGGCTGCCGAGAACGAGTCGCCCGCCACCGGAAAACCTCCAAAATGAATATCAGCTCCAAAGAATAACGACATCCAAATTCCTGGAATTCACAAACAATCTGCACGTGTGTGAAAAAAAAGACCTGATTCGCATTCGAGAAGCTGGTCCGATAAACACGGAAACCTGCGAGGAGGAGAGACGCTGCGGAGAAACTCGACGTTCGCATCGCGTGGTCGCCGCCGGCGCCGCTGCTACCCTGCGAACGCGCGGAGCCCAGCCCTTCGCTCGGCCGTGAAATCGGAGAGGTCATCAACCCCGCCCAGCCCCGACTGCTAGTCTGCGAGCCGACGCCCGCCGGAGCGCGAGAGGGAAGGTCACTAGAGGTATTACACCGCCCTGTGGAGAACGAGCGTGAGTACCCGTGAAATTCAATAAATTGATGAAAAGGTAGAACATTCTGATAAACTCAGGAGAGACTATTATGAACAATCCTAATTTGCAGATATCTTTTGTTTCAAAGTGGTTTTGTAAATTCAATTTAATGTGGAAGGCGCTGCTAGCCGACCATAAAGCAGAGTAACAATTAATGTTAAAGGAAACAGTGCGAAATCTAAATGTTTAAAAAGGGTAAACGTGAGGTTAGAGCGCTGAATGTTCTAATGTATTATTCAGGTAGCTCCAGCTGGAAGCAAGATTTACGTAATTAATTCGTGCATTGATAAGTGATAATCGCGTCAGGTATTGAACGCGAATCACTTAAGTCATTTCTAGGAGTAGAACGGATACAAACTTGTTTCCTAGGAAGTATTTGCAGGTATTGTGTAACGCCAGAACGAGGCAAAGCAGTGGTTTGCCCGCTGTAACTTGGTAAATAGTGTATGACTTAGTTTGGTTAATGAATGAATTTTCAAATCACTTGTGAATTGTGTGATTCCCCCTATCACTAACCAAGTAGGATTTCCTGCAGGGAGAATACCTTAGATAATTAATAAACAACCGGCAGGGCCTGGTGACGGAGCGGCGACAGAAGCGCTGCACGGTACCGGTGACACCCACGCCAGAAAGACTTCTCGTGGGGTATAAACGCCCTGACCCTACATAGGTTGATTGATGCCGGCGCGTCGCACAGAGACGACGTGTTCCGTCGCAATATATACTCGTAAATATAATAATGTAAAAAAATCGCCGATAATGTAAATATTAACGACGTGAGAGACAAGTAAAAAAATTTACATTTTGGTAATTTTTGAAAAAACCAACCGATAGACCAAAATGGCTTTTATGTCATTGATAGAGTACATTTACCACTATCCCTACCAAAAGTTTAAAGAAAAAATTTGGAGCCGTTTTTGAGAAAATTTTGTTTTTGTAATTTTTTAAAATTGCACATATTGCACGCAATATTGCTCGAAAACTACCAAAATTGTGAAAAACATTTACATGACCTTTATTAAAGAACTCAATATGCAGAACAAATTTTATTTGAAGAAAAAATCTCTATCTTCAATTTTGTAGTTGGAGAAAGACGCCGAAAAAAATTCAAACTTTCACAATTTTCGAAAATTCAGAGCTGTACGTGAAAATCGGACCTTGTCATGTTAAAAAGTGTATTTTCCTCTATTCATACAAGAAATTTAAAGAAAAAATTTGGAGCCGTTTTTGAGAAAATGTTGAAAATCCCCGGGGGGCTTCATATAAAGTACCCCCAAATTTTAAAGAATCTTTTTCAAAATCACAAAGCTTCGACTAGAATCAGATTGACCGGGGAATATCAATTTTGAAGAAAATCGACCGAACGGTTTAGGCGCTAGCGTTGACCACAGACGGACAGACGGACGGAATGCCGTCAATCGATTTTTAAGTATGAAGAAGCAACAAATCATGGATTTTGACCGCACCACGTGTTAGGGGATTTTTTTTCTTAATTTAGCAACTGGTTTTATCCACTTATTCGTTTTCACGGCCCGGCAATTAATTTTTTCCGCCGAAAATTGGCCATTGTTTCGCGCAGCATTACATAACTTTCCCTATACTACGTATATCACTCCGTGTATACGTACGTATGCGGGAAAGTAAAAAGAGAGGTTGGTCTGCAAAGGTTTACATGCATGTGTGGTTTAAGCAAAGGAAATTAACCATTTCCACATTTCATTAACATTGCATAGTTGCCCTCCATTCTTACCAACCGAAGAAACGGGAAGCGTTTCTTGTAGCACAAATAAAATTCCCGCAGTAAAGTATTATTTTATTTTATGCATTTTTTGTACGTTGCGATTTTTTTTAGAATTATCAATGTTTCTAGTAGTGAATATTGTTTTAACATGCCCGTTATTTGTAAGAGTTTTAAATGTACAAGAAAGCAATGTTATGTTTTAGCAATACTCAATATCTGCTTAATCTGTGAAGGATAATTTATCCTATCGGAGGATGATTATCATCTGGAAAACGGAATTCTGTGGTGTTTTAAGCATAGTGTGCTTTATCTTTGATTATATTGAAAAAGGTAATATATTATGAGAGATTGACATTATAATATAATATTTGAAAATAACATATTACGATGGATAATATTTTATATTTTTGGTATTTTTAATATAATAACATTTTTTACTATTTATTTCGTCCTTTCATGTTCAAGCTCTCAAATAATTTTTTATCTTTTATTATTTTTCATAATGTTTAGAATGTAAAGAATGCAGAATTGGGCATTTAATTTATTGAATGTAAAAAACGAAAACTGGGTAACGTACTATGGGAGAAAAAGGTTAGAAGTAACTTGTATAAAAAGGAGTTTAAGACAAACTCTCAAATGTTTTTCTATGCTTACTTGCTGCCTTTTTAAAACGAAACTAAAACAACTTGGTATCCAAACATTTTAAAATAATGTAGTGAGTTTTAAGCAAATTACAAAATCAAATATTATTAGCATTAATATTATGTACAAAATGACAGTTCATTAAAATATTATCTGAGCGTTTTCTAGAACAATTTTCCGCTAATTATGTGAAGTTAAATATTAAAAAATACAGATTCACAATTAACGCAAGGTTAATACAATAGACTGAATTGCGCGCATTTGTCCGACACGTGGACATATATTACTATGAATGGCGTAAACTTTCGTAAACTTTCCAAGCAATTTTCTTGGTGTCTATTAGAAAAATATATTTATAACAAGAACCTACCTAATTTGGTCGCAGGAAGACAATTAAGGACACCGAGGACATAGGAGCTTCTCCAGTCACGGCAACGTCTTGTATCATAGTGCTCTTGGGACTATGACTTGGGACTGTACCTTGAGCTTGGGTCTAAAATCTTTTTCTTTCATTTTGATCGCAAGGCTAACTAATATGTAAGTAAAGCAACATGTATTCATAACTCATTATCCCCACACAAACATTGCAACAAACATGATAAAAACTGATAACCAACGTGATAAAAACTGCAGTATAACGTGTGCCGCTGTAACGACAACTCGGGGTCATTAGGTCGCTGATATTTTTACTCCGAAGAAATATGCTTATCATTGACTTGGGAAACGTCTGGTTATATTTATATTTAGGAATTTGATTGATTATTATTTTCAAGACTGTTATTGTTCATGGGTCTGTGCTGTACTAGAGAACTTGAACCACCGTGGTTCTGGTTAATTTAATAATGGACTCTCTTCTTACTTTCCTTAGCAGAATGTACTTCGTTGTACCTATTAGCTGCAGGAACTTAGGGTATTTGCTCTTGGTCCTTGGAACAATTATATGCTATCTTGTATACCAGATAATTAAAATGTAAAACCTGCGCAATTATATTTTTTTCTATCTCAGATTTAAGAGGAAAGTCTTATTTAAATTCTTCCATTATGTTTTTGCTTGACAATATTTTCAAATTATATTCTCTGATGATATTTAATAACTAAAAGTTGTTCTTTGAAGTTTTTCATTTGCTTCATCTAAGAAAATCCGGACATCTGCAAATAGCAGTGTATTCAAGGGAATATTTCCAATAACATTGGTTATCAATTAGCTTTCCTATCATGTCGTTAAAATATAAAATTAAAGAATGGGTAATATGGAACCTCTCTCTTACACTCTGATTTATTAATCTATATTTATTACTTAACTCATCACCTGTATTCATTCTTATAGTAGTGTTCACACTACAGATATTGTGGAATTCCTGTTCTTAACAAGACCTTCCACAATTTTGTTCGATTAACTCGAATGTATTTTCTAGTTCTACACCGGCCATGAATGTGGGAGCATTATACTTTAAGTTTTTTAAACTATCTATTAGTGTGTGGAGATGCAATCCACATAATACATACTTTTCCTAAATCCACTTTACTCCTCTAGCAAGAATATAAATCGCCCTTTTAAATAAGGCAACGGCCATAGCAATCCTCCATTCTTCATGATAACTAGAGAAAAAAGGAATCAAAGTTGCGATGACTGAACATAGCCATTCAGGTTCAGCATAAATGTTGTTACTTTTAGATGCTGCTCGGGTAAATAATCTTGTCAACTGCAAAACATGATTATGACATCAGATATGTCCCTCTGCACTAGATCCTTGAGCAATATCTCAATTTTCAAGTGCCAGTACTAGAACTCACCATACATCTGGTATTACATGGAGAATATAACGAAAGAAACGGTGTTATTAAAAATATGATTACTCTAATTGTAGTACGCAACGTGTGAAAACTTATTTTTAATTTTCGTTTTCTTCGGTAATCAATATCAACTTTATAAATCATTGAGTAAGAGTTAAATTTGATCTTACGTTTTGCATGTTATCTGTGCAAGGGGGACGATGGGTTTGCTCTTTCTTACGGGAAGGGACACGATGGCGGCTGCCACATGTCCGAGAAGGCCGTGTCTTGGGAAGAGAAGGGGGAGGCTTCTAGGTCGCGGTACCGCGGTGGGCGCACCCCGTGGCCGTAGCTCCACCGAACCAGTTTGTAACTGAATTCGACTTTGCTAGAGTCGCCCATTGCTTAGGACGAGCATCCTTCATTTTCAGGTTTCGAACCCTCCAACCTCCCTTTCAGAGATGCGACGCTGCAACGACTGAACTATTTTGGTCGGTGGACTCTCTGGTCTTGCGACGGCATAATTAGTGTTGGCGCCGAAGGTACCTGCGATACTCCTTCCTCCAATCTACCCATATGAAACCAATATCCCTCCGACCTTTGATTCTCTGGAAGTGGGCTGTTGACACCTTCGTAAAGGAATAAGACAAATACGATCGATTGTGTATTGTAGGCAGAAACAATGAAAACAAATAGGAGACGCTATTATTTATCATCCAAAACTAAATGATGTCTATAAATCAGTTTTCAAATTTACTCTTTCCTTACGTGAGTGAACTCCATTTTTGGAAGCTGGGAACCTTTTGATGCAGACCACATAGTCAAACTCTCAATATCTCTTGGGAAGCATACGATATCAAACTTACTTTCCATTCAACTTTTTGTCTCTTTATATTGTCTCTTGAAAAGAAATCGAACAATTTGCACTAACTGCTTATCTGGTTACCCCTACGTTGTATTTACACATAGTTATGTGGTGTTGGTGTCCATTGTTCATAAAGGATCTATTTCAGTCCATTGTTCATCGTCTTTTATCTTCAACTTCTTACAAGGATTGTACAAATACATTGTTATTAATAAAATCGAAGGGTTCAGTAGATCTCACCTTAAAAGAATTCATCTGCTTTGTATAAACTCAGATAATATAGACTATTGTTTATCGAACCTTGTGCAGGATATATTATTCAAGGAAATCATTTCATAATTCTGAAATGAGAAGTCGGGCAGCGAGGGGATTGCAGTGTTATATGGGAGTGGAGGTTACTCCCTCGGATCAGTGGGTGTTGCATGCGTACTGCCAACACTAAAACACGCGAACTGCACGAAGATTCGTGCACTCAGCACGTGTTTGTGTACAATAAAATATGCTAATTTGAGACTATTAAAAATTTACGACCTTTTAGGCCGTTTTTTGGGACTGCATGAGATATGTTAGTGGGCCGCAGCTTGTCCCATCGCTACTATTTTTAATCTCAAAACCATTGTTTTTACGCACAGAACAAAAGTTACCTTTTATCAAAACTGTTTTGTATGTTACCATATTAGACGATTCCATTTCAGGTAATGCGTTATAAAACAAACCTACATGGCCTTCATTACATACGTCTTAAAGCAATATCCAAGAGGTATTCAATTTGATTGCATCTACAATAGAAATGGATGATTAAAGGATCCGAATTGTGAGACATTGCTGTTTTTTGTCATATTGGTTTTCTTTGACACACTTCCATTTTCACAAAGGAAAGAGAAGATTTCACAAAGAGCGCTTAGCTGGGCGAAAGTTACTGTTTATTGGGAGCGCCGGGGAAAATGTACTAACAACGGTAACGGAGTGAAATCAGATTGTTCTTGTACACTAAATTGAAAATAAACAATTGAAACAACAGCAGAGAGTTTGGAAGTTTGAAATAATCCTAATAGGATATATGATTGGGGAAACGAAGTCAATTTACATCAATTTTTAATTTCATAAATTATACGAAGTAGTCTATTCAGACACTAGAATTTATTTAGAATAGGACACAAGGAAATTCTTGAATGAAATAATTAGATCGCTAAGTTATAAAATATTTTATATGAGCACCTTATAAAAATGTAATTGTATTGAAGTACTTATGTGAATAATCGAAACAAATACATATGGGTGAATGGTATTCTTGACTAAGAACTGCCTGATTGCCTATATGTGAATACAGCCGCAGCAATTTCTGAAATAACTAAGATCCTAGTTAAAAAAAACAACAAAACAAACAACTCTTGAAGCCATTCATTATTTGCTTCGAGCCTTTTACAGAGTCCCCTTTGACTGTGTCCAATTATATTTCATGTTCAATTACTATGATATCGATTGGTCTCACACAGGTTGCGTGTTTCTGTAACGAACCATTGTAGAGAACGGTAAGCTTTCTCATGATTAATTCTGTCATTAATGCACACTTTAGATTGAAAACTCACAACTAGCATACGATAAGTTGCTGAAATTAACATTACCACAAAACCATGCAAAGGATTTAATGAGGCCAAGTCGTATATACCAATGTTCTTGTTACCCATCTTTTCTAAACGTTTCGAGTGGTTATTATTATAAATTCGAAGGTCTGCATATAAAAAACTAGTGATGTTACAGATTGGCTCAGACTTTCTCATATTAGTTTTTTTTTTCTTTGGCCTGGCTAACTATTTGGACTTGCCATATACTCTTGCCAGCACCCATCTATCGCTGCTCAAAGTACTTTTTTTAAAACATTTCTCAATTTTGTCGGTTTCCTAATAATAGAACCGAAGTATTATTTTAAGAATGTTAATGAAGAGTAAAACATCGTTCTAAATGGCCATTTTCATTGAAAACTTTCGAGCTGTTTTTAATAAAATACTGCCTAAGCTTTACAGTAAATGCGAAATTTGAAACACTTTTTCACAGAAACTTTGTGAGTGTTCGAAAAACTTTATTTGAAGTCCTGTAAAGCACATCTACTCACAAATCCGGTGATGTATATAAATTTCTGGGAATGGGCAAATTAGTGTGAGAGATATTTAAAAAATACGTGAGTCTAATTTTTGAAAAACAAAATAATATAGTAAAATTAACTTTACGTCATCTTAAACAGTGCCATTAGCACTATCCGTACGAGAAATTTGAAAAAATTGAGTCATTTTTGAGAAAATCTGATTTCTTTGAGCTTTTCTAAAAATGAGATTTGAGCTCGTTTTTACAGAAAACTTTTCAGTTTGCGTTTGCAGATGATGACATGAAATGTATGTTTATTTTGCTTTAAAGTAACAACCTTTTGATGTAACAAACATTAACATTTAAAGTAACAAACGTATATTCCTTGAAAATATTAAACACGTACTTTTTAAAATTAAATGTTGAAGAAACTTGTTTATTTTCATTCACAACGTCATTCAAACGTGTTGGATTCTGCAACAGATGTTTGTGTTCACGTTTTCCTGAGCTCTCCCTTCGCTAATAGCATCGTCTCTTACATTATTACATTCCCGTATACTATACGTATGTATAGTATAGAGAAAGTTATGTATTGCTGCTCGAAAAAACGGCGAATTTTCGGCAGAAAAAACTCTTTATTACATGGCCCTGGTAACGAAAAAGTGGATAAATCCAGTTGCTAAATTAAGAAAATAATCTCCTAACACGCGGTGCAGCCAGAATCCCTATTTTGTGGTCCTTGATACCGAAAAACCAATTGAAAGCAAAACGTCTGTTCGTCCGTCCGTCTGTGAACAACTTTTTATTTTCTTTAACCCATTTTTTCTTAAAAATCCCATGTTTTTTTTATTAAATTGGGACCTGAGGCAGCTGAAGACAAAGGAAGCTTAAGAGAATGGTGCAGGTTTCATGTTCGTTAAAATGCCTGATTTTGCAAAAATTTTTAAAAATTAAAAAACTTTTGGCGTCTTTCTACAACAATTGTGAAGACACGATTGTTTTTCTTAATGAAATATGCTCATCAAAAACAGATCTTAAAATAAGGTCAAGTTGAATTTTTTGAAAATATGAGTGATTTTTCTATGATTTCCTGACAAACAATAGCCCACTCGATATTGACTGCGCTTGGTTTTCGTTTTCTTACAACTACAATTTTAAAAATACAATTTTTTCTAATTAAATGTATTTATCAAAACTTCATCTTCAAATAAGGTCATACGTATTTTTTTTTCAAAATACGAGTAGTTTTTCTATAATTTGTGACAAACATAATAACTCGCTGTAAAATTACTGCGCTTCGAACAGCTGGATGCGTCGTAAATTAGAATTTGCAATTTTGTATGTTATTTCTTTGTTCGTTTCTTACATTTGACCTTTTGTTATACATTTACACATTAATATTGTAGAAATTGTTTATTTTGAAATATTTGAAATATAAAGTAAAAAAATTAGTATCTGTCAGAATAGTGACAATGTAGGGTCTGCAACAATGGAATTCCTTTTTGTGCTCGGGAATAACTGATCTGTGTATTACGGGTGATTGTTGTGACCTGATTGAGCTGTATGGAAAGGAGTTATAATTGTCTAATTTATGTTGTTATTTGCATGAAAATATTAGTTTTCGTACCAAATGCTGTATCATTTGTAGTGAGTAGAGTATTTGTTGCATGGTTTTAGAATACTCTGCTCTAATCATGACGCTATGGTATGCGTTTCTAAATTGTCCAGGGTATCTGACTTCTTTTTTCGATACAGGTTTACAAAACTTTTGTATTCTATTTTTGGGCAGTTGTAGAATTCTCATAGTTCTGACAACACTGCGATGGAAATAGTGAATTGCTCGCTTGTTGGTTGAATGAGACGTTTTCAAATAATAGCTATGATGTTAGTAGCGCATTAAGTTAAATATTTCAGTACTACGTAGCTGTTTCCAATTTCCAACGTGGGAAAGTATGTGCTGTTGTAGCACCATTAGTTTCAGTAGTATACTCACAACCAATCTTACAAATGAGGTCTCATAAAAAAGATAATTTCACAGAGACGTGACGAATTACACATTGACTTTAAAAATATGAAGGATTTGTTTAAAAATACGCCTCTAAATATCCGTGTCAAATCTACTTTCTATTCTTCTCCGTGTTTTCTGGAGCTTCACGAATTATTTAATTAATTTGGTCGTCAGTCGAGTCACCAAATCTCGCCATGTTATTACTATTGAAAATAACTGAAAGCGATGTTAAAATCAAAGAGGTTTATTGTAATATGCGGCTCATTGCGGGACATAGCGGTTGATACGTACCGCCTAAGATTCACGAGTCGGAGCTTGTGATAGGCCAGTAGGTAGGAGAGGTAAGAAAAATCGGATAGAAAAAGCGTTAAAGTTTTCGAGATACACCAGCGTCATTGGTATGTGTGTGTGTGTATGTATATATATATATATATATATATATATATATATATATATATAGTTAATCGCTATTGATTTTAATTACTTTTAACTACAAAAATATTACTTTTTTGTAGATTTTTGAAAAATGAAACAATAGAGAAAAATGGCGTTTATATTATCTTATACTCTACATTTGGTTACTATACCTACCGGACGTTTGAAGAAATAATTTTGAGGCTTTTTTTTTTGGAGAAAATCTTGTTTGTTATTTTTTGATTTTGAATGATTTTGCTCGCAATATTGCGCGGAAAGCAATGAAATTTCAAAAAAAGTTCTTAACCTTATTGAAAGAACTATTTATTTAGAAGAAATTTTATTTGAAGGAAAAAAACTGTATCTTGAATTTTGTAGTTGTAGGAAGACACCGAAAAAATCAGTCTTATGCAATTTCGAAAATTCAAAGTTAACAGTAAAAATCGATGCTGCCACCTTTAAAACTACTAACTTTTGCAAAAACTTTTCGAAAAACAAGCGATAAATTGAATTATCACCATATTTTCTACCGTCTCTTATTACATAACTGGAGAAAATTTAAAGCAAAAATTTGGAGTGGTTGACAAAAAAAAGTAAATTTCAAGCGCAAATTACGCAAAATCTAGTTTTTTTTTCGAAAAATTTGTACATTACCTCTTTTAAAGAGATAATTTTGTACAACAGATTTTGTCTCAGGCAAAAATCTCAATTGGTGGTGGAGAGGTTTTCGGCCAGTAAGGCGGCGGGAGGTTGGAGTGAGTTGGGGACGGAAATAAACTCTCTTCCATGTTTCACATATAAGATTTATTCCATAATGAAACATACGTGATGTTACTACAGCTAGTTTAGTGATACGAAGTATTCATATTTGTATCATTTCCATAATTATTACCCTCGTTTGTCATAATCGCATCACTTGTCTCTCGTAGGTGAAATACAGATACGAGAGGAAAAGCGGCCGGTATCTTTTGGTAGTTCACTCCCTTCAGCTTCCCAGGCGCCAATAGAACAAAAACCTGCACTCTACTTTTTGGTGAAAATGTTTGGTGAGTATTTAATCTAGTTTTTATCAAATATTTAAGTGTAAAATTTAAGTTTTATAGTATTTAAGTGATAAGGGATAAATCGCTACAATATAAATAAGTTATTGAATATCATTTATGATCACTGAGAGAGTTCACTTTGTTTTTCTCTCGTATGAAATATGAATGTAGGTAGGGAGTTTTTCATTTCCCTGATTCAATTGACATGAATTGACATGAGAATGGCAAACTGTTGGTTGTCAGATGGAGGGGGTACTGCCAAGCGTATAGCTATATTATTTTGGACGTTTCAACGACCTCAGCAAGAAGAGGAAGTTTTTTGCTATTCTTTCCCACTCGTGTACCTACGATACTCTTTTATTTGGATTTTGGCTGCTGTGTTTTACGGTGTGTAGCGTCTGCGTTTACTGTGACAATATATGTGTGTGCATGTGTGTGGCCATTGAAGTCGAGTGTGATTCTCATTTTTTGTGGAACTTAATTCACTGTTATTGCTAATGTTGGCAACTTATTTAGGGTAAAGTATTGTTGGTAGGACATAGACATGAGTTCAGTGAATTGGTTGAAAATTCCATTTTGTCTTTAGGAGACAATAATAAAATCAAACTTAATTCGACCATTTCTTACAATCAGCGTTTCCTCTTAAAATCACTCTGATAATTGAAACTAAGACGAAATCCATCAACAAACATGATTTTTGATGTGTGACAAATACCCATGGATATGTGATTGCGAACTGAAAACACACTTGCCAGTGTTTTATGTATGTACGTGGTTCTGCGTACTGGATCGTCTCTGCGTACGGCACTCTTTTACCCACTTCCACATGTGCAACACTGTCATTACATCACATGTCTTGTAGGAGCTGAAATTTCACGGTAGGATCAACCCGTTTCCCGAAGATTGATTATTCTGCCTCATTCGCATTTATATGCTGATATTAATCCCCTTTTTGCTGTGAAACAGTTATGCTTGCTCTTTCTTTGACAACACTATTTCAGTTTTCAAGAGATGCCAATTCAGGACGTATGTGAACACATCTGTGCATTTACAGTTATTTTTGCGAATACATTGTTCTACATATTCTATGTGCTTGGATTTACTTGGTTGAGTCTTGTAGATATAAGAGGGGTATATGTGTCACTCCGTATATCTGATTTTACTGCGAATTGTCAACTACCCTGTGGTGGTATCAAATCTTTATCAATTATACATGCACAGCAAACTGTAAAAATATTAGTCGTAAATTTTTTATGAATTTTGGGTGATGAATTGCTTATGATACTTTATTTTAATTCTCACACTGCTAATTAAACACACCATTTTTGAACATAGAACAATGATATATAAGTAGTTGTAAGAAATCATTCTCGTCTACCATGAACAGGAGGAGAATGGACAATGCCACCATGTTATGTGCATTAAGGATGGTGTATTCATATAATTGTGTGAATCCCCTTAGTCATTTTACACTAATTTCTGTTACGTAGGTATCTGTCATACCTAAACGTTTTAATAAAACTAGGATGAATTTTTCTGTTATCCACGTACAGAAGTTGATTATTTGTCCCAGGATAATGAGAAAAAATGCTCCAGAGAGGTGAGCTAAAGATAGGGGTTCAGGATTCTCGTTTAGAGTGACTAAGGTGTCATCACTAGGAATGGCTTGTACCATGTGTCTCGACATTACACGTTGGACCCACAGACGACTCAGTCCTGCCGCATCCGATCGCGACAAGAAGGTCCGAAATTGCTCCTCCAAAGGTGACCCTCTGCGGAAGGCCACTGAAGAGTAGAAAGTGGCAATACACTGTTCCAGAGGGCGAAGCCCAAGAAGAGCTTCACTAGGAACGGGAAACTCGGCGAGGTTAATGAAGAAGAATCCATACAGTCGACGACCAAGGACAGACCCCTTGGGGTCTAGCACTGCTTTCAGCCGAGCTCCAGGCGTATCGCCTTGATGCCAGCGAGATATGATTTTTCGTTGCACAGGATCCTGAAGAAATAGCGATAGAATCGTGAGTGATTACAATTCAAAATCCGGTATATTGAAATACAATTAGTTGAAAGATATTCACTAGCTACAAAATTAAATTTAATATTCAAAATTGAATTTGTGGTGGCTGAAGTACGTACATGCCTTTGCACATTGAAGCCTAGGAAATTAATTTGGCGTTATACTAATGAAACGATTCATTCTTTGAAATACAAAGTTCAAACTCGAAAAACCAATAATTGACTACAAGTGCAGAAAAAGTTTGATTCTTCTGGCGAAATGATTTCCTTAGATCAGAAGATCCTCGGATTAAATCAGGAAGCAAATTGATAACTATCGGTTGGGATGCAGTTATCCTATCGGATTTTACGTGTGGGCTTATTTTTTTTAAATTGAAGCTCCAGATTGTATAACATCGTCCCAGCTGATCAAATCAATTTACTAAAAGTGTCTCCTGTGTTAATCGGAGAATAGAGGATTAGTGACATTAACAGCACCTCGAATGTCAACACCGCCAACCGCCCCACCGCCACCGCTATGCGTGGCGGAACTCTTTTCTCTCAAGAAGTCAAGACGTGTCTTAGGTATAGCTTGAACTTTCAGGTTGTAATAAATGGTTGTAAATGTTGGTACCGCCCGTGGCCTAAACTCTCAGTCGCCTCTTATCTACCGGTGAGAGTGGCTCAGAGCATCAGTTGCCACTGCAGCGCCTCTGACCGACAGGTCCTAGGGTTCTAGTTTCGAAGGAGGTACGCTTTTTGACACCACGCTAGGTTGTATTCACCTGCTGTCTGGAGGAGAATTCTAGCGTCCGGCTGCTGTGATCGGTAATTTACCGTGGTTTCTCTGAGCAACACCCTCCCCACATTTTCATTCTTACACCTATCACACACTGTGTGAGAGGTGAGAGGACATGTAAAGATGAGGTGTGCAGTTCCAAGGTGGCGTGATGGAAGGAATGCATGTGAAATGAAAGCCAAGTAGTATAAGATTGAAAATGTGAGAGGATGATGCGCGAGAATCGTGGATAGGTCCGATAGAGAGCCGGAAAATGCCTTGATGAAGGCCTAATAAAAGCCGAAACGTTGGTAATTTGAATTGTTTCACTGACCTAAACTCAAGAATAAGCCCTTACTATTAATCAACAGAGATCAAGAAATCAAGAACGTGTACATTTTGAACTGGTAAAATGTATGCGAAAATGCGGACATACATGCCCCTCCTAATTCGCAAGCCGCCGGCCTCCACTGATCGTCGACAAAGGAACCCTGAGTGAATCTTGGCAACGACTAGTAACAACGCCGCCCGACAAGAATACACATTCAATAATTACCCAAATGTGGATAACCTTTTCAGATCGCAAACTACCTAGAACTTTTCTTTTATTGTTGCGTACTGCCCGTGCTAAGTTTGGGAGCAATCCAGAGACTCCAGTCCCAGTAATATAGTAAAGTGATAATGGAATGAATATATTTACATTTTATAAATTAAACGTAGACAATCAACTAGTAATCCCATAATATTGAGCGTGAGTACTAAAGATTTATTTTTAGAGCTACGTGGAAACTAAACGTCATTTCTAATTAGTGAACATTATCTCAAAATTTGCGCATTGAACGTACGCGTGCATTGAAATTGTTCAATTTATCATCATTCTTTTTTCTTATGATCTTTGACCACTTATTGCAAGTGTAATTTTGGCCTTATTTAACCAACAGAATGTCAGTGTCTGTGGTAGATGTTTCACCCTAAATTCCTTATAGCATCAAAACATCCAAACGTAACGTATGTTAGTCATTCCTATTTTCTCATTTAAGTGTGTTAAACGCGTAATTAAAACCCTGTGTAATTTTCTGCTATGTTTCAAAATAAAAAGGGAATTTGTTAGATAAAGTTATTGTAGAACAGCCACGTTCTCGAATATAAAGAAAAAAATCAGTGCATTTTCTCAATTTCATTTCATTCATTATAAAGTACTACCTATTTGTCCGAAGTGGCATTTACTGGAGTGATAACCTATTTTAATTACCGTTACTATTTCAATGAAAGTTACATTGATCATGTCTAAGTTTAAATCCTTTCTTATTTTAAAATTCGAAGCTAAATAATCACGTACATCCCTATCAAACACTGGTTCTGAGTTGTGTCTGGCAGTCCAGAATATATCTGCCTTCACCATTTCCTCGAATGTGTCGATGGGCGAAGCAGAACTTGGAGCAGTGAGATGCGACACGAGGCTGCTCGAGTAGACAGCCGCAAGTAGGAGAGCGAAGTAACTGGAAGTCAACACCAGGATACGTAGGCTCCAACGATGGCTGTCTTTGGGGCATGACGTCGATAAAAATATACCCAGAGCGTCAATTATCGATTCTGACCATTCAGATGCCATGGTTTTTACTGAGTCTGTAATTATAACAACAAGTATTAGCCTTAACAGGGAAGATTAATCTTTAACAAAATTGCAACATCGATATTCCTACGTTAATACATTTTAAATGCATTTATAGCCGAAGTAAAAAAAAAAAGTTCGAGTGAAATTCAGGGCTGAAATGTTCTTATTCTAAGGAAATAGAATAATAATAATAATAATAATAATAATAATAATAATAATAACAACAGCAACAACAACAGACCCCTGGCGCAGACGGTTGCGACAGCCGTCGTCTGCGCCGAGGAGGCGGCAGATTCCAGTACTGCTTAGGCATGGTCGTACTTGTTCCTTCACCCTTCATCAACATCTTATCACCACATAATTCAAGGTTCAACAACTTTGTATTTTCAAGGGATGCAACCGTAAAAAAAGTTGATTCCCATACTTACACACGTTGATCTCTCCCGGGCCTCGAAAGATATAGCTATATTTTTCTAGGGTGGCCGGAGGAATTCGAGAGGTGAGGGGGAAGCTGAAAGTGGTGGGGAGGCACGTGTGCAGTGCCTCCAGTATTCATGACTGGCGTCTCATTTTGTAGATTAGGAGACACGAAACATAATTAAAGAGAACCTAATTTTAAGTGTCAAAGACGCAATTTCTGAGTTAAGGATGAAGGTAGTGTGTATCGCATCGTAGGGTGTGTTGCGGGTTGCACGTGCCCCTGTCCTTTCCCCGGATCAAAATCGGTGAGCTTTGATTTCTGTCGTTTTAAATCTGTTTGATGCAGTACTGGAGGGTAATTCCCTACCCCTCTCAGAACACTCACGGGCCTTGTGTCAGCGGTTTCTTTGAAAATGTTCAAAACCATTTTCTAAGCAATGTAAAGTAGAAGGGATGATATTTTTCCCTCTGAAACGTGGCGCATATGAAGTGACGCGAGTGCTCGCGTGCGCTGACCTTTGTGAGAGGAGGCGAAGGGCGCGGAGAGGAAATGGAGGGTGGCGGCGACGAGGGCGCAGGCGCCGGCGGCCGCGGCCCACAGCGGCGCCTCGAAGGGCCGCGCCACGTTCAGCCACTGCGCGCCGCTCTGGCGGCGCACGGCGAACGTGTGGCACGTCAGCCCCAGCGGCGGGCCCATCGACAGCAGCGCCAGGCGCTCGGGGGTGATCCAGAGGTTGGCGAACGCCGCGTCCACGCGCCCTTCCGCCAGCGCTCCCATGACGCCCCCCGACAGCGTCCCGTTGGGCAGCACGCGGCCCCACAGGTTGGGTCCCGGCGGCACAACCAGCACTGGCTGGCGCCGCAGGTACCTGCAGAACTCCACGAATGGCTTCAACTCCAGCCCGTCGCTCTCTGAAACAAGAAACACACTACCTTTACGTAATATTAGAAACAAGTAGGGCTACAAAAGCAAGCATTAATTCTAAATTTACAATTTTTAAAAAAATCTTGGAGTTTACTGGAAATAAAACCTGAGCCATTCCTTTGAGTGTCCCTTTCTTTATCTGTCGAAAAAAATGTATCGAAAACATTTAGAGTAGTTTTTGACGAAATGTTTTTTTTATGAAGTGCATTAATTCCAAGCATAAATTACGCAAAGAATACTATTTTTTTCATGAAAATGTACAAGATGTTTTTTAAAAAATCTTATTTTTATAACATTTTCTTTACGGCAAAAATCTCTACCTTCAATTTTGTAGTTTTGAAATGTTAACTGTCTCAATTTTCGAAAATACTGAGAGGTCCCCGGATACGAGACTAGCTTTCCTAGCTTTCTTAACATACTTTCATATATATGAAGATATTTTTTTTAATTGGAGCCATAATGGAGAAAATTATTATTTACAATTTTATTTAAAATTACCTATATATATATTAATATTTTCGAAAAGTTATAAATGATCTTATTTTAATATGTCTTCAGAGAATTGATTTAATTCAGGAAAAAATTTCTTCAATATTATGGTGTGAAAACGCCGAAAAACTTCGTCAATAAAATTAGGTATTTCAACGAAAATGAAGCCTGTACCCTATCCGAGAACAAAGTTTAATAAAAAAAATTGAAACCATTTTTGAGAAAAAATTTGAAAATGTTTTTGAGACGTCTTGTAAAGAATCCCCAAAATCAAAGTATCCTTTTTAACTCACAAGTTCTTTTAAATTGATCGAGGAATGTAATTTTTAGTGAATATCAACTGATTTGTTTTCACGTTAGCTTTGACCGTGGGCGGATAAACAGACGTTTGAACATCAATCGATTTTTACTTTCCCGTATACGTACGTATACACGGAGTGATATACGTAGTATAGGGAAAGTCATGTAATGCTGCGCGAAAAAATGGCAGATTTTCGGCGGAAAAAAATCATTCCCGGGCCGTGAAAAGGAAAAAAGGGATAAAACCAGTTGCTAAATGAAAAAAAAAAAATCCCCTAACACGTGGTGTACCCAGAATACCTTTTTCCTAGGTCCTTGATACCGAAAAACCAATTGAAAGGAAAACGTCCGTCTGTCTGTCCGTCCGTCCGTCCGTCCGTCCGTCCGTCCGACTGTCTGTCCTTCCGTCCGTCCGTCTATCCGTCCGTCCGTCCGTCCCTCCGTCCGTCCGTCCGTCCGTCCGTCTGTCCGTCTGTGAACACTGCTAGCGCCTAAACCATACGTACGATTTCTTTCAAAATGGATATTCCCCGTTCGATCTGATTGTAGTCAAAGCTTTGAGATTTTGAAAAAGATTCTTCAAAATTTGGGGGTACTTTATATGAAGCCCCCCGGGGGATTTTAAAGTTTTCTCAAAAACGGCTCCAAATTTTTTCATTAAATTTCTTGTATGAATAGCGGAAAATACACTTATTAACATGGCATAGGTCCGATTTTCATGAATAACTCTGAATTTTTGAAAATTGCAAAAGTTTAAAATTTTTACGGAGTCTTTCTGGTACTGACAAAATTGAAGATAGAGCTTTTTCTTTCCAATAAAAATGTTTTCTTCATAGTGAGTTCTTTCTTTAAGGTCAGCTACATTTTTCGAAAAATTTTTGTATTTTTCGCGCAATATTGCGTGCAATATGTGCAATTTTAAAAAATCAAAAACAAGATTTTCTCAAGAACGGCTCCAAATTTTTTCTTTAAACTTTTGGTAGGGATAGTGGCAAATGTACTCTATTAATGACATAAAAGCCATTTTGGTCTCTCGGTTGGTTTTTTTCAAAAATTACCAAAATGTAAATTTTTTCGCATCTTTCTCACGTCCAGAATATTTACATTAGCGGCGATTTTTTCACATTATTATATTTACAAATACATGTGCTTTAAATAATGTCAAGTAAAGTTTTCTCGAAAACACAATCGTTTTCTGTGTAAATTAACTCAAAATTTCGCATTTTCAGAAACGCTCAAACGCCATTTTCTCATATATGGCTGCAAATTTTTTCTTCAAACATTTTGTAACGGATAGTGCTAATTACACTCTTTAGTATAGGGTAAAGTTAATTTTGAGTTTTTTTTGTTTTTTCAAAAATTACGTAATTGTAAATTTTTTAAAAGATATCTCACATCTTTAATATGCACATTACCAGCAATTTGTAAACATTGTTATATTTGTGAATGTATGTGCTTGAAATAACTTCAAATAAAGTATTTTGAAAACTCAAAAATTTTCTGTGAAAATGAGCTTCAAATTTCGCATTTTTAATAGCGCTAAAACGCCTTTTTTTTAAACGGCACATACTTTTTAAAAGAAAATTGCCATTTATGACTAGGTTTTTCTGTTCTTTAATATTCTAAAATTAATGTTTCCGGTCTACCAATAAGAAACCGAAAAATTAAGAAAATTACAAAAAATTGTACTTTTGGCGGTGATAGATGACAGCTGGCAAGAAAGAGTTTGTGACAATTCCGAATAGCTGGCGAAGACCCAAGGAAATAGAAAACTAATACGGGAAAGTCTGTGCCATTCTGTAGCACCACTAATTCAAAGGATATTTCAAGGATTCTGACAAAACACGAATTTTGACTATCTAAAAGTGAGAGAAAGTTGCTTTTACTTTCTTGTATACGTACGTAAATGCGGAGTAATATGCGTCGTAGAATGTTTTGTAATGCTGCGGGAAATCGATTTCGAGATTTCAATTTTTGTTCAAACGTCCGTCCTCCTGTCTGTTAGTCCGTCCGTCCGCCCGTCCGTCTGTTCGTCCGTCCGTCCTCCCGCCCGCCCGTCCGTCCGTCCATCCGTCCGTTCGTCCGTCCGTCCATCCATCCATCCATCTGTCCGTTCGTTCGTCCTTCCATCCATACGTCCGTTCGTCCATCCGTCCATTCGTCCATCCATCCGTCTGTCGATCTGTCCGTCCATCCGTCTGTTCGTCTGTCGATCTGTCCTTCCGTCCGTCCGTCCATCTATCCATCCATCCGCCTGTCTGTCTGTCCTTCCGTCCGTCCATCCATCCGTCTGTCCATCCGTCCGTCCGTCCATCCATCCATCCGTCCATCCATCCATCCAACCATCCGTTCGTCCATCCGTCCGTCCGTCCGTCCATCCATCCATCCGTCCGTCCCGTCCTTTCGTCAGTCCGCCCATCCCTCCCTCCCCCTCCCTCCATCCAACCATCCATTCCTCCTTCCCTCCATATTTTCCTCCTCCTTTCTTCCGCCATCCATCCATCCCTCCATCCATCCATCCATCCATCCATCCATCCGTCTGTAGGTCCGTCAGTACTTGTTCCTAAACTATTTGTATTCGTAGCATTTCTTCCAAAATGAATATTCCGCGTTCGATCTGACCCGACTCTATATATCTGCCATTTCGAAAAATATTCTTTACATTTGGGGGGTATACTTGACATGAAGCTTTTGATACATTGAAAATTGATTCAAAACGGCTTTAATTTTAAAAATTATGTAAGAATAGAGTGAAATAAAGATAGTGTTTGTCCGATTTTCGCTGTTAACTCTGAATTTTCCAAAATTATATAAGTTTGAGTTCTTTTCGGAATCTTTCTACAACTACAATATTGAAAATACCGCTTTCTTCTTCAAATTAAATTTATACTCCAGGATTAGTGCTTTCATTAACGTCACGTATATTTTTTGGAAAATTGTAGTAGTTTTCGCGCAATTTTGAGTGAAATATAGGGAACAAAAAAACGTGGGTTTCTCAAAAATGATTCCAAAGGATAAAGCCGAAAAGGTCAAAAGCGCCCTCAAACCAAATCGATAATTGCAATACTCATACGAAAGAGAATAAAACATGCCATAGATTCACAAAAATTCAGCCTCCTTGGGCAATCTGTTGTAGATATACAATGAGAAACGTGTTTTTCACATTTTTTTTTCTAAGCTTTTATTGCATGTGTCAGGCTGAAAAACCTTGTAGAGACAGAGGAAAATAGTCGATTTTGAAGGTATTTTATGTTGTTTTTTTTTTAGATTTTAAACAATGTGAAAAATAGTGAAAAAATTAAAACCAATTTTATCAGTTTAAAAATTTGAAATTCGCGGGAAACTGTGATTGAAAACATGTTTTATCAATATATAAATGGATAAATCCTGTTGCTAAATATAGTTCCAACACGTAGAGTATCAAGAATCCTTGTTGTGTGGGTCCTCGATACTGAAAAATCGATCCGGCAAAACGTTTGTCCGACTCTGCCCGTCCGCCTGTAGTCAAAATGGTTCAAAATATTTTGATCAAACTTTGTCGCCGTAAAGCGTAAAAGACGCTTAAGAGAAAGATGCAGGTTTCATGGTCGTTAAAATCCCAGTTTTTTTGTAAATTGCAAAATCTCAATATTTTGGACGCGTCTTTCTTCGAATATAATAACGAAGATAGAGATTTTTTCCGTAATGAAACCTGTTCTTTAAAGATAAGTCTTTAAATGAATTCATGTACAATTTTTCGAAAATATGAATATTTTTCTTGTAATTTTGCGCAAAATACAGGAAAGTCAAATAACTTTTAAAATTTTTTTCAAAAACTGCTCCAAATTTTCGCTTGATATGTAACTGGGGACGGTAAAAAATGTGGTGCTAGTCCTATTTGTAGCTATTTCTCCATTTTTTCGAAAATTGCAAAAAGATAACTTTTCAACATTACAAAATTGATGCTAGAGATTTTTGCATCTGACAAAGTCTGTTCCGAGCGAGAAAGTAATCCAACAACACTTGGTGTTACCTTCATTCTTAATTCAACAATAGGAATTAAGAAGTGATAGAGATTACAGAGCTGAAAAGAACGTGCGCAGGTTCTACTTCCCCATACGTAACACACAGTATATTTTATTGTGTATTGACAATAAATAAAATAAATAGTAGCGAGGGACACATTGTGTTGTAAGGGTTCTTAGATGACATGCAGTACATTTTCAAAGCAAAGAATAAAATATTTTTGGCTCAATCATTTATCTTACCGTCGTGTACTTACCTTCTACAATAGAAAATGGTGGAAAATTGAAGGCCCCAAAATTTAAGTTACCAGAATTATTGCTTTTTGTCTTTTCTATTTCTTTCGATTCATTTTCTTTTTCTGGCAAGAGGGCACTGAATCTAGAATTATCACGATACAGTGATGTACTCGTAGGAGAGAATTTAAAGTCACGGGTTCCCATGCAATAATTTGAAAACACGAAACTCAAAAAACACATTAAAAACGTTTTGTAGGGCATCTCTTGATACGGAAAACTTGTTGCTGAATATCGCTCCAACATAGTGAATGGACGTGATGTTCTAATTGTATTCCAATATGAAGGAACATATTATTATTACTATCATTACAATATTCATCCTGTTTTGCGTGGAAGAAACGGAAATCTGTGGAAGACACTGATAGACGTAAAAGGTTTTCAATAATTGGCGCATCACGATGTATTGTTGATTTCTAGAAGGAAATGATAAAATATTATGCTGATGATACATTGCCTGAATCTTCACACGATTTTTTACGTGTATTTGTGCAATTGCGAGAAGTATCTCTTAAACATATCAGTTAAAGTATTTATCATCTTGATTACGCTTTTGAAATTGTATGCCATTATGTGGTATTTAAATGGATTTAAAATCAATTTTCCTCGCACTGTTCGAATCTTTTCAATGAGTACCGTCACGCGATTCTTTCTAGCGCTTTGTTCTTTGTTTTCTTCATTAAAAATGCTAATGATCGTTTCTATTCAGAGATTA
The DNA here is from genome assembly GCA_031308135.1 of Acheta domesticus. NCBI lineage: Eukaryota > Metazoa > Arthropoda > Insecta > Orthoptera > Gryllidae > Acheta > Acheta domesticus. The sequence goes on from JAHLJT010009436.1 coordinate 52,593,312, forward strand.
TTTATAACAGTGTGCTGATATTGTCTTGATTTTTATGACCTTTACTTTATAACTTTTTAAAAAAGTTCAATGTTTGAAATCACATGCAGATTAAAAAATACATATTTCATAATAATAATAATAATAATAATAATAATAATAATAATAATAATAATAATAATAATAATTTCATTCGGTTATCCTGAGCGTTTGAGTATAGGCAGTTTGCGAAGATCTTATTTTATGAATTAATAGGAAGAATTTTGATTGATTTGGATTAATATCTCCAATGGATAAATATCTAGCAAGTTTGCTTGTATTGCGTTAAAGTTGCTTGAATAGTGATCTCTAAAATGAAAATATCTTAATGATACTTTTTTCGGGAAGAATTATTTCTAATTTAATGATACATAGGCCATGTTAACACATTTGCAGTGAAGTGTCCAAGAACTTCTAAGAGACCATTCGAATTAATCGTGTGACATGTTTATGGTCGTTTCACTAAATGTGCTGAGATATTTATTCCATGGTTAACTGGAATTAGTAATTAATGATACTGCTAAACCATAGCTCTCGTAGTGTGCCTGAAACCTGTAAACCTAACCTAAAACCTAAAAGAGTTTGCCGATCCCTAGGGAAGACAGTAAACCGGCTGACTTTTCACATCGTGGCAACTGAAGGGCCACAATGAGACGCCAAACATTCGCACAGCCTTCAGGACGCTTTAACAAGTGGAGGATTTTGATCATTTAGAGTGAGTGAGGTAATGCAATTGCATATTTGTGATCATACTAAACTGATTTAGAGGTATCTGTTGATGTGCAGGTTGACTTCAAAAATGTTTCAAAGTAATCATTACATTAACCCTAGAATAGCATGTGCGGTAACTGCTTCGCAAATACGGATGGCTTGTGAGCCAACTGTAACTTATTTTGACTTATAGGATACAGTTATAATATTTACTGTGATTTTATCGTATATGCACACACAGTTAAACTTTTTAATGACAATCGAGAAGATAAAAAAGGCTATATATTACTTCATCCTTTTGATATACAGGTGAGTCACGTAACTTTAGTACCGCCTGCAGTTTTTGAACGGTTGAAGTTATCGTAATGCAGCTTTCACGGAAATACATGAGGGTATGGGAATAATTGATACATGTATTCATTTCTATTTTCTTCTTCTTTTTTCGTTTGGGTCATCTAGGGACCACGCACCAATTTCATTGCTTCTTCCTTTGTCCTTCTTTCTTCTTCCTCCAGTACTCTTTCATCTTCTCACTGTGTATCATTTTTGTCTCCTCGGACCTTTTTGATCCTGTCTTCTTTTCTTTCCTGCTCTTGGATCCTTCCATTTTTAACACTTTCTTCTTAAACATCTTTCTGCTGCTTCTCTTTCACTTATACTGTTTCTTTCCAAACCTTTCCTAACTTCTTGAATCCAGGCTATTGTCGACATTCACATATGTATTAACACAATATATTATCATACATTACATTTATCACTGCGTTTTAATAAGTATATACTGATTTTATCTGAAGTAATTAACTGTTCACTCATTCTGTTCAAGTTTTTTAACAATCTTATTTGTTCTATATAAAAGAACAGTTCAAAACTGCAGATGTTGAGTGAGCGCGTCGCGGCGCGCAAGTCGGGGGTCATAATAGGCGGTCAGCCGAGAAGCTCCGACGCAGCCGCGCGCACGATGTGACCAGTCTCGCAAGTGCGCTGATAGAATTCAACAGATCATTGCCGACCCAGCCGCACGCACGAAGCACGCCCACGCAGATTCGGAAGATTGTTAAATTGGGGCGGCCAATGTGCCGGCGCTGCCGTATTCAACGCAGATTCTTTTCTTGTTATACACACAAAGAAGAGGGCGGCCCAACGTTGCCGGCGCAGCCTTTTTGTGTGGCGAGAATGCGGGAGTCCGCATTCGCTGAGACGAATTCACCAATTAGTCTCCTTCATCGGCTTCTTTAATGTTCACCAGCGACGTATGTCCGTTAGGGGGCGGTGATGATCACAGCGTCGACGTGCGCCGATGGCACGCAAGTCGCTCGGGGGCTGCCAATGTGGCTGACGCAGCCAAACGCATGGGCGCATTCCAATATCTAGTACATCGATGCTGTCGTCTTCCGGGCTTTGAACTGTTCGCACGGCCGCGGGAAAAGGGCCGCGTCTTACCACCACCTCGGGGGAACTACGAAGAATTCGTGAAGATATTGAATTATTTATGAAGACTGCTGTTAAAATTTTAATTTATTGGAGTGATATACGAAAGTATTTTATTTGCTGTTCTGGAGCGCAGTGTACGTGCTACTTTTTGGAAACCACGTAAGGTTTTGGGCAGCAGCATTTTTGTCATGTATTACTTCTCAGAAACTAAAAAAAATGCAAATTCAAAGGAAGATTTGATTAGTTGCCGGGAAGAATTTTTGTATTTTTCTGTGTGTGTTATACCAGGCTTATTCTTGGCGCCTCACTCCGACCACAAAACGCACGTGCGCTCCCCAGCACGGGTGGCGGAGGTTCAAACCTGCCACGCTGCCCATCGTTGTCAGCCTACGATGCATTATTTGTGGCAGGGGCACTTTAGGTGGCATACGTAGATGTCAGTGCAGTGCCTCTGACCGAAAGGCCTTGGGGTGAAAGGCCTTCGTGTCCCGACGGCCGGCAGAAGTTTCGATACTCGCTACATAGCTGGGTCGAATTCAGCGGCTGCCTGGAGAAGAGTTCTAGCGGCCGGCTGCTATCATCGGTAGTTTTCCGTGGTTTCTGTGATCATCATCAGGCGAGTGCCGGAGCAGTAGGTACCCTAACAAACGGGTCAAAGACAGCGCACGATATTTCCTTTCTCGTCCTCCGCTAGATTTGTCCTATACCCACCTCTTACGTATACACGCTTACACTTAAATGCACTACACTAGCACACATGTCGGGAGCTTAGAGTCCCGGCTGGGGCGGTGCCCCACTGGTGGGAGATATCTGATTGGAAAAAAGACGCAAGGCGACGGGCACGTCGGCGCCGGATCTCGCCACCGCCAACTTCAGCGACAAAAACTTGCGCTACACTTACGGGATAACCGTAGCCGTTGACGTGCCCGGAATCATTAATCAAACAATGAAACGCAGGGACACTAACAGTCTGCTCGTTCTTTTTTCTGAATCCCTTTCTGTCATTCATTTTGTTTTCGAGAGAGTAACTGCATCTCATTGGCCATCTATATTCTCTTCTATATTCATTTATATACAATTATTTGTTCACGATATGTGTTTTGAAGCATAATAAAGTGAAATAGAGCGCCACCGAAAGACACGATGGCTGGAAAGAGCTATTCTGCCGCTTTAGCCCTAAAAGTAACAGTTTTTCAGCGGCGCCTGAACAGCTTTTCAGAAAATTAATGTTAATACATGCATTTTGTAGGATTTTATCTACTTTCATTTTGTAAATCACAATTGTTTCGCTACAACTCATAGTGTTGAAGATATAAGCGAAACATTCAAAACATATAGAACCGTTGAGAAAAAACTTCCGTGATTTTTTCTTGGGTCAGATATCTTTTGACTGGACTAACAAGAAGAAGAAAAAAAGGGATTTCGCCTGTCCCTAATAATAATGAGACCATGCTGTTCATATATTCTTACCTTGAAGGCAACTCTGATGAATACCACTTTCTTATTGGCAATTTTATGGGCAAAAACAGGGAGATAACCGACCCGATAGTCGTGCCTCCTTCAAAGGTATGGAGAAGCCATATCGATAACAGACATCAAACAAAACATCTGTTGTTTTTTACGAAATGTTGAGTACAAAATATGAAATGACTGCTGGTATTGAAACAAGAAATATAATATGTATGTCTCAGAGTCTTTAAAACGGCAGCTGACGCATTCAAAGGTGTATACAATAAAGGAATACCTACCATCAAACAATTTCTTACACAATGGTGAATCGGTCGTGCTAGATATGTTGCCTTTGTTGTTTAAGTCAAGGTCAATCTTTATTGTCAGTCAGTCTTTAAAACTCTAGAACGGTATGATTGACTCATAGAAGAAAGCAATGTAATCGTTGGTACATGTCATTGTATCGGCAGTCAGACTTAAGTATTTTTTCTCTTCCCTTTTGACAGGGTTGATGCATATGTATTCAAAAAGCTTGGATCAATGCTACTTATTTATATCTTATATTGTATAGGATTCGCTCCATCGTACTTTGAAACTTCATTACTTGAAACATTTTACATTATGTATACTCAAAACTAAATAATGAAGCATTCTGTCAGTTCTCGCTTGATAACGCAGATCATAACATGTACTCATTAGGTCCTTCCACGCCGTGAGAGGAAAAATGGTAATTCCACAATCTACAATCGAACTTCTTCTTCTACCAAATCCTCGCCAACAATGCATGTTATTTGCTGATCTCATTCATTCTGATATTTTCAGTGCATTGATTATTGATGATAACAAGAAAAATTTCATAATTTTGTGCACACAATTTCTGTGTGTGTAGGACAGTCCTTTTTGTAATTCCATAAATTCAGTCGCATTCTCTTTCCCACATAGGAAATAATGGGTTTTGAAATTGAAACTATTGTGTTATCTAAGAGGACTTGATATACCTGTCTGAGACTTTCCTTTCAAGTTGATGCAGAAATCAATTTTGGATTAATACTTCACATGACAAGGTTTAGATACAGTCACAGCCTCTCACAAACATTTTTGGATTGACACGACTCCTTACTTCTTCCACAACCACTTGTTAAATCAATTGCTCTTTCTCTCTCTCCTCTCTCTCTCTCTCATCCTTCTCTCTCTCTCTCCTTACACCGTGGTGGGGCAGTCCAGCACCTAGAATGCTTTACGGCCAGATGGCCTGTCGTATGAAAGTAATGAGGATTGTTACTAAATCTAGAAAGAAAGCGACATATCAATAAAAGTATCCACAAGAAGTATTCTTCCATTTTCCTCTATAAAGTGAGTTTGTGTTTGAACTCAACTGTGAATGTAATTTATAAGTCCAGCTGAATGGCACAGTTCCGGTTAATATTCGACTATTCTCATTGGTATGCTCAAGAAAAAAATATTGAGTTAAGTTGAGAGAAATATTAAATTTAAGTGAAACCATTTCTTGAGTCCTTGTTTACTAAACATATATTTTGGATTAATTCCTTCACTTCCGATAATTTAAGGTAAAGAAAAGAAAATTTATTGCCGATATAGAAAAAAAATAATTAGAAAGCAAAAACAAAATAGCTTGAGATTTCATTGAGCCTTTATTATCGCTTAACTAACCTCACTTTCAAACACTTTTGCATAATCAATATTAAAATTTTTTGTATATTTTGCAATCATCATTTGTATCAGCAGTATACTACAAATGAGCTTCAGTTCTTTCCACCATGAGAAGTGCTGATATTTGGTCAATCTAATGACAAACTCCCGATCGTCTTAATTTGAAAACCAGTGTGATCTCCATTGCACCAATTTTTGTATTCGCACTAGAAGATAATATCCAGAATGATCACTGGATTAATCCTCAAACACCGTCTTGCATTCCTGCAGTCGACGAGCCACAGTGTCACTTCGAATATACTCTCAGCAAATATTCAGGTCATTCTATTTCCTTTCTTTTGCAATTAATGATTCAAGTTGTACAGAAGACAAACTAATAATTTGAACAATTTGAAATATTAAATTGTTGCGTAACAATATAACTTTCGTGAAGGGTTTACTGTGCAGAACTTCTTTGCGACGTATCTGCTTTCCTATCCTACATTCTGTGCGGCGACAATCAATTATTTCTGTAGTGTATCCCATTACGTGAATATTTTATCAATTTATACATAAAGTGTGTTACATATGGACGTTTTGGAAATAGTGCTTTATAATTTCTGCCGTCCACGTACAGAAAGAGATTATTTGCCCTAGAGCCAGAATAACGAATGCTCCGGACAGGTTAGGTAAAGCTAGTGATTTTGGGGTTCCACTTGCAGAGTGTGTGTCGTCACTAGGAAAGGCTTGCACCATGGGCTTTGACATAACACGCTCAGCCCACAGCCGATTCAGCCCAGCAGCGTCCGTTCGCAGCACAAAGGACCGAAATAGCTCTTCCAAGAGCGACCCTTTGCGGAAGGCGACCGACGAGTAGAACATGGCCACGCATTCCCTTAAAGGACGAAGCCCTCGCAGGGCTTCACTCGGAACAGGGAACTGAGATGAAGAAGCACCCGTAAACCCGATGGCCGAACACGGAGCCTTTCGGGTGCAGCACAACGTTTAGACGATCTTCGGGTGATTTATCTTGTCGCCAGCGTGACAAGATATTCCGTTGCACAGGTTCCTATAGAAGAATGAACAATTTTAAATCTCAAAAGTTTTCAAGTTTTGTTTCTTCATGATTCAGCAATTACCTGGTACTTCATAAATTATATAATGTAAATATTTCTGATAAAATGTTTATATAATACTAAAACAAACAATGCTATGTGAATGTTCTGGTATATTACAATTTTAATTTCAGCATCCTTGCCAAAAGTCTGATGCGATGGATGCTGAAGTAAAAATGAAAAGTGTGGATATTTTTAGATAATCGTAAATTTTAAATCCAGGGTTTACCGATCAAGGTCTACAAAATACACTTTATTCTTCTGCTTATTCAATTATTCTTAATGTCTTTAAATGTCACCTATACGTATAATTGATTTTTTTTAAAATCATAGGATATTTTTTGTGGTAATTGGAATAAAAAAAACATACCTGTGTGTCAAACATGTATTCGTAACTAGCTCGGGAAGACCAGAAGATATCTGCCTTTTCCATATCGTCCAACGTGTCGATGATCGAAGAAGAACTTGGAGCTGTGAGATGCGATACTAAACTGCTTGAGTACATTGTTACCAAGAGCAGAGCAAAGAAGCTGGAACTGAAAACCAGCATGCGCAGGGACCAGTGTTGTGTATCTACGTTGGGGCATGATGTTGACAGAAAGATGCCTAAAACCGTGATTAAAGAATGGGAGCCGTCGTAGCTCAAATACTTCGATGTTCCTAGAAAAATAAAAAGTATTTATTAAGTTAAAAAATGCAGATTGTTAATATTCGTAAAACAATATATATCTGAAATGCGTATGTTGTTTTTCAGAGTATTTCTATGTAGCAAAACTAAGTAACAAAACTCTAAGAATTATCTCTTGATTTAAGAGAAGAAAAGGTCATTGCAAAATGACTTCGGATATTTTGAAATTAATTTTCTTTTAGTTAGACACGTCGACTTCAACTTCATATGTCTCCCGGTGTTTTCCTATTTTTATTTATTAACAATACTTATAGAAACCAAACAAATGAACAGAGGAATAGAAAGTAAAATACGAAATTATGAAAATAACGTCACTCAGATCTTCATGCCAAAGTGGCATTTTGTTTGAAGAACCGGTTGAGTTATCTCAGAGTCAGCATTGCCGATGTCTCTGCAGCGGTTCTTACCGGTACGCACAAGGGTTCTAGTCCCAAAGGAGTGGATTTTCCACACCAGCTAGATGGCTAAATGGAACTAAACCGCTGTCTGGAGGAAAATTCTAGCGTCTGGCTCTAATTGGCAGATTTTCGTACTTTCTCCAAACAACAGCCAGTGGCTTGTTTGTTAAGTTACGTCTGCTGTTTTCGCCTGGTGTTGTTTGGAGAAAGTACGAAAATCTGCCAATTATATATATATATATTGTAACGAACGTGAATTTCACGTACTGTTGCAAGAATAAAACCATTGTTGAAGGCGTTGATACGATTCAAATAACGCACGGAACGCACCAGAAACCTGGAAATGCAGCTTGATGCCGGCAAGATAGCGCAGCGTTCGGCGATACACGTAACGATGACGTGTTGCGTGGTCAGCCGGAGAGAGGAGGCGGGGCGTTTCCATCCCTCATCGGTGGGCCGGTTAAATACGCCGGTTCGCTGACCACAGATCCCTTCTCGTCAGAAATTTTGCGAAGTGTGTTTCCTGCCTGAGTTAAAGGCGATAGTGCGGAGTTGAATAACCGCGTGGAAATAGTTGTAGGTTGCTTATCGGAGTAGCGACGATAAGAGAACTGTGAATGAACTTGATCTAGTTTGAAAGGCCGAAGTAGCGGCGATAGTCAGTGGTGGTAGGCAGTTAGTTGAGAAAGAGCGTAAATTTAAATAGGCGAGGTGCGAGAACGCAGAAATCAGAAACAGTTACTAAATGAATCGAGTGCGCGACGCCCATGAACTAAGTTAATCGTGCGGTCGCAAGATTGCAGTCGTGAGAAGGACTAGTGGCACGAGGGCGTAAACAAAAGCTTGATTGCGGAGAACGCGAAATCCGGTACGAACCGAAGAAAAAGCTGGGACGGGAAGACGAAATCCGGTACGAGCCGAAGAAGAAGCTGGGACGGGAAGAAGAAATCCGGTGCGAGCAGAAGAAGAAGCTGGGACGGGAAGAAGTACGGTACGAGCAGAAGAAGAAGCTGGGACGGCGGGAAGAGGACCAGGACGAGGAGAAGAAGGACCACGAGGCGTTCTGAGCGCCTGGTTACGCGGTAGCGAGGCAGAGAGAGGCCGCGCGGGACCGCGCGCACCATGAGTGAACGTCGCGGAGTTGAAGAATTCGTTGCCGGCGAGGTCGACCAAAGCAAGCGAGCAGCGAGCCGCCGGAAAGTACCGGAACATTGGAAAGGGGTGAAGTTTAACGTTGAGGCCGGCGTTCATAGCAGCCGTATGCCAAAGCGGTACAATAGAACGATCGCGAAGTAAAGAATTTAGGTATTGTCGAGAATTCGTTTAGCAATTTGATTTGAGCGCAATTTGATATTGTCATTTGCCCTAAATGCCTTAAGGATTGAACAGTGATATTCATTCAATAAATGTGATGGTTCTTAAATGTTGTTAAATTATTCAATGTAAATTTAAAGCAGAGAGGTGAACGAAAAGTTTCAAAGATAACTACTTGTCTAGTTTTACCTAAGAATAATATGGGTAACGAATGATGTAAATGAGAGTGTAAATAATTGAAGTTGATTTGCAAAACCGTGCACGGAGAGTGAGTGATCACGAGCAAAAATTCAGAGAGTACAATTGCCAGTTCTTTTTGTGTTTCTGGGAAGTCACCACAAACGATGTGTATGACGAATGATTTAAAATACATTTTACTTTGTTATTTGATTTGTTTCTTGTGTGTTACCCTTGGATTTTCCTTCAGAATCCACTGCCCTGAGAAAAATTCAAGCTCGAAAGAGCATTAAATCTGCGTACGCCCTTCAGGCATGAGTCGGGTGGCTATTGTTGGGAAAGTATGTTAGGATATATATATATATATATATATATATATATATATTAATTATACTAATTTTAAGTGTCAAAGACGCAATTTCTGAGTTAAGGATGAAGGTAGTGTGTATCGCATCGTAGGGTGTGTTGCGGGTTGCACGTGCCCCTGTCCTTTCCCCGGATCAAAATCGGTGAGCTTTGATTTCTGTCGTTTTAAATCTGTTTGATGCAGTACTGGAGGGTAATTCCCTACCCCTCTCAGAACACTCACGGGCCTTGTGCCAGTGGTTTCTTTGAAAATGTTCAAAACCATTTTCTAAGCAATGTAAAGTAGAAGGGATGATTTTTTCCCCTCTGAAACGTGGCGCATATGAAGTGGCGCGAGTGCTCGCGTGCGCTGACCTTTGTGAGAAGAGGCGAAGGGCGCGGAGAGGAAATGGAGGGTGGCGGCGACGAGGGCGCAGGCGCCGGCGGCCGCGGCCCACAGCGGCGCCTCGAAGGGCCGCGCCACGTTCAGCCACTGCGCGCCGCTCTGGCGGCGCACGGCGAACGTGTGGCACGTCAGCCCCAGCGGCGGGCCCATCGACAGCAGCGCCAGGCGCGGGGGCGTGAGCCAGATGTCGGCGAACGCCGCGTCCACGCCCCCCCTCGACAGCGCGTCCATCACGCCCCCCGTGAACGAGCCGTTGGGGAGGATGTACCCCCACATGTCGCGTTCGTCGGCCGGTGGCACCAGCACCGGCGTGCGCCCCAGGTACCTGCAAAACTCCAGGAAGGGCTTCATCTCCAGGCCGTCCCATTCTGAAAATAAGAACCCACATTGCTATATACGAGAGTGCTCTAGCACAGGCTTGCACAAGGGCTCCAGCAACGCGCCTCACGTCGGCCATGGCAGCCCTTCCGCGCCCCACCGGCTTCTAGTGAAAGACTCACTTTGGGGGCAAGTGACCGCTGCCCGAGCTCTCTGTGAGAGGAAAGCCCTGCGCCTCTTAAGACGGAGATATGGTGAATTACGTTGAACTAAAACTTGAAATAACGGCTGTAGTTTCTGGAGAAGAGAAGTTTTGTATGTGTACTATAATTTCAGAATAAATTGCTCGACAATATCCATACATTTCACAGTCAATCTTTATTGTTGCTACTCATTTTAAAAATAGATGTAATATAAATTACAAAAACATAAAATTTAACTATTTCTCATTGTAACAATACACACTACATAAATTTAGTTCAGAAATATCTGATTGTAATACACTTGACCATACTTTTTTAAATGTTTATTTTACTTTTTCTCCGATACCATCTTCTGACATACGGTTCAGATCAGTAAAGTGAAGAGAGAGCTCGGCCGTCGGGGATATTGCCAACTTTCCTGGTTCTCGCGGGGCGCGGGCTTCCAGGCGCCTCAAGAAAGGGTTCAAATGGGGCGCTTGTGCATCTCTGCTCTAGCAAACTATACGCAATGACTAAAAGGACAATATTATGTAATATGAGAAAAGACAGGAAAAGGCATATGAAGGCAATCCAATTTAGCTTCCGGGACTGAATGATTAGTACAAATCATTTGACAAATCCTTAAAGAATTACCTTGAATGTTCATTACACAGAACAAAACATATGAACTCTTTAATTTCCTGTTTCCAACAGGCTGATGGATTTGTTAAATACGGCCTATTTTATAAGCATTAAGGCAGTGGCATCTTAAATTTTTCAATATACTTTCAAACACCAACCTATTACTTTCTCTGCACTCCAATAGGACGAGTATTTAAAAAATGTTTTTGTGTTAAACTACGAATTCTGAACATTGATGTGCATGCCCATCGGGAGAAATTTTGACTGATACAAGAGCTCTACGAACCCACTTGATGGGAGATATAGCTGCAGTGAATAACGAATGTACTGCGCGTATTATTTGGCAAGTCGGGAAGCACATGTACGAAATATTAGGGGAGTATTGTATTATACATTTACTAGGAGTAATGAGTTGTGGGAGTTTTGTACAAGGAAATTATGACATTTGCAGTTGTTTACAATCATTCAGCTGCAGAAAGTGTGAATAAATATGCAATGAATAAGACTATTAGAGTTGCGTTGCTGATGTATGACCACTCACGCAATTCTGGCTTTAAGTTAGAACCATTTCGTGGAATTTTTTCGATATTAATATTATTTGTTGTGTCATACAAAGGGTACTTCTCGATCAGTACGGTCATAGAGTCTCAAGATAAGTACTTACGTAGAACGTAACGATGGCAAAGGAAATAGTAACGTGGACTCCAAAGTTACAAATCGTGGCCTCACACGAGAATATTGGTTTAGTGGTGAAATGTCGTAGGCATTTAAAATTAAATTATCACAGGTGTTGTCATTGCCAACAATGTTGTTTATTACAAGAGCAGCTTTCGATGGCTTAGCCGGGCTTAAGTATCGGGCTGTGGGGTGGTGGAGGAGAGGAGGGTTAATGGCCAGGGTGCGGTGTCCTGTCTATTGCCGCTTGTCTTAAGCCGCTTGGCCCACCCAAACCCGCGTAGTCGTTTCGTGGCTTCCAGACAGCAGGTAAGGAACGGCTCAACTTACATTTCATGTTTCTGTTACAAAAATGTTTTTTCTCAAGTTCTATTCAATTTCATCCACTTTCTTGCGTAGATTTAAATTCCTGTTATATAAAAAATTTCTTTTCCTTTGTTTTCATTTCACATAATGTTAGTTCTGTTTTTTTAAATTACTAGTAATCCGCCATTCCTAATGTTAATCTCTTGTTTTATTGTTATCTCTTGATTTTAATTGTTTAATTAATTGTTTGCTATTTTCTTGTACTAGAAAACTGATGATGATGGCTAAGCCATCGAAAGCTGCTCTTGTAATAAACAACATTGTTGGCAATGACAACACCTGTGATAATTTAACTCACACGAGAAACACAACTCCAACGCAGACTTTGAGATAGATATTGCTCACTTCATTCTATAGCCTCTTACCGGTTTACGTGGCTCAAAGCAATAGTGGATATCACTGCAGGGCCTCTGGCAGGGGGGTCAAAAGTGTCCCAACGGTGACAGGATTTTTGACACTAGCTACATCGAGGAGAATTCACTGTCTGGAGGAGATTTCTAGGGGGACATCTGCTCTGATCGATTCTTTTCCGTGGTTTCTTCGATCAAAATCAGATGAAAGCCTGAACAGTATCCTAACACAAGGGCCACGGGTCGCGCGCGGTCGCGCGCCTTCCTGTTTCTTGTTCTATTTTCACCCCTGATGATGTCTGCCGCAGTTGCCGACGAAACGTCTGGAAACATGTTTTCCCATACAACAAGGTCTTCCAGTCATGAGGATAATTCTAATTGTGAATTCGACCGTGAAAGCCTACACTGCTTTAAAATATTGAGTGTTATATTGCGTCGTGTACTAGACTTTCAGTAGAAATATTGGTTTAGTGGTGAAATGTCGTTGGCATTTAAAATTAAATGATCACAGGTGTTGTCATTGCCAACAATGTTATTTATTTCAACAGGAGCAGGTTTCGATGACTTAGCCATCAGTTTTCTGCTGTCTGGAAGCGACAAAAGTAGTCGTTTTGTGGCTTCCAGACAGCAGAAAACAGATGATGATGGCTAAGCCATCGAAAGATGCTCTTGTTGAAATAAATAATATTGTTGGCAATGACAACACCTGTGATCATTTAATTTCAGTAGAAATTTTCTACGCTATGCATAAGATGTATTAAAGTTGCTTGCTTAATAGTACATAACTTACCTCCTTCTACCATAGAGAATGGGGGATGATTGAACGACCCAAAACGGAAGATGGAACTATTGCCCTTATTTTTCACCTTTGTTTCCTTTGAATCATATCCTTTTCGAGCAAGAGGGAACTGAGCCCAAATTTTTCAACGTACAGCAAGCCAGGAGCAATTTCAGATCCCTTGGAAGGTTTTGAAAACAAAGTGTTTAAAAAACACATCAACAGCATTTTGTAGCGCATCTTTAAGTAATTAATGACTCACGACAATTGCCTCTGAAAGTCAATTTAGATAATGCTTTGATTCTATACAACTATAATGGAAAGTACTCCTCAGTTTTTGTTCAAGAAATAGTTCGTAATTGAAATAATTAAGAATCTGGCAGATGGATGACGCATTATGTAATCACCGAGTAATGTTCTATTGCAGATAAAAGTTTAGGCGGATAATAGTACATTGATTCTGATGAAGCATCGCATGAAACTAAATCATCTAATCCGTTTTGACGTGCATTTTGCTCCAGATGTCTCTAAAACATGTCTCTAACACCCATATAAAATGTATAACTTCCAGGCATTCACATCTTGCTTTACACTTTCAAAGTGCCTATTCCGATGACTGTATTCCATGGTAATTAATTAATGTATTGATTGTTCTCACACTGGTTGCATGTTTCCTTTTCGAGCCATTCTAAAGCTGTACGGCGTAATTTATCGCTTTAATTTTCTCGTTTGTCATTCAGAGAAAAAAAACTGTTATTGATCGTTACCACTCAGTATGTACGAAGATCAAGTGGAAATTATTTATAATGGCGTACTAGTTTCCGGAATCTTGAACAGGGTTGGATAAAAAGTAGAGGCAACTCTGTTATAATTCTTAATTGGCTTTACTTGCAGAGAAAAACTCGATCGATTACTGGATATTGTTTTTCAAAATAAGGCTTTCCAATATGTTTGACATTCAACCATACTTGAAAAGGTGTCGTGTGGCACAGCGTCATCTAAGGATGGCACTTATTACAATAATTGATTGATTGTTAATGATACCGAGCGCGTCAACTGCGAAGGTCACGAATCCAGCTTTTTAAGGGATCGTCTGGTAACAAGAACATCATCTCTAACCTGGACCTGAGGGGAACAACCTTTTACATTTACATTCCATGGGTCTAATTCTTTCGCATACGAGGTCAGATGCGTTATACAACACGTTCATGGTTGGGAATGTAAAGTGTGAAGGGGCGTGGATGGTTTAGGGAAGGAAAAAAATAACTCAGTCACGCAACTAAATTTATTAGTAAAGTATACCAGTGCAAAAACAATTTGGTGCATCAATTTGCAATAATAAGTTAGACTGGACAAGAAGCAAATCGCCTTTGTCCTTTCTATCTGATTGTGTTACATCTACCGGAGAGTCTTGTATGGTAACGCTGGACCACTGATGTTGATTGTGATGAGGGCAGTGGGAGCACACTTGTGTTGAAAACATGAAGATAGATACAGCATGTACTTAAAATTTGAAGCGAATTAAAGGTTCAAGGATGCAATTCACTTATTATGACCCAGTTTGGGCCTAGCGCTGTTGACTCCCCTACTATTAGATCTTTATCTTCCAACAATACTGTATGGAATAAATATGCTATTCCGGGGCAAAACTTTCAAAATGATGTGCTGGAGTAGTGAGATGGATTATGAATTTCGAAATTGTCTTAGATTTGTCCAAGTTTGTATGTTTGGTAGAAGCCGATAGGACCTTGGTATTTTTCCACCCCTTACCTCTTTTAGCTTGTTAACAATAATTTACCTTCAAAGAAAAGTCCCCACTAGGTGGAGGAGGACATTTCAGAATGGTATATGAATTTGAATATTTTACATTTCTTACTATTTCAGAGGAGTTTTAGCTTGCAGAAAAAACACATACAATGGTTGCATGAAGTGTAGTGGGAACTTTGTTATTAATTCTTAATTGGCTTTACTTGCAGAGAAAACCATGATCGATCACTGGAGTTTGTTTTCAAAACAAGATTCTCCAATATGTTTGACATCTAAACACTCTTTAAAAGATGTTATGTGTCACAACATCACCTAGGGATGGCATTACATTAGGGATTATTACAAAATTAACCAATTTCATATTGTTCGATTTTTGCATTTTCAGTTTAACTTGACTCTAAAAAGCGCGCACAATAACAGGTTATAGAAACAAACAGATTTCGTTCTTTTTTTAATTTGTAAAATAAGTGTTTGCGAACACATATTACTACTCACATTTGTTCCAGCAGAAATATATTACATTAATACATACTACTCGAACACAACATACAACTTTATGCATTGCATTTAAACAGAACATTTTCAGGTCTGGATAGAAAATAATGCCAAACAAAATTTCTTCCACGACCATCATCAGTCGAGTAAAATTAGTAATACTAGAACAGAAAGATGCTTTAATTTAAGTTTATGTAAATATTAATCATGTGCTAATAATGTTTTTGATTAACATGGTCAGTTCTTATAGTAAGACGTAGGTTTCTACGAGATTTGATGGCGTATGCAGATCGCTCGTATGATACATCAAATTTCTTTTATGACGATTCCTATTGCAGTGCCTTGTATTAAACAAACACTTGGGATATGTACAAATATACATGAATTATTGAATTCAAATGAATGTTGCAAATCAATGTTAAACTATCGTAATATTACTGGTCTTGATAAATGATCTAAATTATTGTAAAAATTTATTTTACTTAATATTTCTGTCTCTTATAATTTTTATAAAATGTAACGCTGGTGTATAATATTGTATATAATAATTCTATTTATTATAAGGTATAGTAACAGTTATTAATATGTAAATTAATAGTGATCGCTAATGACCTTATTTATTTATAAAGTGACATAAAATAAATAAATTTAAAAAAACTTGCTTTTTCCTGAGACCTTATTGTGATTCCCATATTGATGACTGGTAAAAAAAATTGGACAACCTTCAGGGACAACCTCCAATTTCGGCAATTCGTTCAATTATAAGAAACAGATAATGCTGCCCAACAATTTCAAGGGCAACATTAATCATACTACATTCATTCGGAATCTAATGAAGTATATTTGTAAAAATTAGCATAAATATTGCAATTATTTGCTCCCTCTGCACACAGTGGCATATGGTATACAGCACAAAATTATAACGACAGTTTCGAAAACACTGCTGTACGAATCTTGTGCATTCACACATGTCTGCTATTCACTGAAAATTGACTAACAGTTCCATTAAAACATCCTCAGGCATTAGAACCAAAGTGTGTAATTCACATGCTCGTATGAATAGAAAACCTGTGCGGTCCAATTTAGGTGACGGCCCAAACTCGGCAACTTTCCCATATAAATTGAAACGATTGCTTCTCTTCATTTTTGCAAAAATACAGACATACGATTATAAAATTAGGGAGTTTTAATAAAGACGCTATGGGTATATTTCCATTGAAAACATGAAATATTATTTAATCTTTCTTTAATTATTGGGAAATACGTCGATGTAGTATAGTTCCCAAGAAAAAGTAGTGGTAAGTGATAATAATAGTTCACGACCACTTCAGGGAAATATCCAGAGAGACGCTCAAACTCAAGAAATCTACAGAAGTTGTTTGTTTCATAGTCCATCTCATTTTGTAAATCTACGATAACATATTATATTAGCGTGTGTTATTGAACACATCACAAGCGAACGTTTGATAAAAAGTGTAGTGTAATTTCTGTCATCCATGTACAGAAAGAAAGTACTTGCCCCAGGGCAAGGAGAAGGAATGCTCCAGATAGGTGAGATAACATTAGAGCCTTCGGTTCCTCACTTGTGGTGTTTAATGTATCATCATTAGGAATTGCTTGCACCATGTGCTTGGACATGACACGCTGAGCCCATAGATGATTCAAACCTGCTGCATCTGTTCGCGTCATGAAAGACCAAAAGATCTCTTCCAATGAAGACCCTTTGGGAAAGGCGACTGAAGAATAGTGAACGGCGATGCATTCCTTGAGAGGGCGAAGTCTTGACAGGGCTTCACTCGGAACAGGAAACTCGGAGATGAAGAAGGTACCGTACACTCTGTGCCCGATCACGGAGCCTTTCGGATTCAGCACAACTTGCAGACGGTCTTCAGGCGAATTATCTTGTTGCCAGCGCGACAAGAGTTTTCGCTGCACAGGATCCTGCGGCAATATTAACAACTCCAATATGATCAACAGTCAAGTTCCATTAAGTACATCGTTACTCAAATATCTAATATAACATCAACATTTAAATAAGAAAATAAATATCTGGTATTCTAATACAAGAACTAGTGCTCGAAATAAAATATTCTTTTATTTTAATTTTGATTTTTTAACCTGCACACGACATTTATTAATATCCAGTTTACTGATCACTCGGGAAATGTACAATCTTAGGATTTACAGCCTTTATTTTAGGGGGTTTATATTAACCTTACTATCGTTAAATTGGAGATACTATCTGGGAAATAATATGATTTTTAATGTGTTATTTGCAAAGAGGATTCAAACCCAAAATACCTTTTTATTGAACAAATAATCGAAACTGGCTCTGGAAGACCAGAAGATATTCGCATTCGCCATATCCTCCAGTGTATCTATCGGCAAATCAGCACTCGGGGCCGTGAGATGCGACACAAGACTACTCGAATACATTGTCGCCAATAACAGAGCGAAGAAGCTGGATGAAAATACCATGATGCGTAGGGGCCAGTGTTGTTGATCTATTTTAGGCCAAGAGGTTGAGAGAAATATGCCTAAAACTGTAATCAGTGATTTAAAGCTGTCGGGGTCCAGGTAGTTTGATGAACCTGGAATGGAATTACACAACATTATAACAATTATTATGAAAATTAATTATAATGTTAATACAATTTCTCTTAAGAAAGAGTGTTTAGCCAAGAATATAAATTGTGTACCGGTAAAACATTGTAAATGTTGCACAAATTCAAAAATCGCACAAATGTGTGCATTTGAAGCATGTGTGCAAAATCGCTCATATGTACATTGATGACCATGATCATATGTGAACTCATTAACTAGTGGTGCTACAGAATGGCACAGACTTTCCCGTATTAGTTTTCTATTTCCTTGGGTTATCGCTAGCTATATGGAATTGCCACATACTCTGCAATCTATTACCGCCAAAAGTACATTTTTTTGTATACCAACATTATAAACAACCCTTTTACATTAACAAAATCGTTCATAATATGACATATTGCACG
Source organism: Acheta domesticus (assembly GCA_031308135.1). Classification (NCBI taxonomy): domain Eukaryota; kingdom Metazoa; phylum Arthropoda; class Insecta; order Orthoptera; family Gryllidae; genus Acheta; species Acheta domesticus. The sequence continues at coordinate 52,611,595 of JAHLJT010009436.1, forward strand.
AAGCATTACGTCATTGCTATTTCTGCACGAAATATGAGCCATCACTGACGTATAGTCATAGCCTCTATATATTTTCAGTTATGGAGTTTAAAGAAGGCAGTGGTACCATATAAATAGATTGCAATGTTCGCAGTAAAATCAAATACGTTATGAAAAAACTGACTTTTAAAAACTGATTTATTAATTTATTACTCCTTTAAAATTATATTTTGTTTTTACTTTCCCGCATACGTACGTATACACGGAGTGATATACGTAGTATAGGGAAAGTTATGTGATGCTGCGCGAAAAAAATGGCCAATTTTCGGCGGAAAAAAATTAATTGCCGGGCCGTGATAACGAACTAGTGGTGCTACAGAACGGCACAGACTTTCCCGTATTACTTTTCTATTTCCTTGGGTCTTCGCTACCTATTCGGAATTGCCACATACTCTTTCTTGCCAGCTACCATCTATCACCGCCAAAAGTACTTTTTTTTTGTCATTTTCTAAATTTTTCGGTTTCCTATTGGTAGAACGGAAACATTAATTTTAGAATATTAAAGAACATAAAAACTTTGCCGTAAATGGCAACTTTCTTTTACAAAATTATGTGCCGTTTAAGAGAAAATGGAGTTTTAGCTCTATTAAAAATGCGAAATTTGAAGCTCATTTTCACAGAAAAGTTTTGAATTTTCAAATACTTTTTTGGAAGTTATTTGAAGCACTTACACTCACAAATATAATCATCTTTACAAATTGCGGATAATGTGCATATTAAAGATGTGAGAGATCTTTCAAAAAATTTACATTTATATAAATTTTGAAAAAAACAAAAAAACTCAAAATAAACTTCACGCTATACTGAGTGTAATTAGCACTATCCGTTACAAAAGTTTCAAGAAAAAAATTGCAGCCATATACGAGAAAATGACGTTTGAGCATCTCTGAAAATGCCGAAATTTGAGCTACTTTTCACAGAAAACGGTAGTGTTTTCGAGAAACTTTACTTGACATTATTTAAAGCATATATACTCGTAAATATAATAATGTGAAAAAATCGCCGATAATGTAAATATTAACGTGAGAGACAAGTAAAAAAATTACATTTTTGTAATTTTTGAAAAAACCAACCGATAGACCAATACAGCTTTTATGTCATCTGATAGAGTACATTTACCACTATCCCTATCAAGAGTTTAAAGAAAAAAATTGGAGCCGTTTTTGAGAAAATTATGTTTTCGTAATTTTTTAATGTTGTACATATTGCATGCAATATTTCACGAAAACTACTAATATTTTGAAAAACATTTACATGACCTTTACGAAAGAACTCAATATGAAGAACAAATTTTATTTGAAGAAAAAATTTTTATCTTCAATTTTGTAGCTGGAAAAAGACGCCGAAAAAAATTCAAACTTTGAAAATTTTCAATAATTCAGAATTATTCGTGAAAATCGGACCTATGCCATGTTAAAAGTGTATTTTCCTCTATTCATACAAGAAATTTAAAGAATATATTTGGAGCCGTTTTTGAGAAAATTTTAAAAATCCCTGGGGGGCTTCATATAAAGTACCCCCAAATTTTGAAGAATCTTTTTCAAAATCTCAAAGCTTCGACTAGAATCAGATCGACAGGGGAATATCCATTTTGGAAGAAATCGTACATACAAGTATGGTTTAGGCGCTAGCAGTGTTCGCCGAATAGGAAGACACAGACGGACAGACGGACGTTTACCTACGGGAAAGTCTGTACCATTCTGTAGCACCTCTGGTTTCGCTCAGCATTACATAACTTTTCCTATACTACGTATATCACTCCGTGTATACGTACGTATACGGGAAAGTAAAAACATGTTTCGACATTTTTGAATAGGATTATTTATCATATACCACATTATTTGTTACATAACATATTTTTTCTTAAAGAATACGAGGTGTCCATCAGTGAGGAATCTATCTGCAGTTAGAATTATTTATCGAGTTTAATGATAACACACTCCAATGATAAAACTGATTGTTTTATTGAATATTTGAATTAAATGTTTTAGCAAATTATACACACGTAGATCACGAGTGTCATGGAAGAGCGCCTGGACGGCCTGGAATATTCGGCGAGTGATACAGGAGCTCCTTCTCTGCCCCCTGTGCGCGTGTGGTGGCTTGATTGTGCTCAGGTTTACTACAATTTATTATAATTACAACTATTATCATTATTATTATTATTATTATTATTATATTATTATTATTATTATTCCTCTAAATCACGACTTAAGATGTTATGTCTCGGCTGAATATAAAATCTATTCCAGGTTGCAACCAGCTACCTAAGGAGAAGATCTAGGGACTGTCGGTGCCTCTACAATACTTTGCGCAAAATGTGGGCTGTTCCAAATAAAGCGATTTCTTGCACTTCCCAGTCTTTTGAATTACCTGGGAGTTTAGACAAGTTCTTACACAAATTTTGCGGAACAAATCCCAGAGCTCCGATAACTATCGGTACGACCTGTGCTTTTACGCCCCACATTCGGCTGATCTCGATTTACAAACTCTTGTATTTAAGACGTTTCTCTGCCTCCTTGGTAACGACGTTTTGATCGCAAGGTACAGCAACATCCACAAGTAAACACGATTTGTTCTCCAAATCCCGGATGACTATATCCGGTTTGTTTGCTGCTATCGTGCGATCAGTTTGAATTTGTTGGTCGTACAATATCGTACACAATCCAACATATGTCACCGGTTTCGGTGAGTGTTCGTACCACTTGGGGCATGTGGCTTGGGACAATATTATTATTATTATTATTATTATTATTATTATTATTATTATTATTATTATTATTATTATTATTATTAATTAATTTACCCTTTGCACTTTTAGTGCTGCAGGATTATCCTGCTTAGGGTTAGAGGAGGTTAGGTCTCCTCTTTCAGCCATTTTTCCGGTTTTTATCCCCACTTCCAAGGTCCTCTGTACAGAAGAATGTAACGGGTATCTAGTAGATGGTTGTGTCTCTAGAAGTGGGGTGAAGATGGATTGGCTTGCTTGCTTGAAGATGGATTGTCATGCTTCAACCGGACACCTTTTTCCCCAATATTTACTGTTAATAAAGCCAGTAAATATTGGTACTCATTTGGAAAGAAGGCTGAGTGGACCTAAGGATTATTATTATTATTATTATTATTATTATTATTATTATTATTACTATTTTCAGTCAGTTTGAAATAATTGCTCTAAGACTGGAAGTCCTACAAATTTTCGCAGCTGCTTTCGTAGAGCACTGTGCGCTCACCTTTTCGGGCATGGGCGTGAGTGTGGAGAAACACGCGAGCGCGGGTGAGAATAGGGGTGGAAGAGACTTGGTCAGGGGCGGGAGAAGGGACGTGGTCGAGGAAGGAGATACGGGCAGGGGCGGACACGCGGGCGTGAGGAAGGTCGCGGACGCGGGTGAGGACAGGAATGCGATCGGGGGGGATAGGATCGAGGGCGTGGTGAAGCTCCAGGGTGGTGGTGCGGGGGAGAGAGGGGGCGGGGGCGGGGCGGCGGGCGCGGGGCGGGGCCCAGGCCGCGGCGAGGAGGCGGTCGGCGGCGGCCACGAGCACCCAGGCGGCCGCGGCCGCCGCCCACAGCTGCGGCTGGAAGGGGCGCGCCACGTTCAGCCACTGCGCGCCGCGCATCCTGTGCACCGCGAACGTGTGGCACGACCTCCCGATGGGCGGCCCGAAGTCCATGTGCCGCAGGCGGTGAGAGGTGATCCAGACGTGGGCGAACGCCGCGTCCACCCGCCCGGCCACCAGCGCCCCCAAGATGCCGCCGGTGAACGTCCCGTTGCGCAGCTGGTCCCCCCACTGATCTCGCTCGTCGGACGGCGACACCAGCACGGGTTCGCGGCGCAGGTACCTGCAGAACTCGAAGAACGGCTTCATTTCTAGCCCGTCCCACTCTGGAAAAGAAATCCACCCACTTCTTTAATTCTCTGGAAGTGCATTCATGCGTTTCTGTCTTTATTGTCCAGCTCTGATTGCATCAGAATGTGCATCGTCGATATCAAATGTCACGGCTGTCATTTCGAGAATTATTTGCAGGAAAAGCTGAACTGAAGAGTGAAGACAAAAAGTCAATATTTTCATTGCCTATACCTAAGTGAATTGCTTACCAGTCAGAGGTATGACGTCAGCAATGTTATTTGTAACGTTGTCATGAGTTTCCCCACCACATACATTGGCCTAAAGAGACCTATTTGGTCCTCTTATACGCTCAAGAAGTTACTAATATATTTTCTTTGAATAATCTTGTAGAGTTTTCGTTATCTGGAGAGTGTTTCAATATGTAGATTTTAAGATTAACTAATCAAAATCAAATGATGTGTACGAGTGAGGGTACTTTTCATTATAAATGACTGCATTATAAAGAATTTACTGTGTACCGTTGTATAAATGGAATTGCCGTTGATATTGGCGTTAACAAATAAAGAGTGGAAATCAAAAATCGGTTAAATGCCATTCTGGTAAATTTTGCGTTTTTGCATCAAAACCCATTTAGTAAGTCCCATTGCCCATGTACTCAAGAAACGACTATGTCCTAGGACAGTTTGTTTAGTTCTGATGTTGCCGGCAAAATGGCAGCACTGCTATTTTGCGTGCTCCATCAGTTTTCCTAGCTAGAATAACTTCTGTAAATACGTTTGGAGGAAAGTAATGCCGGTGTTTTTTGATAGTATATTTTTATAGTAGTTCATAGTTGCATCCAAATATCAAAAGTTTAAAAGCAAATCTGGCATCAGTTTTGGATAATTTTCTGCTTTATGATTACCCAAAAAGTTCGTGAGAACTATGACAAAGCCTGTACCAATAACAAGTAAAATGTTATTTGTACTTCCAGTGTCAGACATTTCTTTTCTTTTAGTCGGGATGCTAAAAGTTCAGCTACTTTGTTTGGCAAACTGAGGTCACGTATTAAATCACAGAGCTTATCTGGGGAGAAGTGCTCTTTTGTAAAAACACTTTCATCGTATTCACTCCACTGTTAATTCTTGAATTGCACCCCACAATCTGTATATCCTCACTATCAGACAAATGACGTCCAGTGAGTGTGGTGAACATCAGGTCCATGTGGCACAGGTTGCTTGGCTGATTCTAAATCAGGGTATTCCCTGTTCTTTTTCTTGTAACGATTCGAGGCTTTTACGTTTACAGAACAAAAATAACAATCATCATGATTTTAGAGCTCTCGCCATTCCATCAGTACACAAAGTTTTAAACTCTTCGGTTTTCCACTGACGGGGACACTCCACACAAGTTATGCATACCATATCAGGAGCCCACGACTTATCTTGATCATTCACTTTTATATCAAAACATGTGCCATTTATTTTTCTACAAAGTTTGTAATATTTTTTGCTTTTTTTGTAGCGTAAATTCCCCACAAATTTGTTAAAATACATTAAAGTCGTTTAAACAAGGTCTTCCTGAAGAACTCATTGTTTTGTAACAATGTAATAATAAAACGAAGCTCAGTTAAAGTATCCTGAAAATAATGCGATATTCAATGTTTAAAATTTAAAAAAAATACAGTGTTTGTATAAAGATAGATATTTGCATTAGATGCTGTGAGTTTTGTGATAGAATCGTTCATTACAATGTTCATAGCACAAAAACTAGAGCCAATTCAACGAAAACTAATAACATTTGGATTGAGCATACCCAATTTACTGTAAATTCGTTGCAAAATCCTGTGTAAGTGAAAAAAGGTTTTTTTGTTGAGTAGTGTAATAGTATCCAGAATCGTCGACAGAGGTTTATTGACATTTTAAAAATCTCTCTAAACACCTTCAGACCTTTTTTGCGAGGAAAAAAGAATGGATATCTTATATTTGAAGACAAGAGAGGAAAGTTTTCTAAACCAAATAAACTTGGCAGTGAAGATATAACGAAAAAAAAGCAGCACATTCATAGAATACCTGGAGCGGTAGTCATTATCATTCACAGTATCTGAACTCCTACCCCAATATCCATAGATTGTACAAAGCTTTCAAAGAAGTGAACATTTTAAGCATTGTTTTATTGTAAATATTATTCTCATATCTCTTGTTCAGACTGGCACATTATTATACATGCAATCTATGTGATCAGCTGCAATGTGAAATAAAATCATGGAAAACGCGTGATATTATCAGTATACAAGTAGAGACGTGAACTCCACCACAGAAAAACTGGAAAAGGTATGAAAATTCTTCAGGAGGAGATCATTGCAGAGGCCTGGCAGCACTACAAGCATGTGCATTTACCTGGAACAGGTTTTATTTGTTCCAACCCTTGTACACATTAACATGTTTTACAGTCAGTTGCCTTGCAAAACTTTTGTATTCGCGACTGTGATTTTAATGCTGCTTTCATGTGGATACTGAATGAGCTCATTTCAGGTCGGTGAGACATTGAAACATTGTTACTCAAAAATAAAACAAAGGTGAAAATGGATAACTTACCTCCATCTACAATAGAAAATGGTGGATGATTGAAAGATCCGAAACGTAAGACATGGGTATTGCTGTTTGCCATAATTGTTTCCTTCGATTTTTTTCCCTTATAAGGGCATAGTGGGTTGATAATGCTTTTTTTTCGATTCGATGGATCAGAAGCAGTATCATTGTCATGGGATCCTCCACTGTGTTTTGAAAGCAAAAAATACAAACAGCACATCAAGGGCGTTTTGTAGCGCATCTTCAGTTAGTGAGCTTATTACAACATATTGTTGTGAAGAGAGCTTATTAGTTCTACATAAACTTTATTCTCCATACAGTTTTACAGGTAGACACTGGAGTGTATATTGAAGAAATTAAAGTGTGTAAATAAAGTAATTAAAACATACGCAGATGTATAAAATAACTTGTATAATCATCGGTGTATCGTTATTATACTTTTGAACTTAATAATTTTAGAACGATACTAAAACAGCCTTAACATAACACTTTTTCTGTCGTGGGTTTGCTTCAGCAAGTTCTAAAACTGCTAACAGCCTTTGGAATAACATTTCTCTATAAACTGCGTAATTTTCTTTTGAAAATGTGCGCGAATAGTTTGGTGTCTAATTTTGTTCAGTGGTCAATTAAGAAATCGATTGCTCTTTCTCTGGTAACATGTTTTCAGGATCAATCCCTACTAACCTTAAATGTTGAATTTCTCGCGTTTCTTTTTGGCTTCTTTGGCTTTCTCCATAAAACGTTATAAATGATCGTTCCGATCCAGATACTTATAAACCCGATGTTTTTTTGTTGTTTTTTTTTTGTTGTTTTTTGCGGGGAAAGGGGATATTCTTCGCATCGTAAAATGCGAATAATAGAAATACTTTTTTAACTAAACTGTGTGTTAAGTAAAGAATTATTAACAATATTAATAAGTAGTATAAATGCTGTTATTGTAATGCAAAATAGCAATCTTTTTTTTTCTGACTTTCTCTCCTTATTTACTATTCAATCTAATTATTTTAATGACTAATAGCACTTAAGTGTCATTAAGCTCTCATAAAGTTTCTATTCCCTCATCATTTGCAGCTTGTAAATGTTTAATGTTTAGAAATTAAACGAAGTATTTTAATTACTCATTTCTACAATTTAATGTGCTTCTTATTACTTCAGTATACATTTCATTTCATATATTTTCAAACGAAAGCAAATTTACAATAAGGCCCTTTGAAAATTTGTTTAAAAAAACTATTGACCCGTTTCTACGGTTCAGTTTCAGCATGCCGATCAGCAACAAACTTCTCTTGATAGAACACCTCAACCAAATCGTAGAATTAATACTCATTTCTCCAAAGACCTATTGCAACCTCCACAATTTACTAGCTCAATTTACTAAAACTAGCTTCCTCATAACAGTCTTCCGTAAGTTCCCAATCAATGTATCTTCTAAACATTACAACACTTAAAAGGCTCTTCCTTAAGTTATCTTACCAATTGTTATTGTTTTTTAGTTATTAACATTAATTTGTCAAATGTTTATATTATTAAGAGCTTGTTTTACATGGTCGAACAAAGATGAATAATATTTTAAAAAACAAAAGTAAATTACCAATCACCAACAATTACATAAACAAAGCTCCTGATTTATGTATATATTTTTACTTTGCCGTATACGTACGTATACACGGAGTGATATACGTAGTATAGGGAAAGTTATGTAATGCTGCGCGAAAAAATGGCCAATTTTCGGCGGAAAAAATCATTGCCGGGCCGTGATAACGAAAAAGTGGATAAAACCAGTTGCTAAATTAGGAAAAAAAATTCCTCACACGTGGTGTAGCCAGAAACCCTGTTTTGTGGGTCCTTGATACCGAAAAACCACTTGAAAGCGTCCGTCTGCGAACACAGCGCCTAAACTATATGTACGATTTCTTCCAAAATGGATATTCCCTGGTCGATCTGGTTCTAGTCAAAGCTTTGAGATTTTGAAAAAGATTCTGTAAAATTTGGGGATACTTTACATGAAGCCCCCCGGGCATTTTCAAAATTTACTCAATAACGGCTCCAAATTTTTTCTTTAAATTTCTTGTAAGAATAGAGTAAAATACACTGATTAAGGTGGCATAGGTCCGATTTTCGCGGATAACCCTGAATTTTCGAAAATTGGAAACGTTTAAATTTTTTTCAGCGTCTTTCTGGAACTACAAAATTGAAGATAGATTTTTCCTTCAAATAAAATGTGTTCTCCAAAGTAAGATCTTTGTTTAAGATCATATACATTGTTTTGAAAATTTTATTAGTTTTCGCACAATAATTGCATGCAACATGCGCAATTTAAAAAATTACAAAAACATGATTTTCTCAAAACCGGCCCTAAATTTTTTCTTTAAGCCTTTGGCTATAATAATGCTAAATATACTCATATTATCAGAACACATAAACCTCATACTGGTCTACACGTTGGTGTTTTCAAAAATTACAAAAATGTTAATTTTTTGATTTGTCTCTCATGCCGTCAAAATTTACATTATAGATGTGTTTAATTGTTTAGTGCGTTTCTTTACACATAAGCTTCAAAGTATGGTGGTTCAAATGATGGTTTTCGAAATGTTCATGAGTGGTCCATAATTAAGGAACAAAATTGGAAAATTTTCTGAAATGTTCGAAAGAAATTTTCTCAAACATTATTGAAAATTTTTCGCCGAAATTCTCAACAATAGCAAAGAGTTCAAATCTCTCCCATATTACAGAAGCTTGATTTCGGTCACGATATTTGGGACCCAAAAATCAAAATAATGCTGAAAAATTTTGGTGTTATTTAATCACACACAAAATGAAAAGTATGCATTGCACTGAAACGAAAAGTAAATCATCGCGTCAATTGAAAAGTTTTCTAAATACTTTGTTTTATAACATTTTCTCGAATTATTGTAAAGATTCCCGCAAATGTGATTTTTTCCACCTGTTGTATTCGATCAAAGTGGGACAGTGATTTTGAAATTGAATTGGTTACCATGACAAGAAAGTTGTTATTAAAGAATGTGTGTTTATTTATCGATTCAGAAAATGAACACGATTGAAGATTTATCACAGAAATTTAGAATGAATATTAAGTATATGTGTGTGGGTTATCGTAGTGTATTACTTATGTTGTGAGTTTATTTCATAAATTATTTTTCAAATAATTTTATTACTGAAATACTTCGCTTGCTGTTTGTGCCGAAAGCGAAATTACTAAAAATTTCGTATTTGGCAATTTTACGTAAAATTTGACAATGAATGATAAAACTATAATTTGCATTTATAATTTTTTAATCGTTTGTAGTTAAAATATTTTGTTTAGTAATGGTATTGCTTTCCTTGTTCCAAAGTATTTGAAGTATTTGTTCATTAGTGGTAATATTTACATTAGTGGCGATTTGTTTACATTATTGTATTTACGAGTACATTTGCTTTAAATAATGTCTAGTAAATTTTCGCGAGAACTCAACAGTTTTCTGTACAATTTAGCTCAAAATTTCGCATTTTCAGAAACACTCAAACACAATTTTCTCAAAAATTGTTCAAACTTTTTTCTTCAAACTTGTCGAACGAATAGTGCTCATTGCACTCTTTAATATGACGTGAAGTTAAATTTGGGGTAATATTTTGTTTTTGCAAAAATTACATAAATGTAATTTTTTTAAGATCTCTCACGTCGTTAATATGCACATTTCCAGCAAATTGTCAACACTATTGCATTTGTAAAATAATTTTTTTTAAATGACGTCAAATGAAGTGTTCCGAAAGCTCAAACATGCTCTGTGAAAAGGAGCTTCAAGTTTCGCATTTGTAGTAGCGCTTAAACGGTATTTTCTTAAAAATGGCTAAAAGTTTTCCCAAGAAAATTGCCATTTAGGAAGAAGTTTAGTGTTCTTTAATATTCTAAAAATTAATATTTCCGTTCTACCATTAGGAAACTGAAAAGTCAAGAAAATGTCAAAAAATATACTTTGGAAGGAAATAGATGGCAGCTGGCACGAGTATGTGGTAATTCCGAATAGCTAGCCCAGACCCAAGGAAATAGAAAACTAATATGGGAAAGTCTGTGCCATTCTGTAGCGCCACTAGTTTATCCTTTGCTTGTTGATGTATTTTGATATTTGCGAAAGGAAGGGTAGCGTTATGTTTGGTGACTGAGACACAAGAAAGCTTTTACAATTTCGTAATGGGAATGTCTTGTTATCAGACTGGATGGTACACGGTATTTATAACACAGCGTGCTAAATAGCCAATATAAATGCCCGGACACTATCTTTTTCTATTGTTTCTTGTTTTCACGACAAATGACTCTGCGGAAATTAATGGATATCATTAATGGCATGTTTTTGAACTTCTTGTATAATACGGACGTCCACATAAGGGAGAGAGAGGGAGGGAGAGCGATCGTGAGCGACAGGAGGGAGAGAGCGAGAGGGGGAGAGAACGAGAGAGGGGGAGAGCGAGAGAGGGGGAGAGCGAGAGAGGGAGAGGGGGAGAGAATGTGTTTTTGTGTTTGTAAGCGCGCGCGCGTGTGTGTGTAAGAGAATAAACCTTTGACTATCTAGGTGCATTCATAATAATCATTACATATAATTTCACTGTACATTGTTTATAGCCTTACAATATTTATATATTTATATTTTTATCTTTTGTGAGAGTCCGTGTAGGTTAACAGAGAAGATTGTAGAAATATTGCTGAAAAAGTAATAAACTCTCTAAGATTAGTTCCACTGACTTAAGTCATTCATGTCGCAAACAACGTAGATTAGAACAAGGTGCAGCGATGATTCGTTCTCCGACCGGCATTGATAAAGAATACAATTCCCATTTCTTAACATTTACAAAACAAGTAAATGTGATTGAATCAAAATTGTGATATTGTTCGCAGGACATTAAACAGACAACTAAGATTAATTTCACTGAATTTTCCTTCAAATGGGATGCAAACCATAAAGGGGAGGTGTAAGTAAACTGGTGGTGCTAAAAACTGCACGTACTTTCTCCCCTATTGTCACGCAAAATTACGCAAAAAGTACTAAACTTTTCGAAAAATTGTACATGACCTTGTTTCATAATCTATCTGTAAGGAACAGATTTCATTAAGGGAAAAACATCTATATCTTTAATATTTTAATAGTACGAAGACTCCGAAAAAAATTTGAACTTCGAAAATTCAGGATTTTTCACAAACATTAGATCTACCCTAGTCTCATATACGTCTTTTACACTATCCAACAACAAAATTTAATCAAACTCGATGGAGTAGTTTGTTTTAAAATTTCGAAATTGTCCCAGGGTCTTCATGAAAAATACCCCGAACATTAAAATATCGGTTTCAAATTCAAGAGGCCGCGACATCAGCCAGATCGATTGGGGAATATCGATTTTGGAGAAAATCGGCTGACCGGTTTAGCCGCTAGCGTTGTTCACAGACGGACGGACGGACAGACGTTTTGCCGTCGTTCGATTTTTCGGTGTCGAGGACCCACAAAACATGGATTCTGCCTACACCACGTGGTATAGGATTTTTTCCAAATTTATCAGCTGAGTTATTTTACTGCATGTAAAATAACCTCAAGCCTAAAATAAGCTTCTGAGCTAACTTTTAAAAAAAGTCGCATGTTTCGCTAGATGGTGAAGGTGGCGAAAGGAGCGTGGTCTGAAAGGAAAGGACAAGTCGCTAGATGGTGAAAGGAGCGTAGCGGAATTTGCGTGTTGAGTCCAAAGAGCGGGCCTGATGGCCCGAGTCTTGCCAAGTAAAATAAGGCATTTACTAACTAGTTGGCGGTGCTGACCCGTATACTATCATCATTAGTGAATACATACATTAAATGTAAATATTATACATTATAAGGTGTTTTATAAATATATTATAAGGTAGTAAAATACCTTAATAGATAAGGTATACCTTATAAGATGTGTATATAAATATGCACACCTCTATACATTATATGATCATAATCTTCACGTCTCATAGCTCATAAGAAATGATTACCATTCTTATGAGCTATGAGACGCAGGACACTATTCTGAATTTTGGAACAAAGTAAATTAAACTATTTTGGAAAAGAGTATTAAATAAAGAACGCGGTCGACACATCATGTCGCCGACGTTACAGAGAAATACCATTGTTGTCATTAATTGGAATAGAAAGAGTTCATAAAACCATCCTTTTCATTTTTTTTATGTTCGTAAATATAAGAATTCCCAACTGGAATCTTGTACAAGCGGAAAGAGAACCCTGAAAGAAAGTATGGTAACATCATGAGAACGTCTGTGGACGCATTACCAAAATTGTTGCGTCCATAAATCGGGGCGAATTTAAAGTATTATATAAATAATTGAGAGAGGAGGAAGAAACATTACAATGCACACCCTTGATGCGATGAATAATTGGATTTGATGACTAATTAAGGTATAGAATTCCCTCACCCATGTTGCATGTCTTTAATTTGAGTCCTTATCAATTGGCACGGCATATTTTCTTGCGTTAAGTGCTTCCCTGTTAAAAATTTGACCTAAAATTGCTATTGATCATTCTCACACAGCGACCAGCATGAGAACCAAGTATTGATTACTTTATTGCTTTTTTACTCTACCAATTTAGGTATACTTTGGTTGCTGTTTTCTCTTCCTAGTTTCTCCTCAGCTCTATACACTTTCAACTCCATTGTGTACTTTCTCTTCACTATCCTAGAACCATATTTCGCATATATACCATATTCGCTACAATACAATGCGCGAAGAGATTGCCTCCAACCAATCAGAGCATGCCTGACTCTAATTTCGTCGAAGAAATTGTGCAGTTTATGTTTGTTAATTGGTTCTTAGATGGGGAATGGTGTGGCTGGATCATTTAAGAATATTGGAAGCCCAGGCTGACAGCCATGGGCGTGGGGGAGGCTTGGGAAGCAGGTCGCAACCCCTTACGCTATCAATTTGGTATTTTCTATCTGCGCGATTCTTACATTCACAACCAGCTATATGAATTGGGTCATGATCGTGAAAGTCCGAGTAAGAAAAAAATAGACAATTTATTTGAGATTATAGGAATATTTGTTAGTGAAAAAGTGATGTGTCTTCTCCAAATAACTTGATTGTTAAACACTATAGTTGGTGATTAGTGTAGTGGCTGGTGTAATTTAGTTCAGAAGTGATTAGTACTTCCCCAAAATGAAAATCGCAGGTCCATCGCGTGAAGAAAATGTGATATAGAGAAGTCGGTTCCAAATTTTTTACGTTTCTTCGATATTTCCCTTACGTGGTTTAAATCTGTAAACATAACAAACAAGTTATTCGTTTTTCTTTAGATGCGGTCTTCGCCCCTGTGTCTTCTGCTCCAACAATATAGTACTGGAAAAGCCAAACAGATTGAATCACACTCACAAATGCATCTGTTATTGCTATAAAAACTTTTCTTGCATTTTCGATTAAATGCTCTTTTTTCTGATTTTATATTTTTAACACTTCCAAGTTTCTTTATGTATAGTTGTTGTTTTTAAAAAAAGTGTGAATCAAAAGGAATTATTATATGTACCACAGAATTCATTGTCTAATACTGGTGAAATGAATAGTGAATACTCCTAATACCCACTAATCTGGATAAAAATCACTAAAAAATCGGAAGAGATTCTTGTTTCATTTAGAAGATTTGTTGGTCCTATATCACAAGCAGCAGCAGCAGGAGGGGTAGCAACATCAGCATGAACGTAATAAATATTGAAATGTATCACAAAATGTTTTTTATATTTAGAATTCTTTAGTCGAAGACAGAATATAGGTTTTCCTAAACCCCCAAGTGCTGCTACTGGCTGAGGTGGCTCAAGACATCAACTAATGTCACTGCAGTGCCTTCGTCCGGGAGGTCCTAGGGTTCGAGACGCGACGGTGGCAGGATTTTGACGCTCGCTACATGGGTAGGTCAAATCCAGCCGTTGTCTGGAGGAGAATTCTAGCGGCCGGCTGCCGTGATACGAAATATTCCATGTTTTTTCTAATCAATACCAGACGGACCTGTAACCTAACAAACATACCACTGACCGCGCGCGATATTTTCTTCCTCTTCCTTGTGTTGTCCTCATCCCTTACTTTTAGACACACCCACTTACATGCACTACACTGTCTCACAAGCTGGGAGACCAGTAGGGAGCTTAGAGCTTGTTCGGGTTGGGGCAATGCCCTGCTGGTGGGAGATACCTGGTTGGGGGGAAAACCCCGCAAGCTGACGGGCAGGGATGTGCCGGATCTCGACATCAAGCGGGGGACGTTCATCGCAACTTCCCGCTATAAAACGCGAACTACACTCACAGAACTAATCATCTTAGCAGTTGACATCCCCGGAATCATTAATCAATCAAAACCAAGTGTTCCTTAGCGCTCTTTGCTGTCTGCCAGTGACGCTTTCTATGAATCGTTGCAGTGCTATAACACACGAAGAAGGACAACATTTCTAAAAACTGAAGCCTAAGAACGCGCGGGTAATCGAATGATTCATGATTCGCCTTTTTTAAACTTACATAATAGTGACGGCACATCCATGAACTGCCTGACTTGCAACTAGACGCAAAAGAGTGTTTGATATGGTTTTTCGATTTCAAAATTATTTTATCCGCCGATATTACTGCAAAATCTCGATTATTGCGTGACATTAAACGGAAAATAATATTATTCCTAACGTATGGTAAGTATTTTACGATTACCTGGGACTTTAGTAACCTTATAACATAAGTAGTACATAAGTACAGGGACTTCAGCGGACATGAGACCTTCACCATTCTCTTAAGAATTCTTTACACGCTTAAGAGATTTATCCGAGGACAATATTTAGAACAAAATAGAGGTTTTTTTGAAGCTTCTTTAAAATACTTTCGAAAATCAAAATATCCTATTGAAACTCCCAAAACCTCAAAATCGTTGGGACAAATCGGGGAATATCAATTTTGGAGGAAATAGGCCGAACGATTTATGCTCTAACGTTGACCAGAAACTCAACGACGGAGGTAGAGTGGTTTTGTCGTCCGTCTATTTTTCCTATAAGTGGATATCGCGGCTATACCAAGTATTAGAAGTAATTTACTGTATAAATAAACAGAATTTACCCATTTATTTCGTTTCTTAGGACCGAGAATACGTTTTCTGTCGAAAATTCGCCTTTTTCTGGCGCACGATTACAATACTTTCTCTTCGTACATTCCTAAGGGCGAGATAGTAAAAAATCAGTTTCAAGAAAAATGAGCCATGCTCCATTCTTTTAATCGATTTTTACAGTATCCTTGGACGAAGTTTCATTATTTTTCAAACTCGCAGGGCCTAGAGGTCGTTCACATCAATTGAGGAATATCATTTTGGGATAAAATCGTCTATGGGCCAGCGTTAACCACAGAAGCATGAACGAACGGAGACGCACGTTTCTCCGTCATCGATTTTAAATAGTAAACTAGTGGTGCTACAACAGCACTTACTTTCCCGTATTAGAGGAAACAGCTAAGTAGTACTGTAATATTGCACTTTATGCGCTACTAACATCTTCGCTTGGAACTCACTATTTCCATTGCAGTGTTGTCAGAACTATGTGAATTCTACAACTTCACAAAAATAGAATGCAAAAGTTTTGTAACCCTGTATTGGAAAAAGAAGCCTGATACCCTGGAAATATAGAAATGCCTTCCATTGGGCCATGATTAGGGAAGAGTATATTAAAACCATGCAACGAATTCTCTACTCACTACAAATTGTACAGCATTTGGTGCAAAACTAAATATTTGCCTGCAAATATCAACATAAATTAGACAATTATAACTCCTTTTCATACAGCTCCATTAGGTCACAACAATGATACTAATTCACAGATATTCGCGAGCGCAAAGTGAATTCCATTGTTGCAGACCCTGCATTGTCGCTATTCTGAGAGCTATTAATTCTTTTTACTTATTTCAAATATTTCAAAATAAACAATTTCTAAAATATTAATGTGTAAGTCTATAACAAAGTTCGAATGTAAGAAACGAAGAAAGAAATAATATACAAAATTGCACATTCTAATTTACGACGCATCCAGCTGTCCAAAGCGCAGTAAATTTACAGCGGCCTATTACGTTTGTCACAAAATTAAAGAAAAACTACTCGTATTTTGAAAAAATTAAGCATGACCGTATTTATTTTATTTATTTATTTGTCAAAAAACAGAAACAGAATGGCACAGACTTTCCCGTATTAGTTTTCTATTTTCCTGGGTCTTCGCTAGCTATTCGGAATGGCCACATACTCTTTCTTGCCAGCTACCATCTATCATCGCCAAAAGTACTTTTTTTTCTCATTTTCTTAATTTTTCGGTTTCCTATTGGTAGAACAGAAACATTAATTTTAGAATATTAAAGAACACAAAAACCTAGCCGTAAATGGCAATTTTCTTTTAAAAATTATGTGCCCTTTAAGAGAAAATGGTGTTTTAGCACTACTGAAAATGCGAAATTTGAAGCTCATTTTCACAGAAAATTTTTGAGTTTTCAAAATACTTTATTTGAAGTTATTTGAAGCACTTACACTCACAAATATAATCATCTTTACAAATTGTGGATAATGTCCATATTAAAGATGTGAGAGATCTTTCAAAAAATTTACATTTATATAATTTTTGAAAAAAAAACAAAAAAAACTCAAAATAAACTTCACGCTATACTAATGAGTGTAATTAGCACTGTCCGTTACAAAAGTTTCAGGAAAAAATTGCAGCCATATACGAGAAAATGACGTTTGAGCATTTCTGAAAATGCCGAAATTTGAGCTACTTTTCACAGAAAACGGTAGTGTTTTCGAGAAACTTTACTTGACATTATTTAAAGCATATATACTCGTAAATATAATAATGTAAAAAAATCGCCGATAATGTAAATATTAACGACGTGAGAGACAAGTAAAAAAAATTACATTTTTGTAATTTTTGAAAAAACCAACCGATAGACCAAAATGGCTTTTATGTCATTGATAGAGTACATTTACCACTATCCCTACCAAAAGTTTAAAGAAAAAATTTGGAGCCGTTTTTGAGAAAATTTTGTTTTTGTAATTTTTTAAAATTGCACATATTGCACGCAATATTGCACGAAAACTACCAAAATTGTGAAAAACATTTACATGACCTTTATTAAAGAACTCAATATGCAGAACAAATTTTATTTGAAGAAAATATCTCTATCTTCAATTTTGTAGTTGGAGAAAGACGCCGAAAAAAATTCAAACTTTCACAATTTTCGAAAATTCAGAGCTGTACGTGAAAATTGGATCTATGCCATGTTAAAAATTGTATTTTCCTCTATTCATACAAGAAATTTAAAGAAAAAATTTGGAGCCGTTTTTGAGAAAATGTTGAAAATCCCTGGGGGGCTTCATATAAAGTACCCCCAAATTTTAAAGAATCTTTTTCAAAATCACAAAGCTTTGACTAGAATCAGATCGACTGGGGAATATCAATTTTGAAGAAAATTGACCGAAAGGTTTAGGCGCTAGCGTTGACCACAGACGGACAGACGGACGGAATGCCGTCAATCGATTTTGAAGTATAAAGAAGCAACAAATCATGGATTTTGACCACACCACGTGTTAGGGGAATTTTTTTTCTTAATTTAGCAACTGGTTTTATCCACTTATTCGTTTTCACGGCCCGGCAATTAATTTTTTTCCGCCGAAAATTGGCCATTTTTTTCGCGCAGCATTACATAACTTTCCCTATATTACGTATATCACTCCCTGTATACGTACGTATACGGGAAAGTAAAACTTTGCCTATACTACGTATATCACTCCGTGTATACGTACGTATACGGGAAAGTAAAAACGTGTTAACTCGTTTGATCCATAGAAACAATTGAAAATAATTAAAAATATGAAGGTCAAATTTTGGTATTTTGTTTGCGATTTGGCGTGGAATGCCTCAAATAACCCTTAAATTATTCTGGTCACAATTAATTCAAAATTAGGTAGAATATGTTTATAGCTAGTTGTATTTATATATATATATATATATATATATATATATATATATAGTAAAAATTTGATTGTTGTGTGTGATCCTGATTAAGAATTAATGATTAAGACCCTGAATAAGCCAGCTGTCGGAAAAAATATTTCTCTTTTAGCCAATCAGCTTCTGCTCTTGCCTACAAAATTTAACGCTACATTATAAGATGTGATACCTTCAAACATACCTTGAGTAAATTACCTCCACCTCATGCAAAGCTCGTTGGCAATAAGTGGTCCATCTACGTTCTCTAGAAATATATAAATAATATTTTGACCCAGTTATTTCAGTCAATCAAGAATGTCATTAGTGATTTCAAAGAAATCGTTGACAATGCGTTAAAGGATAGAGAGCTTAGTTCATATGGGTTCAGATAAAAAATCAATGAGTGACAATGTCACAGAAAGGAGAAAAAGCGTCCTAAAGTTAAAATATGAATAGAAAATTAGGGATGTGTCCTCTAAAAAATGACTCGTACTTAAGATATGCTTTCAGAACAGTATTAAGAATGCACCACATATGCAAAGCCAAAATACATAGTATTTTCTTTCAAAAACACTTACCCTTTTTAATTCTTCAAAACTTCAGAGCAAAATCCAGATAAGCGCATCCATATCGCATTCACTGAGAAAAACACGATGTAAAATAAAAATTATTTATTTCTTAACATTAGAGCTGATCATGTAAAAATTAAATATTTGCTACCAAAAAAATTACAACAAATTAATATAAGTAAGTTGATTAAATTCAAACACATCACTCACCGTAACCACTTGATTGAATGTTGCATTCATTAATAGTTTCATAGAGTCAAGGTTATTCCAATTTTTTTCTCTTCTTGTTTTGTGCGTACATGAATCCATAAGAAATGTGTTTAAAGAAATAGGTAAGCAATTCGAACAAGCTTTTTCAGTTGCTGGGGATTTTTATACTTTACTATTTCTATTTTCCCTCCTTCTGATACAGCATTTGAAGGTACTATGCATTAACAGGTGCTAAGCATGAAAAGGTTTACCTGTTCCAACATTGGAAAAGTTTACCTCCCTAAAAGGTATTTCCTCATTCATCGTTCGCATGAAAAGCATTGTAAAGGGTTTTGTTTTTCAATACGTATCGATCGCATCTTTCGTCAAGGAGTTTCCTTCGTCACCTTTTGTAACAATAAACTTCATTGATTTACCTCCAATGAATTCGATGTTCAAATCATTAGTAGTCATTTCTTTAAATGTGAATTTTTTAGTTTAGTTTGTTTAATCACTTCCACCCATTGAGAAGAAACACTCTTTCTCGATCATAGCCCAGTCATTATAGGTTTTTAGTTCTAAAAAAATTGTACCAAAGATTTTATTTTTTTAATCGCTTAATTTTGTTGTTTTAAACAACATTAAAAATAGGCTACGATAGCGGCCCGGCCAAAAAATGATTGAAGGTCAACGGTAAAAAAAGGTTCTTTTTTTGCAAAAATCTCGTTATCTGGGACTCGGAGGTTGGTTGAGGTCATTACAAAAAGGGAAAAATCTTCTTTTCATTTTTCACGTAAGACAAACAGTTTTAACCGAAGTTTCCGTACAGCAGTTTCCGTACAGTCCGAAGTTTCCGTAAGACGAACAGCACCGAAGTTTCCGTACAAGGCGTATGTATCTTCCGTCTAGCTGTATCCGTTTCCGCACCACCATTGAGGTAGGATAAAAGGCGCGTTTGTTTACAAGTCCAAAATAGGCTTAGTCCATATGGAGTTATATAATAAAAATATTATGTATTATAAAAAATGTTTCGTTTTCGTCTTCATGAATTTCATGTTTTTGTGTTTCATTGTCAGGTTCCATTAAGTCTGCATCTTCGTTATCATCATCGCTCATATTTGTTACTGAATATTATTGGAATTAATTTAATCATTGTCAGTAGAAAAGGTATCGAAAGAATCAACAGCAGAAGCTTCAGGCATTGCATTAAAACATACAATGACCGCATACAATGGAGCAAGAGAGCAAGATAAACCCATTTTTTGGCATCCACAATTTGCACCGTATCCTTTTGTACAAAAATAGTATTAAGAATACTATCTGGCGCAGGTGGTAACAATGTTTTAATGAGCTCCAAAACATTGTTATTGAAGATCCAACCCCACTGTTGTGGATATGTCTCTTCCCAGCCACATTTGGATCTGATAATATCCACGGTACAAGTGTTGTTGAGCTGCTGCAGCTGTAGGTAGAAGCTATGGTAATTTTACAGCAGAATTGAATCTTGTCAACTTCGCAAAACTGAAATAGCGGTAATTATCACGAGATATTTCCGACGTAGGAGCTCCATGTATCGCCAAAATGATCTTCATTCTCAAATATGTTGTTGAGAACAATTTTTTTCTTCAAAACCTTCCGCAGTTTATATAAATCAAGACGATTTTCAAATATTTGTATTGTATTAAGTTTCCCTCTGTTGAATAAAGCAGAAGTGGTGTCATCCGGTTATTTCATGTAGCAATAAAATGTGTTGTTTACAATGAGGATATTTGTAAAAGCTTGAAGAATTATAAAATTGTGTCTTGACCTTTCCTTTGCCTGATTTAATTAGAAATAATTGTTTCTGTAAATGACTACGTCCTATGAGAAGAACCAAAAGATCAATATCATCATCATTTGCGGCAGTAGTGTTAACGAATGATTCTTACATTGCAGTTTCAATAATTAACATATCTGTATCATCAAGAGCTTGTTTTGTTGCGATGTTGAAGTTATTAAAAGTGTCCATGAGCATTGCAATTATTTTTTGCTTATTAGAGCGGTTTGATAAGAACTTATCTTGAGAAATTGGTATTTCCATATTTTCATCGAAAATAATTTCGATTCATCCAGAAATTGCGGCAGTTCTTCGTGCCTGCTACATCGCTTTGACATTTTTATTATTGCCGTTATACCCATCGAACAACAATCATATTAGCTCCGAAATGTTTTTACTTTCCCGTATACGTACGTATACACGGAGTGATATACGTAGTATAGGGAAAGTTATGTAATGCTGCGCGAAAAAATGGCCAATTTTCGGCGGAAAAAAAATTAATTGACGGGCCGTGAAAACGAACAAGTGGATAAAACCAGTTGCTAAATTAAGAAAAAAATCCTCTATCTCGTGGTGTGGTCAAAATCCATGATTTGTTGCTTCTTTATACTTAAAAATCGATTGACGGCATTCCGTCCGTCTGTCCGTCTGTGGTCAACGCTAGCGCCTACACCGTTCGGTCGATTTTCTTCAAAATTGATATTCCCCAGTCGATCTGATTCTAGTCGAAGCTTTGTGATTTTGAAAAAGATTCTTTAAAATTTGGGGGTATTTTATATGAAGCCCCCCGGGGATTTTCAACATTTTCTCAAAAACGGCACCAAATTTTTTCTTTAAATTTCTTGTATGAATAGAAGAAAATACACTTTTTAACATGGCATAGGTCCGATTTTCACGTACAGCTCTGAATTTTCGAAAATTGTGAAAGTTTGAATTTTTTTCGGCGTCTTTCTCCAACTACAAAATTGAAGATAGAGATCTTTCCTTCAAAAAAAATTAGTTCTGCATATTGAGTTCTTTAATAAAGGTCATGTAAATGTTTTTTCACAATTTTGGTAGTTTTCGTGCAATATTGCGTACAATATGTGCAATTTTAAAAAATTACAGAAACAAGATTTTCTCAAAAACGGCTCCAAATTTTTTCTTTAAACTTTTGGTAGGGATAGTGGTAAATGTACTCTATCAGATGACATAAAAGCCATTTTGGTCTATCGGTTGGTTTTTTTCAAAAATTACAAAAATGTAAATTTTTTTACTTGTCTCTCACGTCGTTAATGTTTACATTATCGGCGATTTTTTTACATTATTATATTTACGAGTATATATGCTTTAAATAATGTCAAGTAAAGTTTCTCGAAAACACTACCGTTTTCTGTGAAAAGTAGCTCAAATTTCAGCATTTTCAGAAATGCTCAAACGTCATTTTCTCGTATATGGCTGCAATTTTTTTCTTGAAACTTTTGTAACGGATAGTGCTAATTACACTCATTAGTATAGCGTGAAGTTTATTTTGAGTTTTTTTTGTTTTTTTAAAAAATTATATAAATGTAAATTTTTTGAAAGATCTCTCACATCTTTAATATGCACATTATCCGCAATTTGTAAAGATGATTATATTTGTGAGTGTAAGTGCTTCAAATAACTTCAAATAAAGTATTTTGAAAACTCAAAAATTTTCTGTGAAAATGAGCTTCAAATTTCGCATTTTCAGTAGTGCTAAAACGCCATTTTCTCTTAAACGGCACATAATTTTTAAAAGAAAATTGCCATTTACGGCTAGGTTTTTGTGTTCTTTAATATTCTAAAATTAATGTTTCTGTTCTACCAATAGGAAACCGAAAAATTAAGAAATGACAAAAAAAAGTACTTTTGGCGTTGATAGATGGTAGCTGGCAAGAAAGAGTATGTGGTAATTCCGAATTGCTAGCGAAGACCCAGGAAAATAGAAAACTAGTACGGGAAAGTCTGTGCCATTCTGTAGCACCACTAGTTTCTTTAATTTTGTGACAAACCTAATAGGCCGCTGTAAATTTACTGCGCTTCGGTCAGCTGGATGCGTCGTAAATTAGAGTTTGCAATAATGTATATTAGTGTGGAGCTGTATGAAAAGGAGTTATAATTGTCTAATTTATGTTGATATTTGCAGGCAAATATTTAGTTTTGCACCAAATGCTGTACCATTTGTAGGGAGTAGAGAATTTGTTGCATGGTTTTAAAATACTCTTTCCTAATCATGGCCCAATGGAAGGCATTTCTATATTTCCAGGGTATCAGGCTTCTTTTTCCAATACAGGGTTACAAAACTTTTGCATTCTATTTTTGTGAAGTTGTAGAATTCACATAGTTCTGACAATACTGCAATGGAAATAGTGAGTTCCAAGCGAAGATGTTAGTAGCGCTTAAAGTGCAATATTACAGTACTACTTAGCTGTTATACAGAGAAATGTATCGTGTTGCTCCCATAGAACTCGATGACGGAGAAATCCATCGCCAATGACATATGTAATGTCAGAAACTATTTGAACATCCACATGTGGAAGGTATTGATATAGTACAGATTTTCTTGTTTTGCGTATACCGAAGTTGTCAAAGAGTTAAATAGGACATGGACTCGATTCATAATGTAAGTAGTCACTAAAATGTTCATTGAATTTTGTATTAACATTGATTCTCCGAAAGATTAATAATGGATCTATGGGAACTTTGCAATCATGAACTTTTACAGAATTATTCATAGATAAAAGTGGAAGAACCCAGTTAGATCGTTTCAATTTAATATTATAAAATTTCTGTCCAATTGTATTATTTAATGATTGAAGACCAATAATACGAGCGTAATGGCAGTTTATTTCTTCATTGCCTATAATTTCAATTATCAAAGACAAAGGAAAATTTAAAGCAGTTTTTTGAGAAAATATCGTTTCAGCTTTTCAGAAAATGCGCAAATTTGTACCATTTTCATAAAAAACCTTGTCTTCGAAAAAACCGAGTCTTGGAGACACGTCATAAGAAAACATTTAAGGTACTTTTTTATTTATTTATTCTAGCTTGGCCATGGACCCTCTGTAGCCGCATAAGATAAATATATTAGTGGTGGATATATACATAGATAATATTATAGTTTTAGATATTATACAATATCGTGCTTCAATGATTTATCATTGGAAAAGGCTCATCAGTTCTAGTCTATGGGGGATCGAAAAATTCTCTTGGTAGCTTTCTTTTTAATCTTTTGCGATGAGGATTTTGCATACCTAAATGAAAGTGAATGGCGGAAGGGGTCTTTAATATTTTGGGATAGAATTGTGTGCCTAAGAGGGAGAAGTGGACGGGGATGGGTGTAATGCCAAGTTCAATATGTAACTGTGAATTTGGAATGTCCCAGGGAGCTTTAGTGATGGTCCGTAGGAATCTATTTTGATAAATTTGCATTTTGTAGATGTTTGTTTTGGCAGTGGCAGCCTAGACTGGGGAAGTGTAGGAAAGTATGGGTCGTATTATTGCTTTACAGAGGTGAGTAGCCACATGTAATTGTAGGGGGAATGATTTTTTGAGAATTGGATGTAATTGGTGGACTCTACTAGTCGCTAGAGCTATTCGGTGAGTAATAGTTTGCCACCATGTAAGTCTTTTATCGAACAGAATTCCAAGATATTTGAGTTTTGTTGTGAGGAAGCCAGGTGATGTTTTGATTTTGGTATGTGAGATTTGGGGGGACGTCTGATCTACGGAGGGTGAATATTTTTGCCTGGCTTTTAGTTGGATTTATTAGAATGTGCCATTTTTTGGCCCAGCTTGGAGAATAAAGTGAGGTGATGTTGCAGATCTTTCACGGCAGATTTGAAATTGCTGTTAGAGGAATAAAGTACTCCCATCAGCATATAGTGCTATTGCAGTATTTTCAGTGATTGGTATATCTGATGTATAAACGTTAAATAAAGTGGGTGGAGCCTTGGGGTACTCCTGCTTTGATGGTGAAAGTTGCGGAGAGAGCTCCAGGGAGACGTACAGAAAAAGTTCGCTTTTTAAGAAAACTTTCAATGATGCGTGAGAGATATAACGGAGTACCTAAACTGCGTAATTTGAAAATTAACCCTGGGTGCCAAACGGTATCGAAAGCTTTTGCTACATCTAGAAAAACTGCTGCGGTATGCTTGTGGTCATGGAATCCTTCGATGATATCTTCTGTTAGGCGTTAGATTTGATGATATGTAGACAAAAGTGGTTGGAATACAAACTGATGAGGTGGTATGGCATTAGTAGTACAACTTTGTATGTTCTGGCGCACTTCCACTATCTCAATGAATTTAGTCACAAAAAATGTCCAAATTAAATTTGAGCAAGTAGTTGCCCAATGAGCCAAGAGAAAATGCAAGTGTAAACAAAATAGGACAAAATTGATTAAAATTAACGAAAATGAATTAAATACCAAAAATGATTATTTTTTTTGTTTTTAAATAAATATAAATATATACGATGGAAAATACTAATCAGAAGATGTTTACAATTGAGGAGATGAACGAACTGTCGGACAGCCGACTTAAACAAATATGTAAAGCCAAGAAGATACGTGGCTGTAGTTCTTTAAGTAAGAACAAACTAATCAAAAGATTAAAACAATACCAAGACACACCAGAAGAATTAAGTGATATTTTCTCTTTGAAACTTAACCAATTAAAAGACCACTGTAGAAAGAACAATATTAAGGGTTACTCGAATTTGAATCGAGAAAAACTCATCAGATACGTCATTAAAGAAGAAATCAAACAACTACCGATTAAACAATTACCCTTTACCACTACCGACGATCAAGAACTTTTCACAAATCCTCAAGTAAGAGATCAACTAAATGTACAAAAAACAGATACATCATTCGAAAGCAGACTTGAAACTTGGACATTTGAACAGAAAGATATTAAATTAGATACTAGTCCAATACATTCGTTTCTAAACAGAATAACACCAGCTGTAATTAATAAGATTGAAAGCAGTCTTCGAAGAAACAATTCACTGAAAATCAATGTCAAATTACTATGTGATTACAAAAAAGAAGATGATATTCATGAGTTCAACTTTAAGACAGAAAATCAAATTGTACTACAACTCGACAATTTACACGATTATATGATTAATGCTAAAAACAAATTACTAAGCGAAATGTGCGATTTTCAAGGAAGAGGTTCCGGTTGGACACTTCATCGAATTAAAAGTTTTGAATTAAGATTAAATAAGTACGTACCAATTAGCGGCAACTCATATTTCGAATTGCCTGATAAAATCAAACATAAAAAAGCAGTAGTGAACATTAAGAATAAAGATGATAAGTGCTTCTTATACTGTTTGAAGGCTTACTTACATCCTATGCCTCGAGATGCTGAGAGAGTTTCTACATACATTAACCTTAAGGACGACATTGACAACGCTTTTAAAGATATTAAATTTCCAGTAGAACTTAAAGATATATCAAAAATAGAACAACGAACTGGATTACAAATTAATGTATTCGGTTATGATAAAAATCATAAAATTTTCCCTTATTATCCAAACAAAGGCAGACGACCTTCTAACAAAGATGTTGATTTATTACTCGCTACTAAAGGTGAAAAGAAACATTATTGCCTTATTCGTAATCTCTCACGTTTAATCTCATCACAGATAAGCAAACACACAGAAAAAAGTATATATGTAGAGGTTGTTTACTTCACTTTAATACAGAATCAAAATATAAAGAACATATCATAATGTGTTGTACAAATGAACGAGCTATGATTGAAATGCCAGAGCCTGGTGAAAAGGTTCAATTTAAAAACATACAAAACACAATGAAAGTACCATATGTTATTTATGCCGACTTCGAATGTTTAAATTGTAAGTTAGATACTTGCCAACCAAATCCTAATTATAAATACACAACTAAATGTCAGAAGCATGAACCCAGCGGTTTCTCTTATTGTGTTGTTAAAAATGGAACAGCTGAAACACTTAAGTACTATAGAGGAAAAAATGCACCAAGAAAATTTATTGAAAGTCTAATGAAACAAGCTGAGAAGATTGCACATATATACAAAAACAAATTAGATATTATTTACAAAAAAGGAGATAAAGAAAGATTGAAAAATGCAACAACATGTACCTATTGTAACAAGTGTTTCACTAAGAAGAATTATAAAGTTGCACATCATGATCATGTAACAGGAAAGTTCATTGCACCGGCTTGTAACAACTGCAATCTTAAACTGAAAGTACCAACATTTGTACCAGTCTTTCTACATAATCTCTCAGGATACGATTCACATCTATTTGTTAAGGAATTAGGCTGTACAACTCTATCTATTAATCTTATTCCAGACATCGAAGAAAAATACATTACATTTTCAAAAGATGTTGGTTCTATTAAATTAAGATTTCTCGATTCGTTTAGATTTATGCCATCCTCTCTTGCTTCATTAGTTAACAATTTAAATCATGACCAACTGAATATAACAAAAGAATACTTTGATGACACGGAATTAGAATTAGTTTCTAGAAAGGGTGTTTACCCATATGATTATATGGATTCTTGGAACAAGTTTAAGGAAACACAACTCCCACCAAAAAGCAAATTCTTCAACAGTCTTGAACAAACATATAACAGATGAAGATTACAAACACGCAAAAAGAATATGGAAACATTTCAATCTTAAGAACATGGGACAATACCACGATTTGTATCTTAAAACCGATACTCTTTTGCTTTCTGACGTATTCGAAAATTTTAGAACAACATGTATGAATGGTTATAATCTCGATCCAGCGTGGTATTATACAAGTCCTGGTTTAGCATTTGATGCAATGTTGAAGATGACTAAGGTTAAACTCGACTTACTAAGCGATTATGATATGGTACTTATGACTGAGAAAGGTATTAGAGGTGGAATTTCTCAATGTTGCCAAAGATACTCAAAAGCAAATAATAAATATATGACAGACTATGATCAAACAAAAGAAAGTACTTATCTAGCCTACTTAGATTCGAATAATCTTTATGGCTGGGCTATGTCACAAAATTTACCTTATGGCGACTCTAAATGGCTAACTGAAAATGAGATTAAAAACCTTAATATTAATAACATATCAAAAGAAAGCAAAATCGGCTACATCCTAGAGGTTGATTTAGAATATCCTGTACAGTTACACGATTTCCATTAAGACTTTCCATTAGCACCAGAAAACAAATGTCCGCCTGATTCTAACCAACCAAAATTATTAACAACATTAGATAACAAAGAAAAATATGTCATTCATTATAGAAACTTACAACAGTGTTTAAAACTAGGACTAAAACTAAAGAAAATCCATAGAGTAATAAAGTTTAAACAATCTAACTGGTTGAAGAATTATATTGACTTTAACACTCAAATGAGAACCAAAGCAACTAACGATTTCGAAAAAGACTTTTACAAACTTATGAATAATTCTGTATTCGGTAAAACAATGGAAAACATACGTAATAGAGTTGATATAAGATTAATCTCGAATCCTAAGTTATGTGATAAACTCATTGCCAAACCAAACTTCAAACACAGAACCATATACACAGAACACCTTGCAGCAATTCAAATGAACAAAACAAAAATTAAATTTAACAAACCTATTTATGTTGGAATGTGTATTCTCGATTTATCTAAAGAACTAATGTATGACTTCCATTACAACACAATGAAACCTAAATACGGAAACAATATTTCAATCTGTTATATGGATACTGATTCTCTTACATACGAAATTAAAACTGATGACTTTTATCAAGATGTAAAACAAATGATTAACTACTTCGACACAAGCGACTATCCAATCGACAACCCGTACAATATGCCTCAAGTCAATAAGAAAGTATTAGGAAAAATGAAAGATGAACTTAAAGGAAAAAATCATGAAAGAGTTTGTCGGCTTGAGGTCTAAGATGTATGCAATGAATTCAGAAACTAGCCAAATCAAAAAGGCTAAAGGAATTAAGAAATGTATTGTGAAAAATGAATTAAAGTTCGAAGACTATAAATCATGCATTGATAAACAAACTGAAATTTATAAAACGATGAGACTCATTCGAAGTCAGAAACATGAAATACATACAATAGAAGTAAACAAACTAGCACTCAGCTTTAAAGATGATAAACGATACATATTACCAAATGGAATAAACACATTACCTTGGGGACATTATAAAATTCAAACTTAAACAAAACTAACAACTACTAAGGGGACTCACAAGTGAACTTAATACATAGTTAATGACTCAATACATAAAATCTATAATCCAAAATACCGAATCATAAATCTATGACTCAAATATCAAACTATAAAACTCGTCTACGGATGTTTCCTTAGACGTAAATGAAAATGAAAATGAAATTGAATTATCGAAAATGATTAAACAAAAAAGTTTTAAGATAAATATTGAGATGTTAATTATGGAGAATAAATCTACCCTACAACTTAAACAATACTGTAGAAAAAATGGAATCCATGGTTATTCAAACCTTAGAAAAACAGATCTAATAACCTTAATCAACAAACACAAACCACAACCTCAAAATAACCTAACCGCTTTGGTAAAGAATCAACAAAGCATTATTAATAAACTTCTAACGATTGTACCAAACGACTAACTAGTGAAGCTCTATGATGATGAAGAATTAAGACATGATGTAGTGAAAACACTTATAACTAAAAACATTAAATGGAAAAAAGTATCAGCTTATCCCAACCTTTCAGACGACTTCATAAGAGAATTTGAAAACGAATTAGATTGGTCTGAAATGTCATATAGTCCAAAGTTCACAGAAGCCTT
Organism: Acheta domesticus; assembly: GCA_031308135.1. Classification (NCBI taxonomy): domain Eukaryota; kingdom Metazoa; phylum Arthropoda; class Insecta; order Orthoptera; family Gryllidae; genus Acheta; species Acheta domesticus. Next base: position 52,641,462 of record JAHLJT010009436.1, read on the forward strand.
TATAAGAGAATTCAGTCATAAAGTCGATTGGCATGGTATTGGATGTAAACAAAAACTAAGCGAAGATTTCATAAGAGAATTTAAAGATAAAGATTTTAATTGGTTACATTTCATTAACTATCAAAAAGTGTCAGAAGATTTCATCAGAGAGTTTCAAGATGAATATAAGTATCCAAGTTGTTGGTCAGTGATTCTAACGCTCAGGAAAAACTTTTCTGAACAGTTTTTAAGAGATTTCAGCAACGACTACAACAACAATACGTGGTATACGGTTTGTAAATATCAAAAGTTAAGTGAACAATTCATTCGAGACTTTAAAGACAAAGTTGATTGGGATGTTGTTAGCTCTAACCAAGAACTTTCAGATGATTTCATTATAGAGTTTGCAAATAAAGTTAATTGGCGCATTTTAATAAATACGAATAAGGTATCTAATGCTGTAATCGAAAGACTCAATCGTTGTATGTATAAAAGTGTTGGAAAAAAGAGAAAACCTTGTAGCATATGTCTGTTCGTTAGACGTCGTGCTATTAAGGTAGAAACAGTTTGCAATCATTTTTTCTGTGAATCATGTTTAGAAACCTGGTTACAAAATAATAATACTTGTCCAATGTGTAGATGTCTTTTAAAAGTTACACCATTTGAAATTAATAACAATGATGAACATAATTTTAATAATCCGTTTATTTCTGGAAGTGAATGGGACACTGATGAAGAAGGTGAAATACGTGTTAGAACTCGATATGAATCTGATTCTGATTCCGATTAACAAAAATGATTTAAAAAAATATTTTTAATTATATAATAAATAGGATCATGGAGTTCATTATTAATAAACTCAATCAAATCAACAAGCCTAATGTTCAATTCAAGAGCCTAAACGAAATACCAAAAAACAAAACACTATTAATCAAAAAGATCGAATTAGAAGAAACTAAACTTGGAAATAAGATTGTTGTTTTCATCCGTGATTACAAGATTTTTTTGCCAGATCGTTATATTGAACTGTTTGATGAAGAAACCCTAAATATAATTAACGCAGGTAAAGAGCAACTATATCTCGTTTATCAAGGTAAAATCAAATTGAGTGGAGGTAGAAGTTTCCATAAGATTGCAAATAAATCAGACGAAAAACAATTAGAACCAAAAACTAGTGGCAGTGAAGATGAAGAAGATGATGAATAAATGTTTTTAGTTTTAAATTTGTATAGATGCTTTTATGGTAATTAACCATCAAAGCTATTTAAACAAACAAGGGAGCCCCTTCTTACACACAACTTTTATGATATTTAAACCATAAAAGTCATTTAAACAACCACACTTGCTTTATTAATCCATGAGTTATGAGAACTATCAAAACCTAACCATTTAACAAACACTTTATCACCTTTCTTTTTCAATACCTTTTCAACTAAATAAACATCTGAATATTTTGTCTTAAGTAATTCAGGTTCATAAAACAAACCTTCAACATGATCTCCGTTTAAATCCTTGATCCTATAAGTTGGCGGATTAGATGGTATGGTTTCATAAACCTCAAATATTTCTGTCGACCAATTAGGAGTATAACCTTTTTAAAACAAGCCTTTGGATTTGCTTATTCTAACTTTATCTCCAATCTTATACTTATTTTTAACAACAGCGCACTGCTGCTTAAACACACTATTTAACAACATTTGCTCATCTTTTTTACTAACATCTTTAGGTTTCATACCAATAGTCGAATGAACTGTATTATTGTATTCACTTACAAGTTTCGATAACAACTCAGACCATTTATACGTTCCTTGCATAGAAAATAGTTTGAACATTTTTTCTTTCAATGTTCTGTTAAATCTCTCAACTACTGCAGCCTTAATACCACTATGAGTCGAATAATGATTAATATTGTTTAATTTCATTAATTGTTTAAAATCCTTGTTATAGAATTCTCTTCCTTCATCTGTATGTAAGTTTTTTGGTATTCGTTCTTTAAACACAATTTCAAATGCATTTATTATATTCGAACTAGATTTATCTTTTAAAGGTACAATCCGAGCAAACTTACTGAATACATCAATTATAGTTCACAAGTACTTAAAGCCTTTATTAATTTTTGAAATACCTTTCAGTTTTCCACTATCCATTTCTACTAAATCAGCTTGCCAAAGATCATCAATTCCATTTGTAATAATGTTTCTTCGTTTGAAGTTACGTCTTGTTGGTTTATGTAATTCTTTAACAATTTCTTCCTTAATGTTAATTGGCTTCTTTTCTTGTTTAATTTCGATTGGATTATACTCTTGCTTAATCTTTACATCTATATGTTCTTGTTTAATTCCTTTACCGAATTGACATTTTATAGAACCACATTCGTTACAAGTACTTTTATGTATAAACCTACCATTAGATGTTAATTCCTTTCTTAGAGAACCTTTAACAAAATCAGTTTGTTTCTTACACTTTACACAATACATTTATTAAATAATTTGTTAAATAAATGAGTGGATTGACGTTACTCTTTAATGGTATGTTAACAAAGGAAAACTACATTCTCGAAAAACGATTAAGCTATCCAATCAGACATATTGATGCTTCTGTTTCATTAGTTAGTTTTTATTCAGCTTATTTAACTCCAAATGTAACCAAACAAAACAATATCTTGCATTATGATGATGATAAGCAAATCGAAATTGAAATAGGGCAATATAAGAACATAGAAGAACTAGCAAAACATATTCAATCAAAAGAACCGTTTAATTCAACAAACATTCAGATAAAAGCTAACACAATTAAGAATAGAGTAGAAGTAATATCTGATTTCAAATTAAGGTTTAATCAACCTAACTCAATTGGTAAAGTTTTAGGTTTTGAAGAAGATATAGAAGCTAAAACAAAAAGCATTGGTAAAACAGTTCCAAAGATATTACCTTTCAATACAATTAATGTTCACTGTGATTTGGCTGATGGGATGATATTTAAATATGATGATCATAAGCATTCAACATCTAACATTATTTCAACTTTCAACATTTCAAATATTCAATTAGGCCGTTTAATATCATTTGAACCAAAACACCTTTTATATTTTCCTCTCAATCAAAGAATAGAAAGAATTCGTGTTTGGTTTACTGATGAAAATAACAATCCGATTGATTTTGATGGAGCTAATGTAACAGTTGTTTTAAATATTCAATTGTGAAAACTTTTTTAAATAAATATGAGTAGAGAAGAGCTTGACGATGAGAATCGAAACAGAAGGTGTAAAAATTGCTTCTTTTCTTTTATACACTTGATACATGAGTTTCTGCATGGGCTTGTAAGAAGGAGAGTTGATCGATGATTTGATTTAAACATTCTTTTATGGTTTGGTTACCATAAAAGCTTTATAATAAATGAGTAGAAGAAAGAAAGTTGATTGGAATATTAATGTACGCTTACCTGAAAAACAAAAAACAAAACGTAACGGTGAACTATTACCTGAATCAATTCGTTGTTTAATTGTTGGTCCTTCTAATTGCGGTAAAACTACTTTAATGATTGATAATTTTATTCTTTCTCCTGGGTGGTTAGAGTGGAAGGGAAAACACTTATATATATTCTCGACAAGCTTAAATCAACCAAAGTACTCTCAATTACAAGACTATTACAATTCAATTGAAAAAGATATAGGTCATTCAATTGCAACATTTTCGAGAGAAGATATACCTCTTGACGATTGTAAAAATAATTCTGTAGTAGTGTTTGATGATTATATGTTAGTGAATCAAAATAATGTGCGTGATTTCTTTACACGTGGTAGACATAAGAATATTGATTGTTTTTATTTAGCTCAAACATACACCAAAGTACCAAAACAATGTGTTAGAGACAATGTGAACTTTCTATGTTTATTTAGACAAGACAATACAAATTTAAAGCATATTTATGATGATTTTGTTTGCGGTGATGTAACCTTTGATGAATTGAGAAGTATGTGTAGTGAGTGTTGGGATGAAGACTATGGTTTTATGACGATTGATATGACGAGAAAACTAAAAGATGGTAAATATCGAAAAAAAATTAAAGACTTTCTTTTCAAATAATCGTGTTTACGTTGATGTTATGTTACGTTTACGTTACGTTTATGTTACGTTTATGTTACGTTTACGTTACGTTTACGTTGATGTTATGTTACGTTTACGTTGTATTAATTATTTTGTATATAATAAATGGCTAGTAAGATGAAGAATCCTTATGATGTGAAAAAAGCTGAAGAAGCAATAAAGATGAGAGAATACTTAAAAGATAGATTTAAAGGTTGGGCAAAACAAAGAGTTAATGAATATGACAAATACAAAAAACAGGAACAACCGATGATTGATGCAATTGGTAGCTTAGGTGAACGACTTGAAAGTAAGTTAGATAAAGCTATTGAAAGTCAAAATAAAGAACTTATTCCATTTCGAAAGTATTCGTTAATTAATACAAGTGCAGATTTGGAAGTCAACAGAACATTAAACGAATCAGAAGTAGATGACGTGCTTCATGATTTTGCAGAAGAAACACAAAAAAGAGAAATGAAATACATAGCAAGTCAAATGGCTCATGATTATCAACAAGATGAAGAACAAGATGCAACTCCAAAACGAAAAGCTACTTTTATAGGACCACGATTATTAACATATCTGAACAATTGTAATGATAAAACATTTGGTTTAAAATCAGTAGGAGCTGAAAAACATATTGGAGAACATCCTGTAAAATTTAGTACTTTAACAATCGGTGGAAGACAGTATGATCAGTTAAGTGTACAAGAAAAAAAATATGAAGCTACTGATGGTTTAATGAATCTTCTCACTCAAAAGGATATTACTATGGATGATCTTGACTCAAAATTTGAAGAAGATGATTTACAGAATTATGCTGAGATTTTACTTGAAACAGACGCAATATTTTGTAAAGGTAAACCGAGAGCAAGTAGAGGAGCAAAATACAAATCAATAATTAAGCACATTCTAGGAAAAACATGTACAAACGAAAGCAGTTCAACATTCGAAGGAGAATCAAGTTTCGAAACCAGTACACCAAGGAGAAAAAAAACACCAAAAAGCGGAGAAGGCTTTGTGAAAGAATATAATGAGTTACCGGTTGACTATGTTTGGATGAATGATGTTAGAGACTTAATTGATCGTTGCTGTTATCGACGGGGAAGAGAAAGTAGGTAATAAAAATTATCGAAATGAAAAAGTCTCCATAATGAAAATGTTATCTTCTAAGTTCAATGATTTTGTAGTTAATAATCCTAAAGGTACATCGTACGTAATAAAATTCTTAAACATGTTACCACCATCGTTCTGGGAAAATAAGAAATATGGTAAAGGAATAATTAATTGGGCTTTAAATAATCTTAAAATGCCAGAGCTTCACATTCCTGGTTATAACTATTGCGGTCCGTTTACTAAGTTAAAGGAACGGTTAGAAAGAGGTGACGAAGGTATTAATAATTTGGATGAGGCTTGTAAAGAACACGACATAGCTTATCACGAAAACAAAGAATTAAACAAAAGACATGAAGCAGATAAAGTTCTACAAGACAAAGCATTAGTTAATGTATTTAGTAAAGATTCAGATTGGAAAGAAAAATTAGCATCAGCAGGTGTTGCTGGTATTATGTATACGAAAAGGAAAATGGGATAGGGTTTATAAATAGTTAGTTGTTAAACTTATATTATGCTTTTATGAATAATGGTTCATAAAAGTTTTTTCTTTAAATAAATGGCTGTCAATGGAGCTTCGTTTAAGTTGAGTGAGAATGAGTTGAAGACGTTAAATATTGATCACATTTTAACCAAGAAACAAATAAGCGAAAAAGAGAAATGTTTAGCAAAAGGACAAGGTATGACTTTGACTTTAACTGTTGCACAAATGAAGAAGTTATTAAAAGAAAAGAAACATGTTGGAGGTTTTATTTTTACTATTCCTGCAATTTTAGCAGCTATCGGAGCGATTGGAAGTGTTGCTGGTGGTGCTGCTGCAATTGCTAAAACAGTTTCTGACGTTCATAAAAATAAGAGTGAACTTGAAGAAATGAAACGACACAACTTAGCTATGGAAAAGAAAGGTACTGGAATTAAGAAGTCAAAAAACTCAAAGGCAAAAAACTGAGTCCGTTGTCTAATTTTGATATTGTTCAAATTGCTAGGAAAATGAATATAAAGAATTTTAGAGGTGTTTTTATGGCTGATGAACTTCCTAATAATACGTTAATAAATGAGTGTGCTGTAGTCAATTTGGACGAATCACGAAACGAAGGAACGCATTGGGTTTGTTATTGGAAAGAAGGAAATGTTTCATATATATTTGATTCTTATGGTGGGAGACCTTCGAAAGAAATAGTTACATATTTGAAGAACACAAGAATATTTTACAATGACAAAAGGATTCAAGATTTTAATACTGTTATTTGCGGACATTTGTGTTTATTTGTTTTGAATGAGCTTTCTAATGATAAGAGTTTTGATGAGGTATTAAATATGTTAGTTTAAATTTTATGGGTAAAAATCCATAAAAAATTATTAAATAAATGTATTTAAGTGTGTTTGGTAATGAGTCAGAAGAAGGTAGTTCTAAGGAAGTTGACTTATCAGATGTAGGTTCTTTAGTTCGTAGTTTGAAGGAAAACATAGATAAACTATCAGATGATTTAATTAAAAGAGATCGTATTGTTACAGAAATGAGTAGGAGTATGAGTGCTGTTAAGAAGAATTTAAACTTCGAATCCGAACGTATTAATGTGAAGAGGAAGAAAATAACTAATTTGAAAGATGGAACTGAACCGACAGATGCTATTAATAAAAGTCAAATGGAAAGTATAATGAACAACCACAAAAAGGAAACCGAAAGTTTGATATCAATATTACCTAAAGTTGGTTCATCAGGAAATTATAACTTTCATAGTAAATTAATAAGGAAAGTGGGAGCAGGCATATTAGACAGCGATGTGGTTATTAAGTCTCAGCTAGATGAACAAATAAAACAATTGAAAGAGATAGCATCATTGAACGATATGGCAATTAAGTCTCAGCTAGATGAAGAATTAAATAAATTGAAAGATATAATAAAGAAACCTTCATTAAGTGAACTTCCTGAACCAATGGAATTAAAAGACCCTATTCCTTTAGATTATTTTCAAAAGAACATTACAAGTATTCTTGTGCTTTATGGAACTTTAAAAGATGATGGGAAATTTGAATTTTTTGGTTTGCCCTTTTTCGAAGTTATGTATAATGGTTGGGTGACAAGTATATCAACAAACATACTAAGAGATGATTTAGAGATTTATGTAACAAGACCACCTGAGTCATTGAAAAGAAGTCTTAATCATTTTAATCCTTTTAAAATTTATTTCCAGAAAGGTGATCGAATATATGTTACTATCAAGAAAGGATTAGGCTACTCCGAAGGATATAAATTACTTATTCATGCTACTATAATTGTAAAGACGAATGAGTGAAGAATGAAACTATCTTTTATGGATAAATATTCATAAAAAATTAAAAATATATTTATAATAAATGGAGAAGGTAGAAAGTTATGAATTCCAGTCATTTCCGCCAAATGACCGAACAAAAGGAAATATCAATTTATACAATCAAAACATTGACTTTGACATAAATATTGGCGATGGCTTTTGTTATCCTCACCACGCTCATTGCTATATGCAATTCGAAGTTGTTCATAAAGATGATGGGTCAAATTTTACTACTTACCCTTCAAATATTAAACTGGTTGAAAATTTCTTTCCTCATATGTTTTCAGATATAACGATTAGGAAACACGGTACAATTATTGAAAGAATTGATCATCCAGGAATTGTTTCAACTACTATGGTTAGATCTTATTATTCGTCAGATGACACAAAAGAGTTAAACATGTGTTTCTTTACTGGTGAGAAAGTTCAAAGAAAGGAAAATGAAATTCTCTTTCCGCTTAAATTGCTGTTTGGTTTCTTTCAAGATTACCAGGAAATAATGTGGAAAGGAGGTTTACAGATTTCTTTTAGACGCGGTGCGAATGATGATAATTGTTTATTCAGATGGGGCGACGCATCAACGACACCAAAAGAAGGAAAAATTGTAATTAAAAACATTTCAGTAAAAATGCCTATTGTTGTTTATCAATCTAACTACGCTGATCAAATAAGAGGAACGATGCTGAAGAACCGAAAAACATCGATAACATTTGGAACTAATCAGTGTATTGAATTGTCATGTTTAAACGGTAAACAATTTGAACTAGATTTAACAACGCAATTCAACTCTAAGGAATTTGATATGCCTGATTTTGTATTCGTCGTATTTCAAACCAATCGAAAAGAAAATCAAAATGCTAACTCTAGTCTATTCGATCATTGTAAACTAGAAAATTTGTATTTGAAAAACAGTAAGAATGAGGTTTTTCCTCTTGAATTTTGGAATTTAGATATTAATAAGAAAATGTATTTAAATGCTTATGAGGCATACACAGCGTTTCAAAGAGTTGTTAGAAATCGTACTAAAATGTTATTAGATCCTGAAACATTTATTGATAAAAGCCCTATTTTTGTGATAAATTCCAGCAAGAGGAAACGAGAAACAATTAATTTTAGAAATAATATTAAACTTTGTGGAACACTTTCGAATAATATGCCTGCTAATACTCATTGTAATGTAAACCTACTTGGTGACAAAACATTGATTTATGATTTGGAGAATTCATAAAAGCGCATTCATTCGCAATCTGAAGTTATGTAACCTTGGCATGCGTAAGCGCGCAACGCTGTCTTTGACCTTTAGCTTCAGCTAGTTACATCACTGATAGATCAAAAATCTATTTAAACAAAAAGTTTAAAGAGAAAATTATGTGCCGTTGGGAGAAAATATTTTTTATATTGCTCTTGTTTTACTAAATTACGAGAAAACTACAAATATTTTCAAAACAACGTCCGTGACATTCTACAGAAAACTAATTCTGGAAAACAAATTTTATTTTTAGAGAAAATATCAACGACGTGAGAGATATTTAAATAAATACAATTGTATATATTTTTTTAAAATAAACAGAACACATCAAAATAGCATTTACATTAATCAGTACATTTAGTACTACCATACAAAAAGTTTATAGAGAAAATTAGGTGCCGTTTGAAGAAAATATTTTAATATTGCTCATGTTTCACTAAATTACGAGAAAATACAAATATTTTCAAAACAATGTCCATGATATTCTATAGAAAACTAATTCTGGAAAACCAATTGTATTTTAAGAGAAAATATCAATCGTCATTAATGAAGTTGTACGAGGGGATGCGAAGTTTCGAAAATTGACTATTCACATTGAAAATCGGATCTGTACCATCTTTGTAAGTATTCTTTCAAGAAATTGAAACAGAAAATTTCTGAAATGTCCCAGATGCATTATTGAAAGTAAAGTCAAAAAATTATTTCCAATATCTGCGCAGGGCATCGAATTAAGCCAAATAGCTCGTGGGATATTCATTTTGAAAAAAATCTACGAATTGTTGAGAGTACTATTGTTGAAAAACGGGCGGACGGACTGACGCTCTGAAAAAAAAACAACTCTTTTTCGGTATCAGGAGACCCAAAACGTGTATTTACGTTCAAATAAGGAAATCAATTTTCCACAGCATTACATAACTTTCTCTATTCTACGTTTATAAGTGCATAAACGAGCAAATGTAATCGTTCTCAGAGAAAAAGTAGTAAATCAATTAAAAGGATAATAATAAATAGATTTATTCCTTTTACCTTTTTGAGCACATGTAATGCTGTTATTGGTTTAGTAAAAGCTAAACATTTTTAAAAATTAAATTAGTTTGTCATTTATAGGAACAGCGTTGATTAACCGTGTTCAAAAAATATTGAAGTCCTTTTTATCAGTAGAATCGAAGGATAAAGTATCCACCTCCGAGGAGAAGAAACAATTAACAGCGGCGGATGAGATTATTTTACCCATCTCTTTCAAACGATGGCCAACGAGGTGGTTTGAAAACATGGTCCATGACTGCTCGAATCATCTGTCAGAATGGTGAACACATTGTATTGAAGAGAAAGTAGAATAGATTTCACGTGTTGTTATTCCAAATGTCTTAAGAAATAATAAGCAAATGGTATCAATATTTTGCTGAAATTTTCCCAGAAAGAATTTTTGATATTGAAATAGTAAATCTCATTATTGCATTTATTATTTTCGTATTACATTCACTTCCGAACAGTTTTAGATGTACATCGTTTGAATACCAGTTTCATATAAACACGTTTCAAAAAGTTACAAAGAACTATTTCCGTCATCCATGCACCAAAAGAAAATAAATAGCCCATCACAAGAACAAAAAATGCTCCAGAAAGGTTACCTAACGCCAAGGCCTTGATGTTTCCACTTGCAGTGTCAGTGTCGACACTAGGAATGGCTTGTACCATGGGTCTGGACATAACTTGTTTAGTCCACAAATGATTCAGCCCTGCCTCATTTGTTCGAAGCAGGAAGAAGCGAAAGGGCTCTTCCAGGGATGACCCTTTCTGGAAGGCCAAGGAAGAGTAGAAGACAGTGAGGCACTCCCTTAGAGGGCGTAGCCCTCGCAGGGCTTCACTCGGAACAGGGAACTCGGAGATGAAGAAGCACCCGTACACTCGGTGGCCAAGAACAGAGCCTTTGGGGTCCTGTACGACTTGCAGGCGCTCCTCAGGTGAGTTGTCTTGTCGCCAGCGAGACAAGATTTCTCTGTGCACAATATCCTGCGCACAGAAATAACGTCAGTCGTAATTTTTAAGGAAGAATAATTCAACTGGGCTGATAATAATTTGCCTGGATAATTAATCACTGCTCACAATAAAATTTTGTAGTACCAAGCTTTAAGATCTTTTGAACCAATCAACGTGTATAATGATCGTGGAACCCTACGGTTCAAGAAGTGACGTAGAAACCTACAACTGAATGTCATGAGTATCAAATATAAGGTACAAATGGTTTACTTGTATTTTGTGAGTAGGGAAAAGTACTTTATATTCGTACATTATCCAAGATGTAATGATGTTAACTTCTGTATTTCATTTCATTCAACATATGCACTAAAATTTAAGAAAATTTGAGTAGAAATGGAATGTAAAATGTGGCAATATAGATTATTTGTTATTTTTCTCAAAAGTGTTCGTATGACTACTAGAGAAGCAAAGGAAGCTTGATTTGTTGATGGTTGGCGACATCAGTTAATGAAAACAAATAGCGTATCATTTCTTTAGAATGTATCCGATGTTGATATTCACTAATTTTAATGAATTTGCATATATTTTCTTTCTCTTTGCCTTTTCTGCAAATTTGTGATTTTAATGGGCAGTTCTAATAATGTTTTTATCATCCATTTATTTTTATATTCGTACTTAACTGCGTTTCTTTTTTAAAAGAATGCAAAAATACATGGTGTACAACTGCTGGGGTACCTAGTAAGTCTTGTTATGGCAATCTGAAAATTTTCATTGTGATTTATCAGCACCTTGAATTTTGTTTTAAAAACAATGAATGGTCACTGCAGTTGATTCATTTTTGTGTTGAATTGTCTTGTGATGACTATAACCCTGTTTTGAGAATAACGGTATCAATAATATGACGAATAATATTAAATATTTAAGTTTTATTTAATCGAAATTGCATAGAACTAGAACATCGTAGTAATTCCATAGAACGTTGCAAAGTAGTAGTATTGAGTAGAACTAGAATCGTATTTGTATATAACTAGAACATCGATAAAGTAATACATCGAATTCTTAGAAAGTGTATTTTGTTTTAATTAAAACTCGCTCACAGGAATGTACAATGTGGGTATAAAATTAATGTATTTCTCTTTAATTTAGAATTAAATAGAAAAATTAACAGCATTATAAAAAATAACTTGCAGTATTAGATCTGTGATATGACGTTCGATCTCCTATTTGTAATTTATTTTATTTATTTATTTATTTATTTATTTGTCAAAATTTTATTTGTCAATATTTGTCCTATTTGTAATTATGAAGAAAATGTTATTCAGATCAGTTCTTGAGAACGCAAGTGTCTTTTACACATTGATACATAGTTAATGTACAACATATTTGCCTTTTAAATTCAATTAATGTCATGAAAATCAGAAAATATAAGTCGATATGTATTGCAAAAGATATACAAATGCACGCATAAATGATCTACGTACGTCATTATCAAACATGAACGCCAGAAAGAATCTGGAAGACCAGAAAATATCCGCCTTCACCATATCCTCCAGAGTGTCGATGAGCGAAGCCGAACTCGGAGCTGTGAGGTGCGACACGAGACTGCTCGAATAAGCCACCGCAAGCAGCAGAGCGAAGAAGCTGGAGCTCATCATCAGAATGCGCAGGCTCCAACGTCGACTGTCACTAGGATAAGACGTCAATAAAAAGACGCCCAGAACTTTAATGATTGATTTTGAGCATTCGGATTCCAAGGATTTCGATGTGTCTGGAAGTAAGACAAATACTTATTTTGTAATGAAAACCTTTTTGAGATTGAAATTCTAGAATTCTAGAAATATTTGGGGTTCAAAAGTGTGAAATGATTTCTTTAATATATCAACAGTAACTCAACCCATTCTTGTTTCAGTGTACTACGAATTGTGTTTTGTTTGATTTTTAATTTGTTTTTAAGGCTTGCTTAAAACATGTTACACGTGTAATATTTTATAGATTTCTAAGGCATTACTTGTTTTCCTTCCTTCCTTCCGGATTTGGCCTCCAAACATTGTTTTTGAAATATGATTGTGTTAAATGTCTGAATCCTCAAAATTGCAATTTTTAACACGAAGAATTCGGAATCGAATGTTAATATCAATATTTAACACAGTTAGACGTAAACGTTACGTATTTTGTTGATACAAAATTAGATATACTAATTGTAAGAATGTAAAAAATGAGTTTATGTTGTCCATTCTTCCTTCCTGCTGATCTTGGAATCGTAATTGCTATATTAATTCGGGCAAAGGAAAATATTAAATTACAAAATAGTCTCACCCCCGTGTGTCGACCTGGATTACCGTGGTTGTGTGAACGCGTACCGACTCAGCATCTGGAAAAGGATCGCGGATTCGATCCGGGCTTAAAGGATACTAGGAGAAATACTAGTGATTAAGTATGTGGCTTGACCTCGAAATAATAATTGTCTATGCGAAGCTTCTTAAGTTAAAATCAGTTGCCAACATTTCGGTAATGTAGTCATCAGCGATACAATAATAAAGGATGAATAATATTTATAGAACTGACAAAAAGGCACACAGCAGAAAAGTTTGCAATGTAACAATCATATTTCAATAGACCTAAATTGAAACAAATTTCTTGAAAGTGTACTGAAACCTCTACCTCTTCTAGTGTACTGAAAAACCTAATTCCGTTGAAAAATCTAATTAAAAGACCAATTTCTAGGAAAAGAACGTCTCGGGCTAGTGTATGCTGACCTTTGAGAGAAGCAGCGAATGGAGCGTTGAGGAGACGGTGAACGGCGGTGACAAGGGCGTAGGTGGCTGCCGCCGCGGCCCACAGCGACCCTTCGAAGGGCCGTGCAACGTTCAGCCACTGCGACCCATGCACCCGGTGCGCGGCGAACGTCTGGCACGTGACGCCCATGGGCGGCCCGAAGTCGAACAGAGGCAGGCGGTCGGGGATGATCCAGATGTCCGCCAGCACAACGTCTACGCTGCCCTCCGCCAGCGCGCCCAACACGCCCCTGTGAACGACCCGTTGGGCAGCAACATTCCCCACAGGTCATTCTCGGGGTCTGGCGGCACTAGGACCGGCTGGCGCCGCAGGTATCTGCAGAACTCCAGAAAGGGCTTCATTTCCAGCCCGTCCCACTCTGCAACAAAAAAAACAAAAAAAACCGATTGCTTTATTTTCTGAAAGTTCGATTGTCTATTGATTATATCGTGTTCGCGAACGCGTCAGCTGCTACTACTTGTTAGTGTAGTGCATGTTTTTATCACGGGAGATGGCGGTATCATTTCCCCATTGGGTGGCAAGATCCAGGGACGTTCCACACATCGGCTTCCGGGGTATTCTCCAACGAGATACTTCCCACCCATGGGGGGGGGGAACCGCCCTCGCTGGGACAAGCTCTAAGCTCGCTCTGGTCTCCCGACTTGTGTGAAAGTGTACTGCAAGTAAGTGTCCGTGTAAGGGGAGAAAATAGATTAAGAGGAAGGAAAGGTCCCAGGCGGTCCGTAGCCATTCGGGAACTTCTTCGGCATTCGCCCGGTATTTGATCGGAGAAACCACAGGAAACTGCGTATTAGAGCAGACGGCCGGTAAATTCTCCTCCAGACGGCAACCGATCTAAACTCAGCTCTCCAGTTCGTGTCAAAAATCCTGCAAACCATCAGGACTCGAACCCTAGGACCTCCCGGTCAGAGACACTGTAGTGACATCAATTGATGTCCTGAGCCTACTCTGTAGGTCTGAAAATTCGATCGCCCAACCTAATTTTCCCGGCAGAATCCATATTATAAATACTCTAAAACACAGATCTAAATAATCGATTGATGGATTTATACGATAAAGGTGGTGTTTTTGTTGCCACCCATAAAAGTAATTTCCAAATAAAGATGTGTAAAAAATGCAACATATGGCACAAAAAAATAAGATTAGAAACCTACCGCATTCTGCTAAGAGCAACATTCTGATAACAGCTTTAAACCCGAACTCTGATGGCTTTGCCAATAACTGAGGAGCCAGAGAATACTACTGATTCTGCAAAGAATTTTCATTCTGGAATTCACATTTTATTCTGGAATGGAATGCAGAACTCATGGCGAATGAATACAATGCATGATTAATAACTCCATGAGATCAGAAATACACTGAACTTTGTGTAAATTATTGAACAGTGCTGTAATGGAATGCGTGCATGCATCATGATAAAGTTGAGCAAATTGCTGTATACACATAGTTAACCGACTACAAACAAGAAAATGCAAGTATGTTATTAACATGGTGGAATTTTTTTATAATAAACTGTGGGTTTGTTTAAGATACCCTTACAACCATTCTGCAAGGTGGAAAAAAGGCACTCAAATTCCAGTTCCTACAGATATATCAATAGGGCCTAAAGTTTCTAAAAACCTAATACACAGCATCAATCATGTACGTACAGCGCGATAAAACATATCTCCTTCAAACAACAAGATATTTATCATATCCACCAGAGCCAATGAACAAAGCAGGACTTACAGCTGTCAGCATACTCTTTGAACCGATTTTTATGCTCTTTTGTTTGAAATTACAGTATGTCCCATTGATTTCATGAAACTTGGAAATAAATGGATTTGACTAAACTTTTCTGAGATTAAAGAAACCGAGCGCATAAAATCGTACACGTTTCTAGCTACGGTCACCAACATTGTTGAAATAATTCCAAATTTGACATATATTTAATGTACCGAAAAGTCGATTGATGACAAAACATCTGTCCGTCTGTCCATATGTCTGACTGTCTGTGAGCATTGCTAGCAGCTAAATTGTTAGCAGGATTTTCACCAAAATTGATATTTCCTCTGGCTGATCGTCGTGGCGATCATCGATCTGGCTGATGTCGTGACCCCGTGGATTTAAAACCGACATATTGATTTTGGGGGATACATTACATGAGGCCCCTGGAACATTTTCAAAATTTGCAAAAAAAGGCCCTAAATGTGTGAACTAAATTTTGTTGATGTATTGGTGTATTTTGTTTTGTTGTGTGAATGATGTGTAAGAGAATGGTGCGGATCTCATTTTCGTAGAAACCTTTGATGTTTCGTAAATTGCCAAAGTTCAATTTTTTTCTGCGTCTTCCAACAATTAAAAATATTGAAGATAGGGAGTTTTTCATAATTAAATTGTTGGTTAAAGACAGCCAAAAATTATGTTTAATTGAAAGTGCCAAAGTTACACAGGTTACAAATAAAGCGACTGGTTTATCTGACTTCACCATAAAAATAATTATTCCTGAAGGGAAAATGTATTCAACTAAAGGCATTCTTAGATTTTCTACTACAACAGAAAGGAAATTTGAAGGAAAAAAATGTAGACGACACTTTCATTGTCAGAGCAATTAGACAAAACATTCACTTTTATACTGTTAACAAAATATCGTAAAACATAATAGTATCGATGGAAAAGTTAATGAATTCATTATATCGTTCTAAAACTCTGCGCAAGATGACAGTTAACAGGCTCTGTATTTCATCCACCAATCATATCAGTCCGCAGGGTGGCTACAAAATCCTCCCTAGACAAAGTGAGGGATCATATGCAGTGTATGCTCCATCTTCGAAAGCAGA
The DNA here is from genome assembly GCA_031308135.1 of Acheta domesticus. Lineage (NCBI taxonomy): Eukaryota > Metazoa > Arthropoda > Insecta > Orthoptera > Gryllidae > Acheta > Acheta domesticus. The sequence goes on from JAHLJT010009436.1 coordinate 52,657,798, forward strand.
TACAAACATGTTGAGCTACACCTGATACGAACCCTTGGTTAAGTTGGAGGGAAATGCTAGTATAAAGCAAACGATTGTTGGTCGCATCGAAGTTGACAGGGCATTTGTATCAAAGGTCTAACAATTTTGCTACTTCTAGAAAAAATAATGTTCATGTGACCAGCGGTTGGCTCTTTGGAGCGCTCTAGTAGAAGAATTTAGCAACATAACAATGGTGTAGCACCAAAAGTAGCAAGTACATTCTACCAGACAGACTCAATCATGACACCACGTACACCGACGCGATAATAATGGACAGTTGGTACAAAATTATGTCGGCCGTTAATGAGTTAAATCTAAATGCATGTAGGTTCTTTCGAAGATAAATATATGAAAATAGAATTGACTGTAAAATAATATTTCGAGTTACACTACAAGAGTATACTTCCTAATATAAATTTGAAATAAGAGAATGTTCCTGCTACTTACCCAAATATCTAAAACAAAAAACAAAATTTAAATTGGTCGCTCAATAATGCGTTCCTTACCTCCTTCTACAATTGAAAATGGTGGATGATTGAAGGATCCGAAACGTATGTGCTTGGTGCTGTTGTTAGTTTTTGTTATATTTGTTTTCTTCGATTCATTATCTTTTTCTGGCAATAAGGCATTGTACCTAGAAACTTCTTTGTACCTAGAAACTTCATTGTATAGCGATGGGGAAAAGTAAAAATTACAAGTTCCCATACAAGATATTGAAAATAAATAATGTAAACACATTAAGAGCGTCCGGTAGCGCATCACTAGGTAAAGAACTTACAGCATTATTTCGCTCTTAAGAGAGTCAATTCTCAATTCTTAATTTAATGCAGTTATTGTATTTTCAGATATTGCTATTGAGTTATACCGTGTGTATATTAGTATGTTTTATTGTTTATATGCATACGAACGTATATTAATACAATTATTTTTATGAAACATAATCTAATAGGAATTGCACTATACCACAAATTATGTGAATTTTCTTAAAAAAATATTCTACCGGAATTTTGAAACAACTCTTCTGTGCATCACCACCTGTACACTTCAGTTAAAAATGTCTACTATTAATCTGGTGTCTGTATTCCATGGTCTGTTAATGTATTGATTGGATTATATACACACGGGTTGCGTGTGTCTCTAGAAGCTCGAATTCATCAACATGGCATATTCTCTGTTCATAAAGAGCTAGAATACTAAAGTATTTACATATCAAGTAAGCTAGGAGCTACATTGTAAATGTGCGCAGATTGATACAAGGAAAACAGCAGACTAACATGCAACACGCAACACACCTTAAGCTGCAACACACGTTACCACAGTCTATAAGACGGAAAATATGCGTCTGAAGCTCTTAAAAAGACATTTTAATTGATTTTGATTGAATTAACAAAAAATGCAAAATATTCAATTTTTCGACGTCCCTATCGAGACTGTTGAAGATAGATGTTATTTTCTGAATGAAAGCTGTTCTTTCTATTATATCTTTCAATACTGGCAGGTACATTTTTTTTAAAAAAAGAAAGAGTAGTTTTTCGCGTAATTTTGAGTGAAGTCGTGAGCAAATTTTAAAAATACGTAAGTATAACTTTTTTTAATAAACGGTTCCAATATTTTCCTTAATTTTTTTTATTAAATACATTAAATTTGTTTAACTTAATGCCTTAATTCCTATTTCTATTAAAATTTTTTGAGTCTCGAACATTGCAAAAGTCTCATTTATTATAACTTATTTTAACCTTTTTAATCGAAGCTAAATATTTCTTACATAATGCAAAGTATTTGACTATATTGGACGTCAGAAAATTTCCTGAACACTTTTTTCGAAATATAATGATTTCGGAGTAATTTTAAATTAACATGATCTACTTATTTTAAAATCAGGATCAAAATTTGTGTAGTTTGTGGAAGATAAGTAGGTGCCAATGACAACTACCACTCTACACCATTGTACAAATATTGTTCTTGTTCTTTGACATAGTTTCTAATAAAAGCATTTTGATTGTTTTTTTCGTAAAATTAATCTACCTTCTTTCATACAACGTAATATAGAACAAAATTAAAAGTATACTTGTATTCCAAAATTGCCAATGTTTTAATAATTAAACATTTGATATAAAAGCAATGCAGAAATCATTTCTATTATAAAAATTGTTAATAGAACTAGTGCATAATATTATGTACATGTGATGGAAACACAGCAAATGAAGAATTTAAATATAAGAGCTTATTTGATATCAAAAAACCGATAAAAGAGGAGAAGCGCAATGTAAATAGCACAATGGGTGTTGTGGCAATAAACAAGATTTCATACGAAATCTGTAGAACTGGGTTAGTGAAAACATCAGCTATTTTGAGGAGTTTAATAGAACTAATATTATAAAAATGCGAAAGGTATAAACCAGGGTCTTTAGGTGATCTCACCATCCATGATTGGGAGCACCTACTCTTGGTGCTATAATTTGACAACTACGTGAAATACCTTTGACATCCCTTTCATTTGTAGCTACCCACTAGCAGTCGTGTGCTCTCAGCTTTCGGGGTGGGAAATTAAGATATTTTAGTTGGGATAAGGAGAAAGCACTATTCTTATTTGAGCAGTCATTCTGCTTTGTTTCATCCTTCCTGAAGGAAAAAATAATCGCTAAAATTGTGATTTGAGGGGAAACAAATTTTTTTCTAATTATTTTCAATAATTATTAATGTACGACTTATTAATATTTTATAAATATTTGTATTACTTTGATGAAGATTTTATTTGCTTAATTTCCTGGTTTCACGCATTCAAGCAGTAGTTGCGCTGAAATTTAGTATACGTAATAAAAAATAGTAACTAGCTAAACCCATGCGAAAATTTCACTATGTGCGTTAGGTGGGTTTAGGTTCAGTGCAATGTCGTGCACGTACGCGAACGTGGATGTGGTCGTGCACGTGAGTGTGAACGTGATTGTGTGTGTAGTGTCGTGCCCGTACGCGGGCATGGGTAGGGTTGTGCACGAGGGCGTGGACATGATTGTCTGTTACGTGAAGGGCAGGTTTAGATGCGGTGCACGGTCGTTCACGTACGCGGGCATGGCCGAGCATGTGCGCGTGGGCGTGGGTTGTTACGTGAAGGGAAGGCGCGGGTTCGCGTGCGTGTTATTGTGGCGTGGTTTTGTTTGAGGGGCTGATGGTTGTTCGAAGCATAGAAAGAGAACATGCAACGTCCACACCTTCCTTCATGAATTAAAATAAAACGAGTTTAGATTGGTGTGTTTTCTGCTTGTGAGATTTTTCCCCTTGGTGCTTTTTTCCTGGTCTGTATCACACGGTTTTTCCGTGACTTCGATTTTTGGTTAATTTCAAGGGTCAATAATTTAGAAATGTTGGTGTTGAACGTAAAATACATTTCATATTTAAATTTAGAGCCACAGAGGGTTGATTGAATTGAGAGACCTAGAAATTTTGCTAAAGCAACATCAGCTATTTGCATATTTTTCATTTGCAGTGGAACATGCGATAGCCTATTTGAAATGCAAAAATGTATTGAAACAGTTTTTCTTTCGTTAACAATTAATTTGTTATTACGAAACCAAATTGAAACTTCTGAAATCGTACTATTTATTGCTTGTTTTTGGCAAAGAACATTTCTCATCGACATAGAGAACCGTTCTTCCATTTTAAATATACGAGGGTATATCATTTACATATAACGGAAAGAGGATAGGACCTAAGATCGAACTTTGCGGGACCCCATGCTCAATTGGCAAAGAATTGGAAACATAAGTATGTAATGTCCTTTCTTGCCAGTATGGTATTTCTCTCTTTGAGTCCGATGTTTAAAATACGAAGTTATCCAATCTAGGGCAATACGAAGATAATTTTGAGAGCAATATGTTGTAGTAAATAACGTCACAAGCTTTCGAAAGATCTAAGAATATTCGAAAGGGTACTTCATTTTGGTCTATTGATGAAACAACATCTTTGAGATAAGAAAAAAACAGCAGTTTCCGTAGATTTTGATTTTCTAAAACAGTTTTGTGAACCTGAAAACGCTTTGTTTATCCTGAGAAAAGTTTCCATTCGTGAGTAGAAAAGCCTCTCTAATATTTTTGAAAAAAAAACTGACAAAAAAGAAATTGGCCGGAAATTTTGAATTTCATTTTAATTCCCTTTTAAAAAAGTGGCTTAACACGAGTTGAAATTTTGCACCCTTCTTTTCCAAAACTAAATTGAACTTGCATAAATATTACTTACCTATGTAAATGCTTGGTCGATGAGTATAATGGGGCATCAATAAAGGAAGGACACAATGAGAAGGTGCTGAATATATATTTCGGTTTTTCTTTCTTGACGCATGCGGGTGTGTCAATAAAATGGAATATCTCACGGTATTTCGCGTCGTTCTCGGTTGTGCCGCTAAGAGTCGCATGATCGCAACCGTATCGAGCAGTGCAGGTGATCATGCAATTCCTGGCGGCACAACGGAGAACGACGCGAAATGCCGTGAAATATTCAATTTTCATGACACCCCCCCCTTGCGCCAAGAAAGAAAAACCAATGTAGAATTAAGTACTCGAAAGATATTTTACAAGTAATATTTGTGATATTCTATATTTACTGTAACACCGACTTTTAAATTATTTATTATATGAAGAAGGGCTTCATTCTAGATAGTTCTATGCCACAGCGAGTTCATTTCGAGAAATAAGATGATAAAGGTTTTAATCCGGCATGTCTTAATACTCAATGTGGGGAGTATTCAGTGGTATCATTTTTTTTGTCGAAAATGAGGCATATAGGACTATCTAGGACCAAGCGTTTTACATATTGTGGGCGTTCTATAATTTCAAGATAATAAAATAGGAAATTAAAACTGTAAGGTCGACAGGAAGCTGAGCTTCCCAAACATTAAATTATTAACATCCTTCACCGAAGGCAACCAAAGGTTCGGTATCATCTTCCTATTTGCCAACGTGTTACTTTTGCAAGTTTGGCAATAAAAGTCTCCTCCTAGAGCCAAGGACATAATTTCAGGCTGATTAGACACCAAGAGGTAAGAAGGAGATCCAAACATGGAACATTAACAAATCCTTTATTAAATATAAAAACGAGTTCAAATCATCATAGCCAGTCTCTTCAATGAAGTATTAGTGCAATAGCACTTTACTGAGGTTTATACAGAATTACTACCCACTTGGGGTCAAAGACAAAATGGTAGTCTTTATAAAGCATCAATACAATATAATTAAGTAATTTATAATTATTTTTGTAAAAAGTCTTCATTTAGGATTTATAGAAAAAATGATATAGAGTGCATTTCATTTTTTTTCTTGCCAGTTGCATCTTTACCATTTCGTATCCTACGTGAAGTAACTCCATTTCGGCATTTCAGAAATCTATAACAATAACATTATCACACTCGGGCCACTGAAAGGAAATGACGGTATTTATGTCGATAATTTGCAAAATGTATGTAAATACAGTGTTGTTAACAGCATATCATATTTTCTTGACACCATATACGAATACTCAAAACTTGTCTTTTGATAAGCTGTATTTTACGGTCATCTTTCGTAGGATCTATATTATTATTCATGGGAATAGGTCAGTTTGGTGCGTTTAACCTTCATCTTAGTAATCTCTGAAAAAGGAGAAATAAACCTCCGAAACGTCGACAAACTAAAATAAGTGTTTAATTTACTCGAAACTTTTTTGATTGAATTAACTTCCTTGGTGGAGTGCAGTCCTGAAGAATCAGATTATATACTGCGATTTTTCTAAGAGCAACTCTCAAGGCCACTCAAATCCCATCTTCGCGATGGAATATGTCGCGGCATTTCGCGTCTTTCTCGGACGTTCCGCTAGATTTCGCACGATCGCGACCGTATGAAGCAGTGCTTGCGATCATGCGACTTCTACCGGCAAGACCAAGAAAAGACGCGAAATGCCGTGACATATTCCATCGCGAAGATGGGATTTAAGTGGTCTTGAGGGTCGCTCTTAGAAAAATCGCAGTATAGTATATGTTTTTTCTCCATATTTTTAACCCGAGGTAAAGAAAATATACAAAATAATGTACTGATGATTTTCTATCACAACGCTAGTAAAACTTAAATATCTCGGATCAAAAACTGTAAATTACTCAACTTGAGCTCTACGGGGTTTGTAGAAAATCGGTGATTATAGCAAACATGGTCGGGGGTGGGGCCAAGCGAGACTGGAAGGGGCGGGACAGGGCTGATTGAAGAGGAGCAAGCTGGAAGTGGCAGAGTGGGATGGAAAATTGTGGATTTGGCTGATGTGGGGGTTTACAATAAAGGTATAATTCATTCTCTTGCAAAACAAACCATTGTTACACCCGGTTTGCGAGGTATTTCATGTATTAATGTTATAATAACTAGTATCATTATCTTTATTCGGTTTTATGGTGTATTGCTGAAATAAAAACGCTTTTATTTTTACAGTACTTCGGAACATTATTGTTCTTTTGACAGGGCTTACTGATCAACACGTCACGTCACGCCTCGTCCACATATCGTCTGGACTTGTTGAATTGTAACAAAATCCGAAAACCTCAAAAGGCACGGTATGGTCTGTAGTTATCTTCCCTGGCATAACTGTAACGCCTTCAGTGTTACAGTTACAAACACATACTTTAAGTGGTACAAACAATCCTCAAAACTTGTGACGTTTGTTGGACTCTTCAGTGTGTAAAACATTGTGCAACAAAAAATCCAAATAAATCGCACAATACCTGTGAACAAATCGGATAAATTATTCGGGACAGAAAGAAAATCTTGTTTACTTGTAGATGATGTACCATGCGATCAAAATAACATACTCGAGGAAGCAGTGTTGCGCCTTAAATACAAGAGATTGGAAATAGAGATCAGCCGAATGTGCGGAGTAAAAACAGGTGGTCCTATTATAAATTTGAGCTCTGAGATTTTTTCCGCATAAAGTAATTAGGAAGCTGTCTAAACTCCCATGTTATTTAATAGACTGGGAAGAATAAGACAGCGTTATTTGAAATATTTTGTTATGTATTGGATACAGTTTTTGTATAGTATTGTAGATGCACCAACAGTCAATGGATCTGCTCCGTAGGCAGCTGGTTTCAATCTGGTGTAGATTTTATAATGAACCATCTGTTAAGGAAAGGAAAAACTCTTGCATTAAGGAGGTAAAACGCATAGTAGCACGCACCTTTACTTCGAAAGGAGAATAAATGATTAGCGGCTATCACAAAACGTAAGCTGAACTCTTTTCAACACTTCAAAGCATTCTTGAACTACCAAAGAAAAATCAAGGAGCAAATTCCATATTCTGACTTGTCACATCAATTTATACGCTTATCTACAGTAGTAAGTAGAGACGGGGTCGAAGGGCCACATGAAATTATTCTGCCTAAATAAAATCCCGCGCCACGTCTTTGCGTTCGATGCGCTGCTCTGCTGGAGCACATGGCAAGTCCGCGGGGATGGAAGCTGAGGGCGGTTCACTTTTGTTCACATACTACGCCACATCACGCCCCGCCATGCCACGCCGTGCCATGCCATCCCGCGCCGGTTCACACCACGCCTCGCCACGCCTCGCCACGCCTCGCCACGCCTCGCCACGCCTCGCCACGCCTCGCCATGCCTCGCCACGCCTCGCCATGCCTCGCCACGCCTCGCCACGCCTCGCCACGCCTCGCCATGCCTCGCCATGCCTCGCCACGCCTCGCCATGCCTCGCCACGCCTCGCCACGCCTCGCCACGCCTCGCCACGCCTCGCCACGCCTCGCCATGCCTCGCCATGCCTCGCCATGTCCCGCCATACCACCACAAAATGCCACACTAGCTCCCCTGCCCGCGGCTCCTCCAACACAGCCCCGACGAAAACTGTCCGGGCTGGCTCTTGCTAAGTGGAGGGGGCAAGGGGGGCCGGCGGCAGCGGCATCTGCTTCTCTGCTCCGCCTGAGAAGCTTCAGAAGGAGGCTCTGCCCAGTCACACAATCTGTTTTAGCCTGGCGGCAGCATTGGGCACTGGGGCGATCCCAGCGGGAAAGTCAGTTTTTTTAAGTGGGACGCGCGAAATTCATATTCGCGTCCGCCGTAATTAACTGCATCACCATGGAACTCCCATAACAGGCGGGAAGAATGCTCAAAGAGCTGGGCGAAAGTTAATGTTTATAGTCAGCGCCAGGAAAAAAAGTGTTAACACCGTCACTTAACAACTTTCGTTTTTGGGAAAATAAAAAGCAATAATTGATAGCTATGAGACAACAGATAAAATAATTTTAAATTCAGTATAAATAAAATTGTCTAAGAAATCATCAAGTCAGCTAACACAACAATAGTCACCCCCCATTCCGAGAAAAATCCTGCCACTGCTTTTGTGTTGTAGTTACAAACGATTATTTGAGAAATTTACACATGACACAATATTATCCGCGCAACAAATCTGAGAATGAAAACATATATCTGATACAATTTGTTTATACGAGTTTGACTGCTAAATGTTGCTCATTTCACAGAATATACAATGCACATTGTACTTTCGGAGTTTCAATCAAAAGATGTACTAAGTAGTATAGAAGCATTTCTGTCATCCATACGCAAAAGGACAGTATCTGCCCGAATACAAGGATAAAAAATGCCCCAGAGAGGTTGCCAATTACAAGAGCCTTGGTTTTCAATATTGTATTGTCATCACTTGGAACTGCTTGAACCATCCGCTTCGACATCACACGCTCTGCCCAAAGGTGAGACAGTCCTGCCGCATTGGTTTGAGCCCTGAAGGACTGGAAGAGTTCTTCCAAGGGCGAACCTTTCCGGAAGGCAACTGAGGTGTAGAAGTTGGCGACGCATTCCTTTAGAGGGCGGAGGCCCCGAAGGACTTCACTCGGGACGGAGAATTCTGTGACGAAGAAGATGTCGTACACCCTGTGGCCTAAGACGGAACTTTTGGGATCCTGTAGAACATTCATATCCTCGACCGATCTAACCTGGCGCCAGCGGGATATCATTTCTCGATGAGCAGGATTCTGAAGAATAAACAATAGTAACAAAATATAACTATTCAATGTTTGGTAACATTTAATCACTATTACAATTAAAATACCACTCTAACTTTTTCTCCACAAAATAATATTGTGTGCTGAAAGCGAATGATGTAAGAATTTATTATCAACAATTAGCATTATTAGCTTTTGCCCGCGAATAGACCGACTTGGATCATGCGTGCATGCACCCTGCGTTTACCTGGGCTCAATATTGTCTCGGTAGCAGGTGCATGGAATTTTATGAAGGAATGAGCATTTAGCTGGATCCGATTTTATTCCTCAGGGTTGTTAGCCCTGGTGGTATGGAAGATGAAATAATGATGATAATGAGAGGTGAAAGGACGACACTCAAATGCAAACTTAACACAAACACACCCATGCCCGAGGCGGAACTCGAACCCGCGATCCTTCCGTCCGAGATCGCCACGGCACTACTGCCTTAGCAATCTCGGCAATCGGGACCGGCAGCACTATTAGTTTATTATTTACATTATACTTAAATATTCGTACAGTCAGTAGTTTTTTATTCGTTTTTGATACAATAGAATACTAAGCCTTATACTAATTGACGTTCCGGGTATTGATTTGAAGCATGGTTGGTAGGGACCGTAAGAGCAGAACTGAATATAACATTATTTCACACATGATTTATTACAACATTGTACTTTAACATTGTCACCATCATGTAGAACACCTATTGCAAGAAGAGAGTTCGTGGAAGTCATTACGTCTTTTTTAAATGATTTACTCAAATTAACAATCTAGTGAATTTTAAAGTTACTCCAAGCCATGTGCCAAAGCGCGGTACAAGTGATTTCAAAGTAATTTTCTCGTTTCGAATTCGAAGATAGTATTAAAATTTAGTGTTTATACTACAAATCGCTAAATAATAGCAAACAATAAGACATCTGATACCCACTACCCTTATTTAAAGAAAAAGTCACGAAATTTGGTTATTGGTTGAAATCACCTATTACGTTTGAACTTCTATTCAGGTAAACGCAGCATTTTTTTTCAATTTCGTCAAAATTTAAATTATATGATATACGTACGTTTATATCAAACAGATATGTATTGCCTAATCTGGAAGACCAGAATATATTCGCCTTTCACCATATCCTCCAGAGTGTCGATGAGCGAAGCAGAATTCGGAGCTGTGAGATGCGATACGAGGCTGCTCGAATACGCAGTCGCCAACAGCAGCGCCAAGAAGCTGGAACTCAATGTCAAGACTCGAGGGCTCCATTGCTGGCATTGTTTGGGCCAAGACGTTAATAAAAAATGCCCAAAACTTTAGTAATCGATTGTGTGAAATCGGATCTCAAGAATTTCGATGTTCCTAGAATAATAAAAAAGTATTATAAATCTACAATGTTCTAAAAGTATATTTTAATTGTTACAGAGCGTCTCAGAATAAGCATGGAAAATATTTTTATTGATACATTATAGCTTGTTATTGCCTTCGATATGGAGTGCGATATACACTGCATACCTTCCCTGGATCGAGAGAATCGTTGTTTGAATTGAATTGATTTGAATTGAATTAATGCCTTATTTTACGTGGCGAGACTCGGGCCATGAGGCCCGCTCTTCTGTCTGACCACGCAAATTTCGCTACGCTTTCACCAACTAGCGGATAAAGAAGGTATTCCATGGGCGACGAAACAGGCAATGTTGAATTTTGCTCAGAGGCGTCATTTAGGCTTGAGGAGTAGATGCAGTAAATCTACTAACATGGGACAGCCGGCTTTACTTCCCCTCCGAAGGAAGGCGTACGAAGGATTTTTTCCCCCTTAAAAATCCATGGCTTCGATCAGGTTTGAACCCGCGAACTTGGGTATAACAGTTCGATACGCTAACCGCTACACCACCGCCGCCACACCCCATTCTTTCGAGGGAAATATGAAAATGGTGCTCATGTTCTCTTATGGAGGGAATTACGGAAGACAAATATGAAAAGACAAACCGAGTTAAGTTAACGACTATTTAATTAGCAAAAGTCATTCTGAAGCATTAAAATTACGTGAGAAATAAGTTCATTTAGTATGTACCACGGGCGTTAACTGCTTCTAATGTTCCATTTGTCGCCGCTCGATTATTAGAACCCTTAAAACGCCCTTGGTACATCAAGAACTGTTAGAGGTGTCGAAGACTATATAACTTTCTTGCATCTAATATGTGCTGAGAAAGTTCATGAAAAGTTAAATGTATGTGACATTTATCCCTGAAGGTTAGGCATATCTTCAAGAACCAGTGTTCGGAAGGTAAACGAACTCGTTCTGACTACGCGAGAATGTTACTTGCCGAGCGCTAGTGCAAAAGGTGTTGCCTAAATAATCTAGGAGTAATGTCACTTGTATAACTTCGCTGTATGAAATTTCTGACCACGACGTATTAATTGGTAATGAGAGATTACTACCAATCCCATTTCATGCTCTATAAATTTGTATGAGATGTTCATTCTCTTCAACAATAGACTTATTTTTATCTCGTTTCTGTTTCATGTAATGTTCAAGAAATTCACAAAACTTTCAAGCATTGCTAAATTTGGGATAGTGGTATGCAAAATATGATGCGCAAAAGCATATTATTTTAAAAGCATATATACGCAATTCATACCCCAAAATAATTATTTGTGCACCAAGGGTGTAATAAGGACTCTAATGAGCGAATGGCGGCCAAAAGTCCAAAGAAGTCTCCCGAGATCATTAGAACCAATTAACGCCTGTGGTACGTACAAGATTTTATTCTTTTACCTAATTTTAATGATTCGGATTTACATATTTACTAATAAACCAGCTCGGTTTGTAATATATTTATTTTCATCAGCCTTTTCATGTTTCCCTCCTATAACTCCCTTTCGTAAATCTTCCATAACTTCCTTAAGATAACGTGTGGTCATCCACTGATTTAATTCGTTGAACGTTCATTCAACTGCTTTAATACGAGTATTTCCCTGATAACTACGCTCATCTCAATCCAGATAAGTTATGCAGTGTGTGTCAAATTCTGTATCAAAGAGAGTAACAAGCAATCATATATCAGTAAAAAATAAAATTAATTATACTATAAATAGTTCCCTCCTGCAGTAAATTGTAAAACAGCGGACTCAAAACTTAAACACCAAATCAAGTTGAAACTGCGGGGAAAATTATAACGAAAAATTAGACTTTGAACAGGGAGAGATGATTAAAAGAATTAGGAAAATAATGTATAATAATTTTGTAATTATACTTTAAAGACATTAGCGATCCCACTTGCTGCAGTCTACTTAAATATAGACTGACTTTGTGCATAACTTGAAAGCACTAAAAGTTTCATTCCCCGGAGGCCTAAGTTATGATAGTTTAGCCAAATTCAGTGAAATGAGACCTTCTTGTCTTATTATATATTTTTAGGTTTACTTCATGTATATTAGGTTTTCCTTCATTTAGATACGTCCATTCCAAAGAGCAGAAAAAAGTGCAATCTGGAAATGAATATAAAATAAAATCACCTATTTTCGAGTATGCGTATTTTAAACTCTTAGGTCACATTTTTTCACTTTTTTTTATAAATCCTTAGCAATATTTACCTCAGTACACACGTAGTTATAACCAGGTTACACACATTTAAGGGCCTTACCATTCGCAGTTGGGTTTCATTACGATTTTTTTTTCACTTTTAAAGCAATCGTTAACAACGTGCACAGGTCCAACGAATTTATTCAAGATCATCATAACTTTCTCCATCAAATAGTTCGCACACACCTGCGTTTGCGTGGGCGAAGGGCGCGGAGAGGAAATGGAGGGCGGCGGCGACGAGGGCGCAGGCGGCGGCGGCCGCGGCCCACAGCGGCGCCTCGAAGGGCCGCGCCACGTTCAGGCCACTGCGCGCCGCTCTGGCGGCGCACGGCGAACGTGTGGCACGTCAGCCCCAGCGGCGGGCCCATCGACAGCAGCGCCAGGCGCTCGGGGGTGATCCAGAGGTTGGCGAACGCCGCGTCCACGTGCCCTTCCGCCAGCGCTCCCATGACGCCCCCCGACAGCGTCCCGTTGGGTAAAACGACACCCCACGCGTTAGTCGACTCCTCTGGTGGGATTAGCGCCGGCTGGCGTCGCAGGTAGCGGCAGAATTCGAGAAACGGCACCATCTCGAGTCCGTCCCATCCTGAAAAGGAGTAGCCTCGTATTGTCTCATGTACGTTTATTACAATAACGGTTATTGAAACATAAAACCGGCTGTGTTTATCCTAGCGCCAGCATTGCCGCTGTCATTTCAACGTTTCTGATCGGGAGGAACTGGGATTCGAGTCCCGACAGTGGCAGATTTTCGACACTAGCTACATAGCTATATCGAATTCAAGCGCTACCTATAGGAGAATTCTTGCTGCCGGCTGGTCTAATTTTACCGTGATTTCTCTGATCAGTTCCAAGCGAATGACGGAGCAGCACCCTAGCAAATGGGTTGCGGATCGCGCACGATATTTACTCCCTGTTTCTTTTTCTACCCTCTCCCCTTACACTCGAACTTACATGCATTACCTCTACTACACTTGTCAGGAAGACCAGTCAGGAACGTCCTGGTTGTCCTGGCTAGTACAGTTCTCCGCTGGGGGACACATCTGGAGGGGGGATTCTCTTGCATGCCGTCGTGTAAACCTGCGCCGGATCTCACCATCCATCTGGGTAGGTAAAAGGCACCTCCAGACATAAAAACCCCACCGCAGTCACGGGACTAATGGTCACAGCAGTTGACGTGACCAGAAATAACAATCAATCATTGAAACATACATGACATAAAAGAAAAAAATTAGAGATTAAATAACGTTCATATTTTTATTCTCAGAAATGCGTATAATAATGTGATAGTAATAATAATAATATAATAGTACATAGATAACATTACTCTTTAATAATTTATATAATGCGGTGGATCGCAATTATGGCAGCCAGCCAGTGCTTCGTCCTTGAGCTCTGTCTTGAGGCTCTGACAAATTGGATAGGTCAGCGCACGTGTGAGCTCCCCTGATTCCCTTGAGAAAATGGCACCCTTCGGCAGCAGAACATCCTTTAAACGAGTCTTGACAGTGGAAAATTTTGTTCCAAAAGAGAGAGAGCGGAAATGTTGCAAAGTTTGGGGAAAAATCCACGAAGAAGCTGCCGAACTATGTGTGCCTGGAATTGTATACATTTATTCTGGGTCCAGAGTACCATGAGAGGACTAGTTGTGCCAAACTAACGAATCAAGGCCCAGCCATACAGCAAGATGGGGAAAAAGAAGAGATTTAACTTTTGTCAGAGATTCAGAAGAGCGAAGACGAGAGACGCTATCAAGATTCCTAAGAAACAACTACTGTGCTCTAGTTGCTTTGACTTTTAGTATGGCGATATAATAATATAATAAAGTACAGTAAATATGGTAGAGTTCCGATTTTCTAAAATTTTGAAAACTTCACACGTTCAAATATTTTTCGAGTATGTCCTACATCTTTATTATGAAGCTAAGAAATATTTGCTTCTGATTGCAAGTTATACATCAATTTGGAATCAATTCGTGTAATTTTTTTAAAAGAAAGAGTTATTGTGGAGAAATTTTGACGGAAATCGTGACATTTTTCCAAAATTTTCTTAAATACAATATGAAGTTCGCCGGGTTATACGAAACATACCGTGATGTTAGTGCTCAGGTGGATAGAACATGAACTAAACCTAAAATACTAACCGTAGTATTCTAAATACGTAGTGAAGGAAACATAAAATACTGTTAGTGGTAGTATCATTTAAGTGCTTTCGCATTCCTATTTGCTCATGCAGGAGAACTCGGAAAGACTATACATTTATTCTACTTTTTGGCAGAGTAGAGTTGTCGTGTAGTGTTCACGATACCCAAATCATACACTTCCTGACGTTAAGAGGATGAAAATTTTCGGAAAGCTGTGCATTACCAATAGTTTGACTTTTGGGTAGAACGGGTAACGTGTCTCACTCGGCTAAGTTGCCGCCGGCAGAATCTCATTGTCAAGTTTCGCATCGGAGCCCTGTCGAATATTTTTGCCATTTTGCAGATTCAACTAGCATTATCTTGTTCGTCCGATAATGGAATATGGAACAATTTGTTGGGATCCGCACAAGATTATGCAGTGTAAACACTTGGAACGGATTCAGCATAGGGCAGCTAAATTTACTTTCAGGGACAAGAAAGCGGCAGGGTGGGATTCACTCAAAAACAGGCGATCAGTAGCAAGACTCTGCGCCTTGTATAAAGCTTATAATGGTCATCCAGCTTGGAAAGAAATTAATCGGCGCTATGTATTCCTACATACATCAGTAGAGTGGATCACAGGCACAAAATAAATTTAAGACAGCAGAGAACGGATGTCGGGAAATTTTCTTTTACAAATCGAACGATTACGGAATGGAATAGATTGCCTGCAAAAACCTTTGAACCCTTTCCTCAAAGTGTTCAACAGTTTAGGAAATTAATTAGGGTATTATTAAGTAAATGAGGGAGAATAGTGGGTTATATAGCGATGCATAAGTGTTCTATTGTGAAGTGAGGTAGTGCAGTGTATAGCAGAGAAATAAAGAAGGAAATGTTTTCAGGTCTTAGTGAAGTGAAGTGCAGTGAAGTGCAGTGTAATACTAATGCAGTGTGTGTGTGTGTGTGTTTTCTCTCTTAATGTAATTTAATGTTTTATGAATCAGTCAGTTTTTAATATTATTATCATTATTTTACCATTATTATTACTACAATTAGTATATAATTTGCATCTTCTTCTTCTTCTTCTTATTATTATTATTATTGTTGTTGTTGTTGTTGTTGTTGTTGTTATTATTATTATTACTATTAGTGGTTTTGGAGTTCTATATTACAGAAAGGCTGTGTATATTTATGTTTTTGTAATTAGCTGCCACCGGGTTATGCCCAATTGCAGTTTAAATAAATCTAATCTAATCTAAAATTATTATATTACGCAACCTTTCCAAATAACAAGAGAAGGATGTGATACAGTAGTTTTTTTCTGTGAAAAATGTCCCTTTCTTTCTGAGTCTGAGGAAATGATGCCGAATAAAAAGTGTGTATAAAGAATTTACTTCTACATTTCATTAGATAAAATAGCATTCAAGATTATTTGATATACTAAAAGAAGTATTTAAAAAATCAAGATTTTGATAACCCTCTTGGAATTCGGTTTCAATACAATTAAGAAAGCTTTCCACTTCTAATTCTTAAAACAAATCTTACCTTCGTCTATAATTATGAATGGTGGATAATTGAACGATCCGAAATACAAGTAACTGTTGTTCTTGTTTTTCACTTTTTCTTCCCTTGATATATTATTATTTTTGGGTAAAAGGGAACCAAACATATATAGTTTTTGGTTCAACGTCGAAGAGGTAACTTCACTAGGTCTTATTGTGCTACGGTTCCCCTTGCAAAATTTAATATAAAAGAAATATAAATAGCATAAAATAAGATCCGGATTTTCGCGCATCTTTATGTAATACTTAAGACTTCAGGACACATGTAGAAAAACAAGCAACAAATTTTCCAATGGTCTTAATTTCTCAGTTTGTCTTCACGCCTTAGGGTGGGAAGTATCTACACTGTACATAATTTTTCAAATGTTTTTTGGTCATTGCAAACACTTATCTCGCATTAGTTTACTTAATTCCGACCATTTTCTGGAAAATGGACTTCAAACGAGAAAATAATAGGTTTCATTGTCACGAAATCTCATTAAAATCAAATTACAAATGAACACATCGATAATTAACGTCGTATATTATCGACTACGGTCACATAATATGAAAATGTGAATAAAAATATCAAATTAATTACTCAGGCAAACTTTAAATGCAGTTTATTTCTAAAATGAATCATAATATTTATATTCACTACTGTATTTACGAAACTAAATGTAAATTCACTGTAGAATTCTCAAGAGCTCTCTATTAAAATGGTATTGCTAGCGCTTAACGTAATGCAGATAACTTATTAATACTACGCAATTATTGCATGTCTGTGTCTATTATTTAAAAGAACTCTCGAAATTTTTAGTCTCATTCTAATTCCCTTTTGACTCCCTATTGATTTCCTGATACTATGATGATATTGATTCTTATATCTTCATGCCTTGTATTACAGCATTGATCGTTTCCCCCTCAGGAATTAAAACATTGTGTTGATGAAATTGGTCACTTTATTAGATAAGAAAATGTAATAGCATAACTTACCGTGCCTGATTGGTGACAACGGTTGTCTTACGGTAGTAAATTATTGAATACTGTTCTAAAGAATGGGTGTAAATAGGATATGTCACTTTTCGCTGTTCTCGTACGGTTTCATTGGTAATGTATTTAGTAGCCTTAGTTGTGGATGACAGACAAGAAATTCTTCTCATTTACCAGCGTAGAATGCACTCATTTCATTTAACTGTCTTGTAATCGAAATGGTTAAAAATAGGCGAAAACGCCCAAATTTACATTTTTCAAAAAAATTAACTTTTCTCAAGCATAATTATTAATTCGCTCATTGGAGGTGATAAGTTTGTAAATTAAGTTATGTTCTGTTCAGTCCATCATGTACTTTTTTAACTGTGGATAGGAAGATAATTAAAAATTCAAAGAATTCACATAAATTCATTATTTCATAACATTGTTTTAAACTAAGCTAATTACAATGTTATGGTGAGGTAGATTATGAACAATCAGACAGTGTGGTTCCAAGCACCAACCGCTACAATATGACCTCATGCCTTACCAGTGCTCATTATTCAGAGTATAAACAAAGGCCCTCCTATGTCCTCTTGGTGCTTCTAAAATCATAATTCAGAATCAGTATCTGTCTCATCACCTGTATACAATAAGTACATTGTATATGGTAACAAATTTATATGAATTATATGAATTTAGAAAGGGGAAACTTCCATTGCGATCTCTCTCGCTCTCGCTCTCTCTCACTCTCTCTCTCTCTTTCGACTTTCTCTCTCCCTTTCTTTTTCTCCCTCTCCCTCTTTTCCCTCTCTCTCTCTCCCTCTCTCTGTCGTGTTCCTTTTAAAAATATCAAAAGAGGGTAGAAATAAACTGACAAATCTAGTTTTTCTTCTGACAGTCTCAACATTCAATGAATATTTCAAAATGTTTAATCACAAATAACGTAAAATTTTCATTTCCCTGGGTGAGCATTGTTTCATGTCTAATAGACCCTTCATCTCTTTTACGATCTGGATAGATCTTTATAGTTTTAAACATTCTTTACCTGAATATCTTCTATTTCATGTAATGCCTGTGAATAGTTTGAAGATGTAAGGGCTCCATATTAAAATTAAATTTTTCATTTTTAATTCGAGGGGTCTGCAGCATCAGTCAATATCGGTGTCATAAGTTCAGTTTGTGTTACCCGGGTAAAAATTTAGGATCTCACCTCCCCTAAAAATATCTATTTCTGAATAGTTTATACATTATTTAATAATAATACAAGTATATTTGCTCATGACATTTATTTATAATATATTATAGAAATGTACGTAATTCAGTATAATAGGGATATAATTTTTAAATAAATAATTTAAAACCAAATATAATTAACAAATGCTTGTTTTTAATTGGTGTCAATCGTGGCTAATATTTCTCTCCCCCCACAAATTTCGCCACTGGTCTTTATCAATTTTAGTGAAAATCCTGTGTCCGGATTAGGCGCGAGAGTTCGCAGACGAGGAGACGTACACATAGACGATGAAAGGATTGCCGAATCAAGTACCCACCTAAAATTCTCTTTCTGACATTATGTATTCGAGAGAGTGGATGCATATTGGAGCAAGAAACACAATTTTTCTGTATCAGGTGTTTTTACCGAAAAATCGGCATTTTCCCCTGAAGTATTACATCTCTATACAGTATCTTAGTAACTGGGAGTGTGCGTATATGCGTGTGTGTTTCCGTCACTTGTAGTTAGACCACTTCCCGTGCACCAATTGAGACATATGAGATGTCATTCGACGCGTCTCGGTCTCCTGATGGGGGACTGATAATGTTTTGGAATCCGGCCAGAAGATTCAAAGAAATTTTCAAAAACCTGTTTTTTGCGTGTTTTGGTGCTAGGCGGCGTTGAGTAAACTCTAGTACCAGCATTTACCACCCAATACGCCATAATTTTCCTTCACGGCGTGTACAACACTTACGATATCTTTAAGTGAACAAGTGAAGTTAATTTGAACGAGTGAATCTTGCGGCATATTTCATTTTAATTTTTATCCGTGGGCCTTTTACTAAGGTGACCAATAGTCCTCCTTTAGGGAGGCAGTCCTCCTCTTTACAGGCTCTATCCCGCCTCAAAAAGTGTCCTCCTACCTGTCCTCCTTTTCGATATTTTAAAACTAATACGTTAATCTAGTGTTAATGTGTTTCTCTAGTTAATCATGTGAAAAATCATGATTGAATGTTGATACTCTAGTCGCAGCACTAACCGTAAAATCCAATACCAAGGATATTTCTTGCTCCAAACTTTCCAAAATATTATTATAAAATGATATATTGACAAAAATATTCATTCAATGAAAAAATACTCGCGTAATAAAATAATTAAAAGGGATCTAAGCATAATTATTGTACTTTTAGTGGAATTAATAAGATATTTCATTTATTTACGTTGCACTGTTTTCTTAAATTGTTCCGTCCTCCTATTCCTTGTAAAACAAATTGGTTCTCTTACTATCTTTTTAAAAATAAATTTGCAAAAACCTACGAATAGTATTGCCTTGGAGCTTATTAAATTTGAATATTTTCAAGTGAACACGGAGAAAACAAAACTGTGAATAATGTTAGAGAATGAATAAACGTTCCTATGTTTCTCGCTTTTACGTTCCTAAGTATACAAATATCGATTTTCAAATGATTGTGACCCACAACTTATTCTTATTAAACTTAATCTTTTTCACAAATACATACAAAACAGTCGTCTTTTAATAGTTGTATAGATTCGAATATAAAACGAATAATAGAGCCATTGCAGAAGTAGAAGTGAATACAAATTAGGCTGAGTCGGCTCCGTGGCCGAGATTGCTAAGTCAGTGGTGCCGTAGTGATCTCGGACCGTGGGGTCGCTGGTTCGAGTTCTGCCTCGGGCGTGGTTATATGTGTTCGTCCTTTCACCCCTTATCATCACCATATCGTTTCACCCTCATACCATAATAGTAAACAGAAAGTTCCGAGTTGGACAGCAGTTCTCAAATCTAGCAAAGATAACTTCAGGGATTCCTCAAGGAAGCGTTATTAGACCTCTCCTCTTTCTAGTTTTTGTGAATGACCTGCCAGACAATTATCAAAGGTACGATTATTTGCAGATGACTGTGTAATTTATCGATTTATTGAATCAAAGCAGACGAAGGTATTTTGCAGGATGATATAGATTACATTTCTGGTCAGAAAAAAATAGCATGCCAATAAATAGTTCGAAAAGCAAAACCGTCACGTTTGGTAGGGGCCGCAAATATAGTGAAACTCAATACCGTTTAGGCATAATACCTTTGTACGTCATAAGTTATTATAAATTGTTAATATATCACACAATGAATAAGTTTCTAATTATATGAATTATTTGCATCAATAAAAATCTTCAAACATTAGAAATTGATTTTTCAAGTTTAAACAGCCATTTCATGGTTAATTATTAATAATCCAGGCTGAAATTTTTCCCCTAAAAACTTGCATGTATTTGACGCATTTTAAGAGACAAAACTTGAAAATCAAAGAAGGTATATTTTCGAAAATAAATTTTGAAAATTTTTCATCATTTTTACAATGATGACGTTAAAAATGAAACTGAAACGCAATAAAATGTGTAATTTCTATTCTTTTGCACTTAAAAGAACTTCAACCCTTTGCGGTCCTCTGTCCCGTGTGGCGGGACACAGCCTCGTTGCAGACCCTTTAAATTCCCAGGTAGCTGGTTGCACCGGTCCGGCGTGCCGCGGCGTAAGAAACTGTTCTCGGGTTTCAAATTATTTTTCGTATTATTACAAACAAAACATTTTATTTTATTTGCCTAATTCATAATACATAATTTTGTAACTTAATGTTTGGTGCGGAGAGCTTCACCTCATTACCAATAACGCCTGTATATTGCATTGTATGAACGAAGTCCGAGTTATCATTAGTCATTTTCTTCACACTCCTCGGAATATCTCGAGAAAAAGTTTTCAAATTCTTACTTTCCTGAAGATTGGTAACTCACAGAATTGTTTACCGATTCACACAATTCAAGCTTCGACAATCTCGAACACTTACTTCTCGATGTCACCATAAGTTCAACTGCAACCTCGTAAGCAAACTGATTTGAAACAACATAAAATGGGTAAAGTCTGGCTACAATGAAAGAAAATACTGCCTAATCTCTTCTGAAGATAATTAGTTGTACAGGAAACCGGTGCCATTTACCTGAGTGAAATAATACAGAGTTAAATATAGGTCCCGCCCCACGGGACAAAGGACCAGAACCAGGAAAAAGGAAAGTCCCGTGACGCGGGACATCAGACCTGCCAGACTGAAGAAGACGGAAAAGTGAAAGGACCGCAAAGGGTCAAGGAATCTGAAAAATATGCAAACAAAATTTATGTAAGTAATCTTAACATTACTTTTTACCTTGTACATGTCGTCTGCAGAGGAATTGCCTGATGACATAAAACAATTAAAGTCGGTACACAAATTTAAGTTAAAAGTAAAATCTTTTCTGCTGCAAAACTGTTTCTATGCAATTAGAGACTATACTAATCGTGAAAAAGAAAAATAATGTTTATTGTAACAAAACAAAGATACATAATGAATTAGTTTACGTTTGCATTGTACACATTTAAAAAAAATATTTAATACGCCTGTAACAAGTAATGTACTTCAGCTTCCGGGTCAATGACCCCCATCTCGATCAGGGTTTTGTCCAGTTTCCCTGATCCATTGAGCAAATGCTGAGATGGCCCCTTGTTTTGCTTCTGGACGTAAATGTAGCTTCACTGTGCGCACGTTTTGTTAAGCACTCCTTTTGCTTGTAGTTCATTTACTCAAGAAAATGTGCACAGATAAATCTCTTTCCCCACATATACAGTTTTTACTGTTTTTTGACAAATAAATAATAATAATAAATGTCGTATTTTCACGAAAAACGGTTTTGTAATGATTGCAAGCAAAATACCGAAAAGAAAAATGTAAGATTGTATTTTTTCATAGTTTTACCACAAAACAAAAGTTAAAAAAATGTTTTTAGGTAATTTGAAAATTGTCGGGAATTTTGTTGGTCGAATATAAAAAGAATGACATATATATATTGTTTTGGCCTGTAACTGCAAATCCTGCTATCAACCTTACCTTAATATATGTAACAAAATGTTTGTAATACAATCAAATAATAACCAGAACCTCACCTCAGATGTTTTCCATAGATATCACAAGAAGGTATGAGAAAGTACATTGAATTCTTATAAAGGGATTTTCATAGAACTGCCTCTCAAGGCCCATTTTCACGACGGAATATTTCACGGCATTTCGTCATTCTCGGTCGTACCGATAGATGTCGCAAGCATTGCTTGATATCGTCGCGATCATGCGGCATCTAGTGACACGACCGAGAAAGACGCGAAATGCCGACGGGTCTCGAGAGGCAGCTACATACAAATCTTCAACTTAAGAACGATCATCCATTTCCGCGAACTTTCCGAAATGCGCATGACACCATCTTCCCGCTTCCATTCTAGCCGCACATTTCAAACGAAAATTTCGTAGCCTTAAAGGAAAGCAGTGATCAATTGA
This sequence comes from Acheta domesticus, assembly GCA_031308135.1. Taxonomy (NCBI): domain Eukaryota; kingdom Metazoa; phylum Arthropoda; class Insecta; order Orthoptera; family Gryllidae; genus Acheta; species Acheta domesticus. The sequence continues at coordinate 52,680,625 of JAHLJT010009436.1, forward strand.
ATATGCAGTGACCTCTGCTCCTATTTTGTCCATACTTGTCTAAAACCTTACTGGAAGCCGCGTAGAAGAGTCATCAACAGCATTCTCTCTAAAGCTTTAATGTATGATTTTTGCGTGAAATGCTTGATTTTGTTGAAATGCTTGTTTTGCTATATTGGAATGCTTGATTTTGCAAAATTATTAAAACTTTCGGCGTCTTTCTACAACTACAATTGTGAAGATACAATTGTTTTTCTTAATGAAATATGCGTATCAAAAACAGATCTTCAAATAAGGTCATGCTGAATTTTTTGAAAATATGAATAGTTTTTCTATATTTCCTGACAAACTATAGCCCGCTCGGAATTCACTGCACTTCGTTTTCGGCCTCTTCTTACAAATACAATTGTGAAAATAGATTTTTTTCTCAAGGAAATGCATTAATTAAAACTACATCTTCAAATAATATCACGCTTAATTTTTTGAAAATACGAGTAGTTTTTATATAATTTCGTGACAAACCCTGCAAATTTACAGCGCTTCAGACAGCCGGATAGTCGTAAGTTAGAATTTGCAATTTTGTTTATTATTTCTTTGTTCGTTTCTCACATTCGACCTTTTGTTATACATTTACACATTAATCTTTTAGAAATTATTTATTTTCAATCTTTGGAAATAAAAATTGCGAGCTCTTTGGGGTATATGTCTACTCAAAACAAAAATTTCTAAATAATTTAGTTTTAGCTCTTATTTTTATGACTTGTATGTAGATATACACGCAGAAAATACAACATAACATCAAAAATATTTTTATGAAAATTGCATTTTGTTATATATTTTACAGTGTTTCACTTGTGACACAATATCCCTATTAATATTTAATATATTTTCATAAGTCTTTTTCCATAACAGAGAGAAATAACTGCTGCATTATGTGAACCGCCAGTTGTTGTGAGAAGTAAAATTTTAAAGGGTTTAAAATTCTAAATTCTAAATTTTGAAAAATAATTTTGGATTAATTGTTTTTCTTTTGAATGAATCTCTTCAAGTATGTACAGAGTAATATTAAATCTGGTTCACATAATAATGTAAATAATAACCTTTCAAATGCAGAAAAAATCATTTCATTATCTCTATTAGTTCCTGAGTTATGATATTATGCGTTAAGCAACCCGCAAGGAAAATGAACTTTTCAGGAGTAATGAAAGGGTGCATACCTATGGTGTCCCTGCAGCATAAGTTACATTTTTTCCTCCCCCTCTTTTGTCTTCCCTCTTCCTTTTCCTTGCTCACAAGTACTTTCTCTACTTTTGTTCTCTAGTGGTTTTTATTGAATAGTGTTTAATTTTTTTATTTTGCACTTATTAGCTGCAATTACAAGCGACGTCGACAGATCCAAGGATGGCGTTGCAGCAACGCCATCTTGACAACAATTTATTACATCTCCGCAAATATTGCAGAAAGGAAAAACAGATTTTACCACAACTGTACTAAATAAAGCATCCTGAATGGCATAAAACCAAAAATGCAATTTTTCATTATTCTCGGTCACTTTTGAGTAGACATATACCTAGGGAGTACCAACAATGCAGGAAATGCAACAATGGAATCCGTCCCGTTGTCGCGAATTTCTGTGAATTACGTGTCATTGTTGTGACTTGATATAGCTGTATCAGGCTTCATTTTCCAATACAAGTTTATAAATCTTTTGTATTATTTTTGTATGCAGCTGTAGAATGCACATAGTTTTGACAACACTGCGATGGAAACAGTGAATTGTTTGTTCTTGATTGAATTGGACGATTTCAAATAATAGCTATGATGTGCAGAAAGTGCATGTGATGACAGAAAGTGCATTATTTCAATCCTACGAAGCTGTTTCCAATAACACGGGGAAGTATGTGATGTTGTAGCACCACTAGTTACTTTCATATTAAATATGGACTATTCTCTTTATATGAAATCTGCAGATACGTTCTTGTGTTTACTGGCATTGTAGTTCCATTTCTAGGTACTGGCAAACAATATCTTTGACAGCGTCATGAATTAAGAATAATCTGTTGTGGCGTTAGTTATCTGTATTTCGTAAACACATTACTCCTGATACGCAAGTTGACAGAGTATAAAACTTATTATAGAGATATTGAGGTATATGTTATCCCCTAGTACTGAATACAAAATGAAAATGTTACGAAACCACTGAATTTTCTAGGTCTCATTAAGTTTAGGACGATAAGTCGACAGACACATTGTACGAGTATTTAGTTGGGAATTGGCTTTGCACAAGAATCTGGGTGATGAATGCCGATTTTATTAGCAAATGCTGTATATATTCTGCTGTAAGAAGCATAACGTGATACTCACTGAATTGATCAGTATAGCCTTGAGCATCAACATTTGATTCTCTGTCATAATGAGTTAAGTTTAGCTTATACAGAAGGTTTCTCATTTTTTTTATTGTGGCAGTCAACGAATGAACCTTTTTAAGGTTATGCGTAACTCTGAAAACAATAAATTATTGGAATTTAAAGGGTACTAAGAAGCTTGAAAGAGCTATTAGACATAGGTCTCTCCGTCGGTCAAAAAATATGTGGTCAAGCTATTACGAATATGTTTTTTTTTTTATTGTTCAACTATTGTTCTTGAGAAATGATGAAGTTAGCAAAGTTGAGAGCACACATATGAGAAATGAAGGTAGAAAAGTAAAAACGTTATGTGTCATTCCATGCAAAAAAGTAGATATTATGACATGACTCCTTGAAACTTGAAAATATTTTGTGATATTGTTGTCCGTAATGCCTACATCGTCGAGGTACAGTATTAAAATTTTCTAACTGATTGTTCGGCAACAATACATTTTTAAAACCTAAAACTTCTTACAAACACCCCTATATCCTTGAATTTTTTGTCTCAAATAAACCTTTCTTCAAATTCTGTTGCGCCTCTATCGCGCGTCGAACCCAAAGGCAAACAAGACTTGGGATGTTACTGTGAGAATGGCATATCACATACCCTCTCTCACTAACTCTCTAACTCCTATACGTAATTATAATTAGTTGCAAGCAATATAGTTGCCTGCTACTAAATATGACGGCTGTTGAATCACTCCAACTGAAGCAAAGTTGGTAATTAACGAGGTAAACGAAAATTAAATATTTGCGAACCCGATGCACCTCACCTTCATCGACGCATCTTTTTCTTTGACGGCCCTGGCTTTTCATCATCATCTGCTGCATAGGAATAGAGAAATAGGAATTTTAGTACTCTCGGCAGTGTGTATTGTATAATTTCTGTAAGGTTTGTTATTAACTATTACCTTGTGGAATGTCCTGTTCCACTTCTACTGCTTTGTCAGTTCCATAGGTTGGGAAATCTGCCTTCATCTCGTTCTCCTAAATCTAGTTCGTCCTCTAGGTCATCTTCAGAAACCACTGTCATTCATCTTATCACAACTCTTCTCGCAATTGAGGCACAGGTTAGAGCATTTAAACTCTGCTTTCTGGCAGCCACAATTTTTTTGACAATTCTTGGTGCATTTGCATGAAACAAGTTTCAATAAAGCTGAAGGTTCGGGTGGTAACAGTGTTGTCATAGGCGCAAGTCCATGTTTAGTTCTTTTCCATTCCCACTCTTTAGTTCTTTTTTTCGACGCCTAGCCATTGCTGTACCTGACGGTAAACTCTTAAAGAGTGTTGTGCTGCACCTGCAGATGGTAGTGCAGCAATGTTTGGCTTGTACTTGAAGGCAGATTTGATGTAAAAAATATATCTCAGTTTGTTCAGTGATGACGCTATCTTCCCACTATAGCCGTAAAATGAACAAGAAAACATTCCCCAGCATCAGAAAGCCATCTCCTGAGTCGCGTTGGAGTTTTTGAATATTTTTATTGTGTCAACAAGATTAGGGTACTTGGTCAGAGTCTGAAGAAACTTCAATTTTCCCTTGCTGGAATAACGCCGAGGTAGTATTGCAACCATTCATTGCATGTAAAAATAGAATGTTTTTGGCAATTGATTGACTTACAGCATCAATTTGGAGAAAACATAACTGTAGAAACTTTGTCTATTCCAGGTTCAAAAAGAACTTTTTCATGCTTGAAGAGGCCTATCAAAATGACCAATAGATCCACATCCTCACCTACTACAACCATAGTCTTATTAGTTGCAGCTGTGAAGGACAAAGCTGTGTTGACTATCAGGGTGTCTGCGTCTTCCTTCGCTTGCTCTCATGTCATTCCCACTGAAGAAAACATTGCAATCAGCATTGCTATAAATCGACTTTTGTTGTGATGATTAGCAAGAAAATTTTCTTTTGACTTTGTTGGCGCCATTGTTTCGTCAAACAGAATGTCAGCTGAAGCAAGCTTTCTAGATTTTTTAATTCGCTCTGCACGTTTTGTACCCCCTTTCTCACCATCAAGGTAGCCATAAAAAACCAACTAGGGGTTGCAATTAATATTTTGATTTCACATTTATAATGTGTCACAAACACAATGAAAATGATTGATTCATACTCCAAGGAAGCCTATGCAATAAATATTCTCCGTCGATGACATATTGGCCTCTATTGAACTTGGATTCTGTGGTTTGAATGCTTTAAAGAGCGTTCACTTTGTTCCTTGTCTTAAACCATTATCGAATAATGACGAGGAATATGGGCTCAAATCGTAGCTCAAACACTCTTCAAGCTGTTCATCCGTAATCTTAGCGCTGGTAATTCTTTCGAACAGAGTAGTTGAACTGAAGTGCTCTGTTCGAAATGGAATCAACTCGTCTATTCGTATCACACTGATCATTACAGCAAGAGGCAGTACTCTGTAACTCCTCTTGAATTTTACAGTTGCGAAGTCACCACCAATAATTCTGTTGATGCCCTTATTGCCCAAATCCCAAGCCTTATGGCAGTTAATTCTATTGTCGGCAACAATACCAGTGCTGATTGAAAATAGGTCAGGGGTTTGTGGGAAGGGGAAAATGCTGCAGTAACAATTTACACATTTTGGCTCCATACTTGTTGTCAAGTTCTACTCTGGATTCCCTCAGACCTATGTGCTGTTCAGAAGAGAGAAATGTAACAACAGAATAATTTTCAGTCTGTTCACAGTCATGTTGTACAGGACGTCATTCCCATTGTCCATCCTTGTCAATACACCTTCCCCTACCCCACGACCATGTTTAAGTCCTACATGAAGTTTCACATGCTTCATGAGAAATTGTTCAATAGTCATGTCAGTTCATGTACTACATGCCGAGAGTAATAAAATTCCATTTCTCTATGTCTATGTAGCAGATGATGATGAAAAGCCAGGGCCGTCAAAGAAAAAGATGAGTCGATGAAGGTGAGGTGCATCGGGTTCGCAAATATTTAAATTTCGTTTTACCTTGTTAATTACCAACTTTTCTTTTTTCAGTTGGAATGATTCAACAGCCGTCATATTTAGTAGCAGAGATAGTAGCATATTTAGTAGCAGAGTAGTAGATTGCTTGCAACTAATTATAATTACGTATAGGAGTTAGAGAGTTAGTGAGAGAGGGTATGTGATATGCCATTCTCACAGTAACATCCAAGTCTTGTTTGCCTTTGGGTTCGACGCGCGGTAGTGGCGCAACTGTTTATCAGACAAAGAACTTCTAAGTCCTAAAATGTAGACAATTTTATAATCTTTCGTTTCGTACGAAGTCAATATTTACGAAAAATGCGTAGTTTCTGAGCTACATTGTGATAAAATGGGATGAATCCCATTTTCACAATTTTCTTCATAAAAACATCAAATTTCACGTTGCTGTAGCGACTAAATGGTACGTTGGAGAAAAAACTTCTTCAGACATAAAATGTAGGTAATTTTATCTTCTTTATTTTCATGTATGACCTTAATTTACGCAACGTGGATGGTTTTCGAGTTATGTTGAAAAAACTGAAAAATGTCGGATTTTTAACATTTTTTTGCGAAAAAAACGTATTTCCGGGCAATATTTTTGTTGACAAACATGATATTCGTGTTCAGCGATCCCAAAAACATAGAGGACCCAAAAATCAAAACTACACCAAAACTTTCCGCTATTTGCCACTTTTGAGTACCGTTTGACTGGACTATAAGGGTCAGTTATAAGCAGCATAATAAGGGACGATAAAAAAGACGGTGCTAGTCCCTTTTTCTGCTATTGTTCCGTTTTCTTCTTTAAAAATGGGTCACCTGAGAAACTTTTAATTCTATAATCTGATGATTTTAGATTCTCTCATTTATGCGCATTACATTCGATTACAAACCCTTTTCCCATAATTTTAAGTTTCAAATATGAAGTTTCACATATATGCAGCATGAGATTCGATGGCGCATTAGATTTGCGTAAGTACAGTATAAGAGCACATACAGCATCTTTCAGAGCTAGATCTTGGAAAGGTGGAGCAGTTAAGACGCTAAAAATGTTCGTAGAAATGGAATCCCAAACCAGCTAACAAAGATTGACCCAGGCTGACCTGGAGGTGTGGTCGCTAAGGTTGAAGGGCCGTAGCTGCCTCTTGCCTGAAGGGTGGCAAGTTCGAATTCCTCCCGGGGCGTGGATGTTTGTGTGTGCGTATACATTAAGCGAGTTGTTCTACTGTTACCCTCAAGTGCAAAAACCAATGGTAATTACAGAGGTCAGCTGTATGATCTAGTAATTACAAAAAGCGACCTTGCAAAAGCGACGTGTCAGCAATATCGTATTTTCAGATAAAAAATAGAGATATTATATATATCAGATACTATATATATATATATATATATAAAAGAAATTAAGAAACTGCGGGCTGCATGAATGAATGAAATTATTCATTTGCTCATTCACTCATACCTTTATTATTAATTAATTTGTCTTTAATTCTATTATTTTGCTAGTGAGAGTGTTTGTGGTAGAGCCACAAAAGTGATTAGAATGTTTAAAAAACGAACAAATAACATAAGGAACATTTCTTGCGCCTGTGTACAGAAATGTAATTTAAATGAAAATTATATTTAGGTCATTGGTATCAATAGATAAGCCACGGTAAGGCTAATAGTTGAAAAGAATTAAGCGGAGTTTGAAAGAGAATTAACGGGAAAGGTATCAAAAGAGAATTCAAAATTAGCTTGACCTCTGTGATTGAATATATGGATAATCAAAGGGTTTGATCCTTTTGGCAAGCACATTTATTTACAGTATGATACATTAAAGTTGTGTATGAGTCCTGACTTTTTTTACAGTTTTAAAGATTTCTTCAGTTCATTGGCTTTGAATTTACAAGGAATTTTTGATGAAATGTCTCTGGCAATGATTTGGCGAGTATTGGTGAATCTATTAATTTACACTACACAAAATGTCGTTACGTTTTATTTCTAGTATCTACGATTTTAAAGTCAGAATTACCCACATGTCAATCGAATTGTTACACCATTAACGCTGCATCACTTGCCGATGTTGCGTCTCTTGTTGTAACACCGGACTAAACACCTGAATGTACTGTTCTTCAAACATTGCAGAGAGACGGTCAAATCCCTTCTGATGATTTTTTTAGAAGCACGACAACTGAGATGGAGAAAATAGGGAAGAAAATCAAAAACAAATAGACCTTTCATCGTTATAATGAACTGTATCCTCAAGAAACCTCCCTTGCAAATGTAAATCGTTCAACGCTTATTAAAGGCTTGTGTTATAGAAGAAAGCTTTGAAAAGTTAAGACTGGACAATTTTCCGTATTATCAGACTTACTATCTTCTTAAAGAAATTAAATAAAAGGCTTATTAACTATCAAATGAAATTCTTTCGTTTAATTCAAATTATATAATTTCTTTATCTCCAGTATAAAAGAGGTAGCTTTCAATCTCGTAAAAAATATGTTACACTACTGTGATGAAAGTGGTATAAAGCAGCCGACGACGTCAATCACTCGCCGAACCAAACCAATTCAAACTGCGTGCTATGTCAGCGCCACGACGAAGAGGAAAAGGGCGATTTATTTCCATTCCCTGTCTCCAATTGCACATTCATTGAAGGTTGTCTTCTCTGAGCGGGTTGTAAGACAAATGCTGCAGCCTTCTTTTCGAATTTCACAATTTCGTCAAAAACCTGCTTTGCATTCGGCTTCCATCGGGAGCATGTAATCAGTCAATGAATGTTGACTCATTTTGTGAAGAGGCTCAGGCCATCAGACCTGCTCTTCTGCCTGACCACACAAATTTCGCAACGTTCCTTTCGCCATCCAACAGAGAAAGGAAGGTATCACTCGGGCGATGAAGCAGACGATTTGAATCTTTCACAGAGGGCTTCTTTTAAGCTTGAGGATCTATTACAAGAAGTAAATCTTCAACATGGGACAGATCGGCTTTACTTCCTCTTCGAAGGAAGGCGTACGAAGGATGTTTTCTCCCTTAAACAAATTCACGGCTTCGATCGAGTTTGAACGATTTGAGTACACCTCATGGTGGAAGGACATGGCTGGGCTCTGGCGCATCGTAGCCAACCTCGTGCAATGAGCTTCAGGTACCAGCTGAATATTAGCGGGAATTTTAAATGCCAAAATTATCACCTTGTTACAAGTCATTGTGTCATGGAAGTAAAACCTTTTTTTTAAATATTGCATCTTTTATTTCATCTACACCTTCATCGTGTTATTTTTGGTTGGTCACCGTTGAAAATTATCACCCTATGCCATTTTCAAAATATTTCTTCAACACTTCTCGCTCTCCATGACGCGATGGCCAAAGTCTGGTGTGGATTTTCAAAAGTGCGGATTTCTGGTCTGTAAGTCTGGTGTGGATTTTCACCAAGTGCCCGTGCCGTGACGCTAACTGTTGCTACGCAGAACGAGCAATTATCGTTTACCCGGAGGAGCTCTCCCAACTCTTTCCACCATGGGTACACCGGCTGAAAACGCTAGACCAGAGTTGTCAAGGTCTATGCCCCAAGCGGGAGTCCGTGGCACGGGTGCCACGACGAACTCGCCCCTCCACGCAGTTCATTACCCCGCCACCAGAGGCAACGCCATCCCTATTGTAAAACGGCGGGGTTGACTAATAGTTCCCTTTCCCGATAGTTGCGCATGAGAAGCTCGTGGCATGCTACGGCGCCACGACGCGTGCCGCTGCCACCAGTAGAAGACCTTGACACCACCGCGCTAGACGTTCCACCACTGGAGCCGCAAGCGTTGGTGCACCGTGTGGCCGCGGGTGGCGAGCAGGCGCTCGGCGGCGAGCGCGACGCCGGCCAGCAGGAGGCCGGCCGCCAGCAGCAGGAAGGGCCCCTGCAGGTGGCCCACGTCGAGCACAGTGGGCGCGGGAGGCGGCGGTGTCCGCCCCGCCGCCCGCGTCGCCCGCGCCCGAGCTCTCCTTCCGCCGGAAGACGGCGCCCGCCCACATCTCCAGCAGCCCCGCCGCCTGCGGCCACCACCACACAGCGTGCTTAATCACAATACAATGTCAAAGATGTCAAAGAATTGCACCTACATTTCTTAAAGATTGCATCTACTTATCAAAAATGTTGAATTGCACCTACATTTCTTAAAGATTGCACCTACTTGTCAAAGATGTCAAAAAATTGCACCTACATTTCTTAAAGATTGCATCTGTTTGTCAAAGATGTCAAAGAATTGCACCTACATTTCTTAAAGATTGCATCTTTTGGCATCGCAAAGATGCCAAAGAAATTGCACCTACATTTCTTAAAGATTGCACCTACTTGTCAAAGATGTCAAAAAATTGCACCTACATTTCTTAAAGATTGCATCTGTTTGTCAAAGATGTCAAAGAATTGCACCTACATTTCTTAAAGATTGCATCTTTTGGCATCGCAAAGATGCCAAAGAAATTGCACCTACATTTCTTAAAGATTGCACCTACTTGTCAAAGATGTCAAAAAATTGCACCTACATTTCTTAAAGATTGCATCTGTTTGTCAAAGATGTCAAAGAATTGCACCTACATTTCTTAAAGATTGCATCGACATGTCAAAGATGCCAAAGAATTGCACCTACATTTCTTAAAGATTGCACCCACTTGACAAAGACGTCAATGAATTGCACCAATATTACTTAAATATTGCACTTACGTGTCTTAAAGATTGCACCTACATGTCAAAGATAACAAAGAATTGTCGAAAGTCCTTTACGATCGGGACTTAAACCCTAGGAATTCCTGGGCACAGACGCTACAGGGGCAACAGTTGTTTCTGAGATGCCGGAACAAGTCAATTTAATAAAAAATAAACACGTCCTTTAATTATTTTGACAAAGTGTAGACTCTTATCGATATTTGAGGAAGTTTGATGCCGTAGGCTTCCCGTGGCAAATAGCAAATTTCATAGATAACTAGCCTTTTTGGCTACTTCCGTGCGTGCAGTTTTTATTTCCCCCTCCCAAACGCGCATTGGTTCGAGTACCTGCATGCGCAGGACGAGCGCGTCCCAGACGGGCGTGAGCGGTGAGCGCTTGGGCAGGCCGAAGGCGAGGAAGAAGCGGTTGACGCACGTGGGCAGCGGGCGCAGCTGGGCCAGCAGCGGCGCGCCCAGCGGGAAGCCCTCCACGAAGAAGCGGCCGCCCACGCGCGGCCCCACCACGGCGTACGCGCCGCCCGCCACGCGCACCTCGCGCTCCGCCGCCGACGCCTCCGCGCGCAGCCGCCCGGCGAACTCGCGGTGCTCCGCCTTCTGCGAGCAGGGCGGGCCTCCATTAGTGCGTGACCATATTGCGTGCGTGCAATATGTGCAATGTTAAAAAATTGCAAAAAAAAAAAAAAATTCAAAAACAAGATTTTCTCAAAAACGGCTCCAAATTTTTTCTTTGAACTTTTGATAGGGATAGTGCCTAATATACTCTATGACAGTGTTGTCAAGGTCGATGCCACGAGCGGGAATCCGTGGCACGAGTGCCACGACGAATTCGCTTCTCCACGCAGTTCATCACCTCGCCACCAGAGACAACGCCATCCCTATAGTAATGAAATTGTTTTGACTTGTCTCTCACGTCGTTAATATTTTCATTAGTGGCAAATTGTTCCCATTATTATAGTTTTTGTATTCCAGCATTACAAACGACCTTTCTGTTGCAAGGGATCGTTCATAATCGGACGTTTTACGGCACGAAAGATTGCGTCTTCACACATTCAGCCTATCGCAGCGAGAGAGTCGGGGGAGGTAGAGGTAAACGGAAGAACCGACCACCGTTTGCTAACACGGATGTCAAGTACCCAAGACATTGCAGGAATGTTGTTTCGCAAAATTAAGTTTGGTTCTCTTGTAAATTTATAATGCTGTCGTTCAAAAAATAGCGTATGCAACTCGTTTATAATGTTCCTTTATTGCATTCGTTCAAATTTGAAAACTGGCTCCTAACGTCACTCGTTTTCAACACATGTACTCATGCAATAAATCTTAACATTATAAACTATAATCATGCGATGTTCTAATGATCATTCCCGCTGGACCGTGAGATCCGGCGCCGACCGACATGGCGGGTTTCCCCAACCATGTATGTACCCCCAGCGAGGCACCACCCCAGCCGGTCCTAACTCTAAGTTCCCAACAGGTCTCCTGACATTAGAAGTGTAGTGAATGTGAAACTTTGTGTAAAGATGGAGTAATGATAGGACAAGGAAAAAGAAGGTATGATCGATCACTGACCCGTTTGTTAGGATACTGCTCCGAGTTTACCTAGTTTTGATCGGATAAACCACGGAAAACTATCAGAGCAACGCCGTCTGTGAACAACACTAGAAGGTAAACCGTCTCCAAAACTTAAAATCAACCATCGATCTGACTGATAGCTCAGCCCCTTGAATTTGAAACATTTTGATTTTGTGGAATGCTTTCTGTTAGGTATTGATGTCTGTTCTTCAAAATTAGATACTTATATTAGCTTTAAATTTATTAACTTAAAATTAGTACATTTTTCAAACATGGTTTCGCGGAATTTTGCGTGAAACAAAGGCAATTTTAAAAACAAGATATTCTCAAGAAAGATTCCAAGTCTTTTCTTTAAATGCTTTATCTGATTGTACGAAGTTTGTGTACACAAATGGCGCAAGTCCGATTTACACTGATTTCAACTCTAAGTTTTTGGAAAATTGTAAAAGTTACAAATGATGCGAGAAAGTATATGCTGTTGTAACTGTAGTTTTACCCCGACTTCATAGAAGTCTTCATTTCAATCGTGCTAAACACAATCATTTCAAAACCAATATAAAAACTACAAGTGTAATGTCGCGAGCCGCACCTCGTAGTTGAAGATGTCCGCCAGAGGCAGCTCGTAGTTGATGCCCCAGTAGAGGCCGGCGTCCACCATGTCCTCGACGGTGTCGATGGGCGGCGCGAACAGCGGCACGGTGAGGTGCGACACGAGGCTGCTGGAGTACGCGGTGACCATCAGCAGCCCGAACACGCTCCAGCTGCACACCAGCAGGCGCAGCGCCGTGTCGCGCTGCCGCAGGCGAGGGAACGACGTCGCCAGCAGGATGCCCAGCTTCGACACCAGGCTCAGCGAGAATGATGCTAGTTCTGCGGGTCAATTTGTAAATACGTGTTTATCGGCAACACACCACAAATAATTCAAGCTAATTTTTATCAGAGAGGACTTCAAACTGATCGTCAAATATGTCATTTTGCGAACCGTATATCCAACATAGATATCTATCATAGATATCTAATTTTTGTATTGTTAAAATATATTTATTAAAGGAAATCGAAACTTGTCAAATTTTGTCATTTTACAGAACAGCGATTTTATACTTAATGGAGCTGTTTATTTGTCTATACAACGGCTATCTTGTGAATTATCATTATGACATGTTGCTATTTAAAATATACTATTTTAAATATATTTCTTTATTTAAATAAAATATAGTGTGTTTCGAGATTGTGTACAGACGGTGTCTAATATGGAGTATGGTAATCGTTTTAAACTGTTGAAACGTTTTCAGAAATGTGCTTAGTTATACATATTTCTTTATTTGTGTGAATGTGGCGACCGTAGCATCACATCCTCGGGTCACCTTGGAACGTCTAACTGGCCTTGCTAGACGATGCTTTAAGTGTTTTTCGTTGTCCTTACTTATACAAGAGATGATATGGCAAAAGACGAACACTTGACTGTCAATCCATTGGTGTATTCTATTTGTATCCCTATCAAGGGAACGTCATCCGAAAAATTGAACCTCCAAAACGATGCAAAAGGACTTCCAGATTCTGAGGTATGCTAAATTTTTATTGTCGTTTTGTACCTCGTGCTGTCCAACTTGAAGTTCCTCTGTCCGATATTTTGAGGCATTCCAATCCCAACCCTTTAACTGGATCTCCGATCAAGAACCAGGGGAAACAGACTTTGTCAACGCGGAAATTAATGTTCACGGTCTTCTGGGACAGAAAGGGAATCTTGCTCATCGAGTTCCTGGCGATTATGTGAGACACTAATCGCTGAAAATTACTGTGCAGTAACTGCAGAATTTGCGAAATGCCCTTCAGAACAAGCGATCCACGGATCAATGCCTATGTTGTCTTCCTGCACGATTACGCTCGGCCACTATGATCCACATCACGCAGATCTTGTGTAGGAGTCCGCTGGGAGATGTGCGACCATCCTCCCCATTTTATGGATTCGCCCTCAGCAATTTCTATATGTTCTTACACCTCGAGGAATTCCTGTTCGGTAAGCGTTATGCTTATCACACTGACGCAAAGTTGCAGTGGCTGTCAAACACTGGTACCAACCCCAGGCGGCAGACTTCTATGACACATAGATACAAATGTTGATACCACTGCATTACAAACGTCTGAATTGTGGTGGTGATTTTGTACCAACTTAGTGCAAGACATGCTGTATCTGCTAGAATAAAGTTTTCCCATGAAAGGGGGTATTGGAATAAGATGGGCAAAAGTACCCCCAGGGGACAAATTTTTTAATGCAAAAAATCATAAGTATAAATTGTGTAAATTGAAGTGAAAAAAATAATTTTCTCGTCGGACTTAAATCAATTTACCCGGAGTACTTCGTTCAAATAAAGAAAACGTGTCTTTAACTCGTCAAAAGGTTACATTTTTTAACCCTTATTTTGACCCTTACGATTAACAAAAAAGAAGGGAAAAGTAGAAAAAAATACTATTTTCCCTTTGTTTTTCAGAATATCTCTGATTTGGGCACATAAAAAGCGCTAAATCAAAGTTAGACATGTAAATATTATAGTTTCCCAAAATGTCAACCTTTTATCTTAAATTTGCACCCGACTGCCCAGTATTAATAAAATAGTAATTTAATAGTTCCTTATGAATTTTCATAAAATTAAGCTTTGTTTTATTAATTTTCATAGTTTTTCTATTTTATGTTTATTAGAAAAGATAAATAATCAAAAACAAAATTTTAAAATAATATTATTACCTACTGTAATTTAAATATTGAACAAATTAAGATTTAAACTAAAAATGTGTGTTTTTTACTTTATCCAAAATGTTTCATTTTACAGATTGTTTAGTAATAACGCTCTTTTTTCTCTACTTGACACGTGTATGAAAACGTCTTAAAATTATGCAGATATTCAGTAAACAACAGTTTTCGAATGAAGTGTGAACCGCGACAACGATTTCGGTATAAAAACGTGCGTCGCTACAAAAAAAATGAGCTTCGGAAGGAACATTGATTAGTTCAGTGTTTGAAAAGCACAAGAAAAAATATTTGTATGCTGCAACGGTTCTCTGAAAAGCCATTTCAATTAATAATACTTCCACATCTCGTTTAGCCGGCACTGTGTAAGATGGATCACGTAACTTTATTGAAATGATCTATCAGGGGTGAAGCAGTTCTAGTCTTTCTGTCAACTCGTACTCTTCTAATATCGGTGGATACCAGTTAACCAATTCTCTTGGGAAGCTGCTCACATACACTAAATTCAGAGTTGTTCTCGGTACGACCTTATAGTTATTCTGTTTCCCTAAGAAAAATCATCGCATCAAAAAATCTGCGCATTGAAATCAGAATAACCTGTTACCACCCGAACAAATATACGATATCAAATTTCAGCTTGGCCATCGCTTCGACGCCTCAGTAGATAGCACAGCTGACCTTCCATGATATGCAGCAACAGATCGAACAACATATCGAACCCAACAATTCTCGGCATCAACCAAGGTTGCCTTCTCCGAACACTGCAGGTTGGTATCGCTGCCTAAACCGTGAAGTTACTATATTCCATTTAAGCTGAATCATTGGGAAAGTTATTACGATATTTAGCAAAATCATTTTGTGTAGCGTCCAAGTTAAATGTGTTATGCGAGTGTGCCCTTTTTGATTTAATATTTATTACGTTCGTGCTTCTTATATTTTATGTACTTGCAAGCTTCAAACATTTTCATAGATTGTTGTGAAACAAACGGTTATTTATTATATTTAATTGAATTTTCTGCATTAAATATAATAAATCGGTGATGAGGCAACTCTACACAATCTTGTCGTTTTTTTCACTATCATTTATCTTTCTTGACTTGATGTTGTGCAGGACGTATGTACGAAGTCATAAAATTAGTATACTTTAATTATTGAAAGTGTAATTTGACAAAATTGAGATGTTTTGTGATAAGCCGAGCCCGGAACTTTGGGTATTTATTTGAACTACAATAGGCATTCAAACAAGGCTTTTTTCCAGCCGAATTAGGGGTACAAAACACATGTAAACAATGAATTTTAAACATTTAAAATGAATTATTGTTAAAAAATTGATTATTATTTTAACTTTTAAATTCACATTAGAACTTAGTGGATAAGGAAATGATCTTTTCTTAGTCATCTTTATTCCACATAGCGATTGGTATGATGACTAAGAATTTATTTTATTCTCGACTTTGTCTCTTGAAAATGCTATTGTGGACTCTCTTTTGAATCTTGAAATAACATCAGTGAAAATAGAATATTATTTCTCGTTCTTCGTCCTTGTGAAGTCGCCAGCACTGCGAAGGGCAATTCATATTCAGAGATCTGTTCTCAATAGAGATCGGAGCCCATTCTCAAAAGTAAGATGGGATTCCTAGTGAGCAAAAAGGTTTGTCAGCATCAATGAAAAAAGTCAAAAATCAAGACTGGTATCATCTTCCTTGTTCACTTAGATTTTTAATGCAACCTCTGCCTTGAGAGAAAGACATAACACAACCTCGCCTTCCTGTATCTCAGGCTTGCAGCTATATATCCAGCTTAACTGATATCGGTACCAGGAGAATAAAAAAGCAAAATAATGATGAAAATGGCATATAAGGCAAAATAAGACAAAATGGTAAAATAAGCATCAAAAGCAAAAGTAGGACAAAAAGGGAAGGGAAGAGTAAAACAACTCCAGAAGTACAATTAAATTATTCCTATTGTTAAAAGTTACAAAATGGTAACAGTAACAAAAAGTTATTTGCCAAACTTTCGGACTCTGGTGATAGATATTAGAACACAAGTGTTATAATAAAGGGCATCCCTTTAAAGATATCATCAGTCAACTTTGGCTGGTTGGATAGTAAAATTTAGACGAACATTTACGTGGATTGTAATTTTTTGAAATAGATAAAACGTTTATCGATATTCCTTGTACCATACCACTTGTTTAGTGCGCTTCTCCGGCAAAATTAATAATGTAAAGTGTTGCGTTTATGGCATACGTGTACGGTGCTGATGTGCTACTTCCTATATTAATGTTACTTGCGTGCATAGTCTCTGCGTACGTAAGTGATTAATATCCAAACACTTAATAATACACGCTCGCAGATACATTCCGCTCCCAAAAAACTCATTCAACATGAGTCACGCAAGGTCGACAAACATTATGTCATTTGTAGGAGGTACGACAGAAAAAAAGTAGTTGATTTACGTCCTCTCAGATATAAATTAACGCGTTCTCAAAAGCGGATTTGCGTGCATATGAATATTCTGTTATTGCTTTTGAATTATTTTATTATCGAAATATCTGTTTTGTGACTATCCACTCTGCATACCCCCATATCACTTCAATACCTTCTCTCATAATATTCATCGGCTTTTGACCTCTTTTACTCATCTAAACATACACGTAATCATTGATCGTGACATCAAAATGTATTTTGTATGGTGCTGAAGTCTTAAACTGAAGTTGCAGGAGGTAAATATCTCCGTGAAATAAATTATTCATACTGATTAGAAAATTCTGCATGAATTAATGACTGTTTGTTTAAACATTCCACATATTTTTGTTCTGCAGATATTAACATTTATCACATTGTTATGTTATTTACACCTGCAAAGCGAATGCATTGAAGGTTATTCATTGTAGTACATAATAATGCATCAACGACATTATTTCTATATCGTATCCGTGTCTCTTTCTATTCCTCACTTTCAATACGATTACAAATTCGCATTGTCTATAAATTACAGGGGAAGTTGAAGTTTATTTCTAAAGTGAAAAAGATCTGATTAAAGACCAAAACACTCCGTAGTAAAAGTACCTAAATGGTGGCTATAATTAAAATTTCTCTACAAAACACGTTATAACAAGGAAACGAATTGTAGTACGAGTACCAAACTTTCTAGTATTACTTTCTATGCGTCACAGCGCCACCGGCCAGTTTCAAATATGATCAAGACGTACCAGACGCTATGATCAAGCGTAGTCCTGAATAGACGCACACACCGGACCAGTCGCCCTGCCTTGTTGACGAGTCAACATGTGTTTGGACAAAGGGAGCAGGGCATTATTGGTGAAACTTTTATCAAACCAACAGTAATACTGCAGATTCACTTCGAGATTGTCGCCGGCGGAAAGGATAACGGAAGGGTCCTCGTTCTCGAACTGCTTTGCTGGAACTGGCCGGTGGCGCTGTGACGCATTTGAAATCATGCACCCCATTCTCTGAACAGTAATACTAGCAAGTTTGGTACTCGTACTATAATTAGTTTCCTTGTTATAACGAGTTCTATAGAGAAAGTTTAATTAAAACCACCTGTTACTTCGCGACACTAAGGACTAGCCTTTTCGATAACATAACTACCTGTAAAATTAATTTCGAATACTCGCGTAAATTGACAGAAAATTAAGCTGTCTCTCGCCATGTGAGAGGTGGCAATGGTTTTGATACACGTAGGAATGTAGGTATTTTCAAGTGAACTATAACAGGAAATCTCGCTATATAACTTAATTTAAAATCACAATGCGTCACATATTAATCACTGTTTTTGTTGTTTTTTTTTGTAAAGGAACACATGTTCTAAACGATTGGTGGGCTTTGCGTTTATATATACTCACTGATCTTTGTTTTTAAGAACACTCAATCTTCGAATTTAAAACTATCCTTATCTTTGCAACTATAATGTGACTCTCACATTTGTATGGTTAGGCAAAGCCAAAGCTAAAGATATACTGGATACGTCCAAACTACGAAACAAACAAATGAGAGCAGATGTTCATTCAATCTATGAAGTTTATAATTTTATTGAAACTTAATAATTTTATTGAAATTTCATTCAAAATTCTATAAAACTCGTTAATATTAGCAATCAACAACACATCTGGGGCTTACTACCTTTCATTTCAGCAAAAATCGCGAACATTGTTTCGTTGGAAAGCTCATATTTCTTCCTAAACAAAAACCTTAAGTGTTTTAAAGATAACGATTTTTTAAATGTTCAATTTGTCAGGTTTTAATGAAAATTGGAACTATACCAAACTTGTAAAGGTACTTTGTTTAATTTGAGCAAACACTTAAAGAAAAAAATTGTAGCCACTTTCCAGAAAAAAATTGAAAATCTCACACGAGATTTTTTGTAAAGTACCCCCAAATATTAACAAATCATAATGATCTGTGGAAATGGAGCAACTAGATTTTGTGATATATTTACCAAGTTTCAGTTGAACGAGCAAAAGTTTCCAATCTGACAGAGTTATGCTTGACACATATACTTGGGTTTTTATTCTTGGCGCGTGAGGGCCTGTCTTCACGATGGAATATCTCACAGCATTTCGCATCTTTCTCGGGCGTGCCGCTAGATGTTGCATGATCGTAACCGTATCGAGCAGTGCTGGCGAATATTTGGAGTTTGCTTATAAGGGCAGGAGCAGCATCGTACGAGACCGACAAGCATATACTAATCGAGGTAGTGTGATGGTTTTTGTTGCACCGAGTATATCTACTGGTGTCATGGTGTCGTGTAAAATGAGACATTTGATGAAAGACAAAAAAAAGATTTGTTGAACCGAATATATCCACTGTTGTCATGATATCGTGTAAAATGGGATTGTAAATGTGTTTGATGGTAGACAAAAAGGGAGATTTGTTGCACCGAGTATATCTACTGTGGTCATAGAGTCGTGTAAAATGCGACATTTGATGAAAGACAAAAAAAAAGATTTGTTGAACCGAATATATCCACTGTCATGGTATCGTGTAAAATGGGTTTGTAAATGTGTCTGATGGTAGACAAAAAGAGAGAAAAGCATTGCAAGAAGTGAGGTGAAATGTATAGTCATGAATAAATAAGTTGTTTAATTATGAATCTTCGATTAATACTAAGTGATTGAACATTGACACAGAGCAGCAATCAACGCTTCAAACAAAGATAAGTATTAGATATTTTTTATAACTTCAGATATCCTTGTTCTATCAGGGAGATTGCTACCCCGGGTGGGCTTCTAAGCGTTAGCCTTTATCTGGCTAACAACATTTATCAACGATATAAAAGCAATCCCATCGGAACAATTCAGATTCAAAACAAACCATTTTACTACCCATCAATTATTACGTATTACCGAAGCCATAGCAAACGGCTTTCACCAAAAGAAACATAAAGTGACAGTCTTCCTCGACATAAGTCAGGCTTATGACAGAGTTTGGCACCGTGGCCTCCCATACAAAATGCAATCTTTAGGTATACCAGAATACATATTAAAGATCACGGAGAGTTTCCTCTCGAACAGATCATTTATCGTAAAAGTCAATGCAGATATATCTACCCTCCACACTATTGCGGCAGGAGTACCACAATCAGTTCTCTCTCCTTTGCTATTTAACATTTTCAGCCATGATATTCCTATTGAAGGCGACTCCAACGTAGCTTTATACGCTGATGATATTGTACTATTCACATATCACAGTGATATCATAATCGCGACGGAGAATATTGATTGATTGATTCGTGTTTCCGGGCGCATCAACTACTTAGGTTATTAGTCCCGTAAGTGTAGTGAGTGTTTTTTTCTCGGGAAAGAGGCGATTATCTTTTCCCCGCTGGATGGCGAGATCTGGCGCCGACGTACCGTCGATAGCGGGGTTTTCCCCTCAACCAGGTATCTCCCACCAGTGGGGCACCGCCCCAGCCGGGACAAGCTGTAAGCTTCCGACCGGTCTCCCGGCATGTGTGGTAGAGTGGTGAATGTTAGTGTAAGTGTGTGTGTAAGAGGAGAGGATAGGAGAAGGAAGAGGAAGGAAAGGTCGCGCGCGGTCCGTGGTCCGTTTGTTAGGGCACTGCTCCGGCATTTGCCTGGTGTTGATCGGAGAAACTACCGTCGGAGAAATCCTTCCGCCGTCGGGAGTGGAACCTAGGACCTCCCGGTCAGAGGGACTGCAGTGACATCAGGTTGATGCACTGAGCCATCTCTCCCGGTCAGAATATTCAAATCGATGTAAACAATTATATTAAATGGACTCAGAAATGGAGAATAAAACTCAATCATAATAAGTGTCGAGCAAAGATATTCACATTACGCCGACCGAATAATCCCCCCGAACTTAACATCAATAGAAATCCCATCCCGTGGACTTCTTCACCAGTGAAGTACCTAGGAGTATTATTTGACAAAAGATTAACATGGAAACCCGATATCCACGCAACTCATAATAAAGCTTTGGTCAAAACTTCGAAAATGTTTTCTTTAATTAACTCTAGATCTCCCACTAGTATCGAAAGCCGAATATTACTGCACAAATCAATTATCCAATACACTCTAACCTATGCATGTCCAGTATGGGGTGGCGCAGCACCCAGTAACCTTCAAAAGTTAGTTGCATTCCAAAATAAGTTCCTAAGAAAGATCCTCAAGGCACCTTGGTTTATTCCAAATTCCCAATTCATCGCGAGCTAAATATATTGCCATTAAACGAACACATGAACAAAATAGCTGACCATTTCTTTCAAAATCTTTACTCTTACCCCTGTTCCACAATATATAATCTGGGCCGCCTTGCTTCATGGCCCCGTATTAAATCAAAATTCCCGAAGAAGACTGAGGCCACCGTAACTTCTGTTTTTACACCTTTCCTAGTACTATCTAAATTTCAACGTAACACCTCAAACCTGAACCTTGAAGCCTGAATCAAACCATCGAACCTTAGACCATGTTTTTCACGAGTAGGAATGAATACTCATTTGCTATGGATGGCCATATCCAAAACGTTATAATATAAAATGTACTGTTGTCAAAACCCTCGAAAGACAGAAATGTCGAACGATAAGAAATAAATTTTACAAAAAGCCTTTATCTGCACCCCACGCCAGGGCACAAGTACGCCGTCAGGCTAGTATATGGATCCCGTCCGAACGGTTTACCCTCTGGTTACATTCCGGTTCCTGCAGTTTACCTTCTCGGTCACCTTCCTATTCAATGTCTGTCGGACCTGCCAGCTCAGAGCTACCGGCTTTCCAGGTCGGTGCCGGGCGAAACAATCTGCCAATCACAATGCGTCGGGAACAAGTCTTTCCTCTGTGCCCAAAGTTCTGGGACAGTGCCACGACGAAGCGAAGAGCCCAAGAGGGAGCCACCCGCGCTATGATCCGGACGAAACGGGGTCCCCTTCACGTCTCCTCACCACAGTCACCTTTACGCTATCGACGTGAGTGTCGCTGGAAGCTAGGCAACCTGAGACGCAGTTCATGGTCTCCGTCTGTTCTTTCACTTAGTGGGATCCGGAGCATTCCGAAGAACGCCGAACCCCGCGTAAGGTGAACGCGTCAGGGGCCCAACTGGTGGGCTACCGGGCCAACCCGGCAACACGGAGCTTAGCATCGCCAACTCACTGCGACCACCTTGAAGCTAACGACGTGAGAACCTTCGTGAAACAGGGTCCGGGTCGTCCACCACACTCCAACAAAAACCACGCCCGCCAACGCGTCCACTATTTCCCCTGCAGGGGATATTTTTGTAGTAGTGGAAGTGTGCATGTGTTGGGTAATGACGAGGCCAAACGGTTTACCGCGCGGAAGCAAAGGGACGCACCGTACGGGAGGCGGCGCAGGCGCGCGGTGGCCCTGGCGAAGGCGGCGAGCGCGACGGCGCCGCCCGCCACCGCGGCGGCCACGGCGCCCCACAGCGGCGCCTGCAGCGGGCGCGCGGGCGAGCGCCACGACGCCGGCAGCAGCGCCGGGCGCGGCGCCAGGAACGTGTAGCAGTTCTGTCCCCACGGCACGCTCATGTCCTGCGTCAGAAACTGCCCACACCCGCCACGAAGCACAGCGTCAGGGTGGATGAGGAATAGATCGATTAGTGATTCCGGGCGCGTGAATTGCTAAGGTTTTTAACCCCGTACGTGAAGGGCATGTTTTATCACGGGAGGGGGGACTGTGATTTTCTCCTGCTTTGAGGGCGAGATCCGGCGCCGACTTACCCGTCGGCTTGCGGGGATTTTACCCCACCAGGTATCTCCCGCCAGCGAGAAACCGCCCCACCCGGGACAATCTCTGAGCTCCAGACAAGTGTGATAGTGTAGTGCATGTGTGTGTTTGTATAAGGGGTGAGGATAGCACAAGGTAGGGGAAGGAAAGTTCGCGCACTAACAGTGGTCTGTTTGTTGGGGTACTGTTCCGGCATTCGCCTAATGTTGATCCCAGAAATCAGCGAAAACAACCGATCAGAGCAGCCGGCTGCTAGAATATACCTCCAGACAGCAGCTGAATTCGACCGATCTATGTAGCTAGTGTCGAAAATCCTACCACAAAATGTGGCTCAGGGCATCAATTGATGTCCCTGCAGAGATATTACTGCCTCTGCTCTGGCCGGGAGATCATGGGCTCGAGACCCGACGGTGGCAGGTTTTTCGACTAGCTGACACCTATGTCGAGTTCAGTCGCCGTCTGACGAATTCTAGCCGGCTGCACTGAACGGTAGCTTTTCATGATTTCTCCTATCAACACCAGGCGGATGCCAAAGCAGTACCCTAACAAAAGAACCATGCGCGATCTTTCCCTCCTCTTCCTTGTCCCATCTTGACCCCGTACTTACGCACACTTTCACTCACATGCTCTACACTGTCACACTTCTCGGGAGACCAGTCGGGAGTGTAGAGCTTGTCCGGGCTGGGGCAGTGCCCCACCGCTGGGAGAAAACTGTTTGGGGGAAATCCCCGCAAGCCGGCGTATGTCAACGGCGTTTCGCGCCAGCCAACGGGGGAAGACCACCGCCACTTCCCGCGATGAAAACGTGCATTAGTCCCGTAAGGGTCTAATGACCCTAGTAGCTGAAACGCCTGAAATCACTAATCAATCGTACTCGAACCCTAGGAGCTCCCGTTCATAGGCACCGCAGATACATCAGTTGAAGTTCTAGGCCACCTAAGCCAGTATGAGCACTAGACAAAGAGTTTTTTTTATTTTAATATATTTTTATGTGCCATATGTTTCATTAGAACAAAGCGCAAATTTTTTGCCATGATTTACATTGACATGAGAAGAAACTGCACTCATAGTCCTTAATGAATTTGTTTACAGTATCAAATAATTGTAAATAGCGTACATTACAAATACAGTATCTTCAGCTATAACACAAAATAAAACTCAATGCAGTCATTTTAAGATAAGGAAATCTCACAACTTAACTCAACTTTTCAACCAATACTTAGTACATTTTCATGAACATAATTTCATTTTAATAAAATGTAATACAATTCCAAATGGCTGTATATAATTACAGTATAACTGTTAGATATTATCATACAAGTTTCAGAAAGCATTTGTTTATGAAGGTGGAACCAATTTAGATCTACGAAATGAAATCTGCTGAGTCATAAATCTTGGGTTTTGTAGAGTAGGTATAGTGCTAGGTGATTTGGATGATTTTCTAGGCGTTTATGATATTTTTGGAAAGTGGGTAGGATTTTTTGGAATATTTTGAGTATGTATAAGTCTTTGACAGTGTTTTATTTGAAACGAAACATTGGTCAATGGCAAGCAATATTGAAGCCTTTTATTGAAATTTTTGAAGCATTTCTAAGTTTCAATTAGCTGCAGTGCCCGAGTTGTATTCCGAATGTCCAGCCAGGTTTTAACATTGATTTGCAAATAGTTTGTTAAAGAGAGAAAGACGTAGAATGACAGCCGAACAGACTCTTGATAGAGCAACGGTTTAGACTACAATTTTCATTCAAGTTTTGGTCCAAAAACTTGATACAAGATAGTATTGGACATAAATTAAAAAATATCGGTTTTACATATACTGAAGGAAATTTGTCGCATATGTTTCGTCTGACTCTTGCTAATAAAGCTAGTTTCGTGAAGTTGAATATCGCAGCGCATTCCCACGTACCCACTCCAGCGAGTTTAATTGTACATTCTTTTCAATAATTATCTCACGTTGTGAGGCTGGTGTTGAATGACATGTGATTTGGGATCTGGATGGATCAGTCAGTGTTTTTGACTGCAAGACCCCATCTTCAGTAATCTAAAAATTAAATATGAGCCGAACATATCCTCTAAATGGTAAAGAATTATGCATTGTCACCAACAATTTAGTTGCTGCAGATTCCCTAAAGTATCGTTTTGGTTAAATTGTTTGTAACGGATTTTGCACACCTGCGTCACTCGTAGCGCGCTCTTACCTTTCGTGAGTTCTTGCGTTTTGCGCATCAACAGGCAGTGAGAAAAGTAGACTGGGAGTCAAAATCGGACAGAAAGACTTTTGATATAGCTTGTTTAACCCGTCAATTCCCAAACAAGTAGTAGGACAATTTTTAAGATATTTTCTTCCAAATATATTCAATTAGGTTACTTAGAACCGAAAACTTGAAGTTTGGTGAAAAAATACTTGTTCGATTTTAATTGGTGAGGGTGCCCCCTACAAGTCGCATTGGGCATTAGAGGTGCATGGTATGCATTAGGCTTCAAATAAAATTTTAGTGGTTTCAACTTTTATAAAATTGTTTTTGTAATTCATACCAACAATGAAAATGCAATCCTAATTTTTCATTTTGTGCATATTATTCTTGTGTGTTTTCGACATTGTGCACACCTCTTCTGAGCACATTCTTCGTGCCTCTGTTCAGTGCTTTCACCATTTGTTCGCACATCCTTCGGGCACCGGTTTGCTACCAATCCAGAAGCAGGATTACGATGAGGCGGTTTTCCATATTTTCCATTTTCCAATATGTCTGTACGATGAATCTCCTGAATTCAGAGTAAGTAATGTTACTTTCAGGTCCTATTTGTTTACACGTAAGCCAAGCATTGTGACATGCAGCATCGAGGCCGAAAGAAAATAGGGGATACCATCATTTTTTCCACGCAGATTTACTGTAGATTGTGTATTTTCGTCGAATATATCGTCCCCCCATGTACTTATTGTATGTCTGAACAATTGCTGGACATTTGACGAGGATTTTTCTTCTTTTCCCGCTCAAATAACCAACTCGTATCTACTTTTTCAACAGGTGTTACTCTATGGCAATTAGATGCCACAATAACAATGTTGTTTTCATACCAACTCATCACAGAAACGTAAATTTAGATGACAGAGCGCCATGAGATTCCTTTTTCAAATCTTCACGAGTTTTCACATGACATTTTCAATACGATTGTCCCTGACACATCCTGTGCCTCTAATGCCTTGTTCAGACAGGATCGATAGCAACATCAGACTTGTAAAGAAACTGTCGGAATCGAAATTGTATGGAGCAAACTGAGAAGGTAACTTGCTTCCCAAATGTACCACTACTGCCGTTCCAAGCCCGTGTTCTTCCTGCAGAGGGAGTTGTGCAATCTTTGCACCTTGATACGGCTCAAATGCAATAAGATAGCCCTGTCGCGTTGCAGAGGACCAAAGCTTGTAGGCAAAATGAATTGACTTGCTGTGTATGTGCTGTTTGGCACTGTGTTTCCCATAGTACGGCACCATTGTTTCATCAATAGAAATGTGCCGGTACGCATCTTTCATAAATGAATGATGCATTACAAATTATTGCGAGAGCAAAAATGATTGATATACATTTAAATCAAAGAAATAAACTGCTATAAAAATATTCTAAAGATTGCAGAAAAATCCAGTCTACTTATTTGTCGATGTACCCCTAATGCCCAATGTCACCTACAGGGGACACCTAAAACTTTTCTGCCAATATAAAAGAAACTATGTAAATGAAAAATATAAGAATGTTGTTATTACATTCCTATCAATATAGAGAGCTGATGTAATTAATATAAATAATGTACTTAACGATTTACGTGTCATAATTTTGAGAGGAACCCGAAACCGACATCGACTCGAGCAAAAACGTTTGCACGTGTACACTCTTCTGTGTTACACAAGCGACTGAACGCAGCAGACTCTCAGGTTCCGTTGTAGAGGTGTTCATAGAATTTCAAAAAAGGCGCCTGGCGCACTATCAAATTTTTCAGAATCACAGGAACTGGTACAGGCCTCCGCAAAGTCTGTCGCCTGTAGGTGACGTTGGGAATTGATGGGTTAACACGGCATCATTTCCAGACAACTTCTGGCTCCAAAATGGAATATAGAAGCTTTGTATTTATACTTGGTCATCCCTAGAGTATGCAGATTGTGGAAACAGTGTAGCAACATTTGACTTGTCAATATTTCAGTCACCATTCGTGTTAAGGGTATCTTTTTGTTGTTTTTTACTCAACAATGAATGTGCATAATGACATAATGACTCTGTACTCATATCATTACATGCTTTAAAATGCTACGCTCTTCTCTTCGTAGTAGTACCTTCTGTTAACACATAAAATGAATTTCGCATTTAAACTTGTCACAGGCCTCTAGCCTGTAGATTTATAAGCCATCTTTGGGTCTAATCCATCTAAAGTCGAAAATGTTTAATAGTCGTGCCTCGGAGATACTAAAAGAGTTTTCCAAATCGAGCGAATTCTCCTCGAAAAACGCCGCGGCAAGAAGTGCGCACTATCTACCAAAGAGACATGTTTCTTTACTTGACCACTACAATGCATTTCTTCGAGAAGCGTGTTTACTCTATAAGCATGCTCTGGTTGCGACGTCACAACTTCACGAAAATTATTGGACACTAACAGTTCTTGAAATCCAGAGAATGAAAGAATATGTTTCAAGTTCCATGTCCGTAGCATCAGTTTGTAAATAGTTTGAATAGTAGAAGCCGAAGGAAGTGCCATATCGTTCTCCAATGTGTCGAAGTCATTATTTTTAGTGTTAGCCAATTTCATCCAGTTCATTCTGCGGGAATAGCGTTATCTATTTACTTTCCGAGAGTCACAACGATGTATTCTTTTATCTCTGAAAACAGTTCAAAAACAAGTTTTGCCGAAGAATTCCGCGTGCTTCTTGGATACGCGTTGAAATGGACTGTAAATTAAAATCCATAAATGAAGATCGAGCAGTTAGTATTCACTATTTGTTTCTTAATGTTTGACTTAAAATAATAATTTAATGGTTTCTGTGCTTCGTATATTTCTGAAGTCTTTACTGTGTGATGTAAGCCGTGTACTACAAGAGTTGTATTTTCGAACAAGCTCTTCCTTTATGGGGCCGCACTAATCCTGGTGCAAGCGGTGCATCGCCCAAGGGCGACTTTTATGAAAAGAAAAAATTAAGGTTTTTTTTGTAATATCTGCATTATTTTCAAATTTTTGTTTCAAACAAAAAAATTCTCTATTATTTACAAACAGAAACTCTATTTTAGTGTTAAAGTATCGGTTGAACAAATAGGTTCACGAATACGTAAATATAAGTAATACAATTGTCGGAGATTTCATCAATTCTGTATAACATATTACTTTTATTACTTATACGGCAACCGTAAGGTTTCCGCTCGACCTCTCAGTCAAGTCTGTGTAAGCTAAATAAAATTTATGAAACAAAATTCAAAACATTAAAAAACGGAGGCGACAAACAAAAATTTGCAAGTGAGCACTTAGCCCAGCCTTGTTTTTTCAAACGCTCTCACATAATTGTGTCTCTCTCATTCCTTTCCATCATTGTTATTTTTCGAAGGTTTAAAATGATACTCTTCCCCCTCGTACTGTTACAGTGGGACGTCGATTATCGGAACGCCAATCGTACAAAACGTCAAATATCCGAACTCATATTTTCTCTGAATAATTATTTTTTATGATTAGGTACCATACGTATTCATTTTGTTTTGTAATATTGAATATCGAGAATGATCCGCGATGTGATTGACAGTGATAAGATATTAACGAGATACTGTACTAGAGTCAATCATCTAATTTCATTGAACTTTGACAAATCCTACAATAACTGCTTAAGAACTCGGAATGTTTATTAGCAGAAATTCGCCTCTCATAACTACCTTCTATCGCACGTTACTCTCTCTGCCACTCGCGTGGTTACCTTGGTTACCTTCTATCGCTCGTTAGTCTCTCTTTGCCACTCGCGTGGTTACGTTCAATCGCTCGTTACTCTGTCTCCCTCTCGCTCTCTCATGCGCTCTCTCTCTCGCTCTCTTTCGCTCTCTCGCGCGCGCTCTCTCTCTCTCTCGCTCTCTCTGTGTGCCGCTCTGCTGCGTGGTTACCTTCTTGTGCACGAGGAACATGGTGCAGAAGGCGAGGTGCGCGCGGCGGCCGGAGACGGCGCCGTTCATGCCGCCGGCCCACGCCGTGGCGTTGGCCAGCCAGCGGCCGTAGCGGTTGTGCGGGTCGGGCTCGTCCACGGCCCAGCGGAAGTGGAAGCGGCGCGCCGCCTCCAGCAGCACCAGCATCTCGATGCCGTCCAGCTGCTCTGCGCACGCACCCACGCACCGCCGCCTTTCGCACCTCTCCGTTCGGGGTTTGTAAAGCCTGCGGTTTAGGACTCATTAGTGATTCCGGGCGCGTCAGCTGATAAGGTCCGGGAAGGTGGATGAACTCTTCTCTTAAGGCAGTGGTGTCAAGGTCTTCTACTGGTGGCTGTGGCACGCATCGTGGCACCGTAGCATGTCACGAGCTTCTCTGCGCAACTAGCGTCGGGAAAGGGAACTATTACGAGTAGTAGTAACCCTGTTTTACAATAGGGATGGCGTTGTCTCTGGTGACGGGGTGAAGAACTGCGTGGAAGGGTGATTTCGTCATAGCACTCGTGCCACGGACTGCCGCTCGTGGCATCGACCTTGACAACACTGTCATAAGGCTTACTCCAGCAATGTATTCTTGAAACAAAAATGTTAAATCCATATCATTCAGTATTGTTAACTCATCTCTTGGAAACGGTTGTCGGTAGTAGTCCCTGCCCTTTTTTGCGAGAATTGTCAATGTTTCTCAAATCATTTTGACGGTAAGTTTTATTTTCTATGTCAATGAGAGCACGTTCTGAAACGTGTTAAAATTTCCAGCACTCGGCTTGTTTAGCTTTCAGCTGTATCACTCGAATCTCAGATTAGAATTATTCTAGTTGGTTTTTATTTTCAGTGAATTAATTTCTCGCAAATTAGAAATTACCCGTGTGGTATAAATGTTGAACAATATCATACATCATGTGATGCAAAACGAGATGTAAAACATGGATGTACAGAAAAACATTTAGATATTCGAATTACGGCGTGTGTAGAGGAACATCGTGACCAGTGCCTCCAATGTTGCCATACGCGTAGGGGACATTTTGAACTATATTGCGAAATTTCTGCATAATGTTTGTGTGATATAAATATAAGCCGTACGTATTGGGAGTTGTTTTACCTTGTTTCAATGACCGTGTCAATGCTTTTTGAAACCCGTCGGTCACAGTCGGTTATGCTGACCAGGCTCCGTTTTTGTGCCTGCAAATGTCATAGGCTTATCCCTACAGCGACTTTTTCCTGCACCTGCGACCGGTTATGAAGCGGAAGCAAAGCAAGGGCAAACATTTCCTTGCCCCAATGCCCACGACGTATCTGTATTACTAATTTCCAATATGATCTGAAATTGAAAGAAAACTAGCTAACTGTAAGCCTGTGGCCTTGTGAGAGACGTCTATGGTTTTGGGAGATTTCCAGGAATTCAGGAAAAAATTCCAAAGCAATGAAAAGCTTCGATTTTGACTGAAAAATGCAAGTATTTGAGTTATTCCGCCTCTTCTCTTGCGCGAACGGACTGATATCTAATACTCAGTACTTATACTGCGATTTTTCTAACTTTGCCTTTCAAGGTCCGTCTTCACGATGGAATGTGTCACTGTATTTCGCGACGTTCTCAGTTGTGCCGGCAGGTATCGCAAGATCGCGACCGCATCAGGCAGAGCTTGCGATCCCTCGACTTCTGTCGATAAAACGGAGAAAGACGTGAAATGTCGTGTGATATTCCATCGTGGTCATAGGGGCTTGAGAGTGCCAGCCACAGCTGATGTCATGCAACGTACTGCTCTGAGGAAAGTGCTGCTTGGTATTGAGTGTTTGTTATTCATTCACGAGTGCCGTTGTAGAACATCTTTTTGAAATTCTCGGTATGTATAGAACAATTTTACTGCCTACCAGAGTATTTTACACTGAGGCATTCCGTTAACATTTCATAACATTACATAACCATAACGTTCGTCTCGCCGTAACCCAACTAATAGCTCTCCCAAGCTGAATATTAATCTAAATCTGAATCTGAATAAGAAAATATATTTGCAGCGTTAACAAAGTGGTTCCCGAAACCCGGGAACCATCAACTGGCAGGAATCATAGCAAGTTGTGTTTTCAATGTTGTCTTAGTAGTGTTGTATGTGTGAAGGCAAGGTGTAGCATAATATTGCAGTATAAGGTGACCTTTCAAGTATTTTCACGATCGCTGGCAACATACCGCAAATCAGTGCATGGTGTTAACAATGAGAGCATAAGATTTCATAAATTGCCCCCTCAGATAAGTAGAAAACTTTCTTTAAAATGCCTTTGAGGAAGCAGTCTTGCGTTGGAAAGTTATACAATCAGCATTAACTAGAATTGAAGAGAGAGTAAAATCACTCTCAGACCTTAGCAGGTTGAATATACAATATATAATTGAACGTGTAAATGAAATTTGGGCTGATGCCAGAACAGAATTCAATGACATTTTAAAACAGGAAGGATTAGCTGAGTTGAATCCTCCCTTCGAAAGTGTTGAAGCTAGGGTTATGGACATCAAAAGTCATTGTCTCACCGCATTAGATACTCCAACCGAAAGATTACATTACAACAACACGAACTTGCCTCATGTAAAATTGCTCGTTTTTTGTGGTTCATATGCTAAATTTCCAAAATTTCATGACAT
Organism: Acheta domesticus; assembly: GCA_031308135.1. Classification (NCBI taxonomy): domain Eukaryota; kingdom Metazoa; phylum Arthropoda; class Insecta; order Orthoptera; family Gryllidae; genus Acheta; species Acheta domesticus. Next base: position 52,711,996 of record JAHLJT010009436.1, read on the forward strand.
TTTCTTAACTGCAGTGGTAATACACAAGTATCGTAAACTTTACACGAGTGTATTAATACCCATTACATCGAGTTTCATACGGTACTTTTTCTATGACTTTTATAAGTTAAACTTTTACAATGGATAGTTTCGTGGCAGTTGACTCAACCAAGGCCACCAAGCGGACAGCTACCTAAATCTACAGCTAAATTTTTCTAGCGTGGCCGCTGGGATTTGCTAGTAGAGGAGGAAGCTGAAAGTGGTGGGGCGGGAGCCAGGAGGCGATGTTCGCTCGCGCCTGGCTCGTCTGCCCATATCAAAAACATTAGTCTACATGCTAGCGAACGGCCTTGGAAATTAATTTGCGGTAGTGTCTTCACACGGTAATGGAGAGACACCAAATCCACGGGATGGCCTGGCTCTGTCATCATCCATATGTTTTCCATTGTCACTGATACCCGTTTCCTCACTATTATAAGTAGTATCACTATCACCGGCTTTACTAACGTTCGCGTCGTTACCTGTAAAAATAACGATTTCTGGACATGGTGCGTTCAATCATTGTGCGGCAAATCACACTCTCATTGAAACTGTCGAGAGCAGATTCCACGTCCTTTTCTCCTCTTTATTAGGTGTAGAAAATGAACACGATTCTCCTGATTGAATATAATTAATTTCCTTATTAATTCTGTAAATAGATATTTTCGAAACAGCCGAAGCAGCAATTACCGCCTTAAGAACTGCTTTGATATTTTCAATGCCTTCTTTAGCGTCTCTTCATAAATTGATTTATGTACTTTGGCGACGACTTCACGCTTCTGACTGTGAAGGACGTCCTTATGCAAGTTGCTCTGAACAGGACGCATTGCAATGATCGCAACAAAATAATAATCACTTATATAGAACTTCATACAAATAGCTGTACTCTGTTAGGGAAATGCAACTGAAAACTGGCACTTTGCGGAGACGAATAGTTTGGGTCAATGTTTACTCAAGTTACTTCAATATTTCGTAAAATACAAGTATAAAATGGAAACGACTACATGCATCAATAAGCCCCATTCCCTCACGCACTTCTTTGAAAACTGCATTGCAATAACATCAACCGTTCAAAAATTATTAAAATATATTGTATTGTTGCTGACGTAATTGCTGGCCGTCATCACAACTCTTAGTTTCAATTTTGTGTAGTACTCTGACATCTTTTAATAACAAGACCTTGTCAATCGACATCTACATTGTTCTTCAACAGACGCGGCAAACGGTAGTCTGCAGTTGGAAATAAATGTCCTATTTATTGGAAGTGTACCCCTCGGAGTAAGATCTCTGACACACTGTTACAGATTTAATCTCCTGTACAATGCGTAAGGCACTTGGACAGGTGTTGCTAAATATTTGACGGTGGTTTGGTAGTGGCTAGCCTGGTCAATATCTGTTGTGTTATGAATCTAAAAACAAAATGATAGGAATCGTGGGAAAGAGGGAATAATCGACATCGATCGTCGGTCCCATGGACGCAAAGTTGAGGGAATTGGGTTGAGTTAGCTACAGAAAGGAGGACTGAGTGTGATATCAAGTAGATAAAACTTAAACAGCATCTTCCCGGAAGATTACATAGAAACCTAATAGGAGAGAAACTTTGGGTAAGGAGTTTCCCTAGTGGAAACGGAGAAGGTAAAATTGTCGATTGATCCCTGATGAATGAATTCATGAACAATATACTTGTTTGTATTTAGAACTTGAAGTGTTTCAATTTAAACTACCTTCAGAGGGCAACCGACAGCGACGTTTGGTGAGTGGTACTACAGCAGCAGCTGATTTATACTGCCATTCGTATTTACAGCTGCCTCTGACAGGTCGTCAGCTGTTAGTGCCATTCAATCGGTAGTTTACATGTCACTACACTGACGTCACTATGGTGACTGTCAACCCTCCGATTGAATGACATAGTAACAGCTCATTTACGTCAGAGGCAGCTCTTAATGAATCCAAGTATAGTCGTTGGTATTACATCCATGGGCACTTCATGTGCATGCCGCAACCTGAGGTTCAAAATATTCGTGGGAGCAGCTGTACCTGGATGGACGTAGGAGAAGGGCGGGCAGTCGAAGCTGGAGACGCGCAGGCGGCGGGCGCCGAGGTGCGGCCAGCGCCAGGCGGCTGCGCGCTCCGCCCCCGCTTCCGCCGGAAGCGGCCCCTCCGCCCCCGGCGGCGCCTGGCGCAGAGGGAGGAAGGCGCGGCGGCGGCGCGGCGCGAGCGGGG
>JAHLJT010009436.1:52721659-52753312 GCA_031308135.1 Acheta domesticus
GCCGTTCGCACAAGACTCAGGCCAAAGCGGTACCGCGACGAACAATAGTAAAAATTCAGAAAGTAGAGACTGTGTAGAGTACAGGAAACAGACTTGTTCCAAAGCAGAAGCTAGTATTTTTATTGCCCAGAGTAACGAAAGCCTCGAGAATTAGATATTATTCTTTGTTGTGATAAATGTAAATGTTTTCTTTGATTTTTGTTTGATTGTGTGGAATTTGAAACCAGATCAATGAAATTTGAAAACACTCTTAATTCATTGCTAAATTTCAACAGAATTTTTTTTACATTGCATAAAAGATCATCTTGTAAATAGTTTCTTCCTCTTCCTTTTCCTGTTGTAGCGTCGTGGCGCGCTCAAACGGTGACTACCTGCGCACATGGCAGGAAGTTAAACAAAGGGTGCAGAAGATGACGCATTGGGAATTTCTGCCTAGCGCGGATACGGCGCGGAGGGCGGCGAAAAGCCTATATAACGGACGAGAACAATGCCTTTTTCTTCTTGTTTCTCAACAGCGTCGGCGTGCGGTTGTGCGTAAATTTGTGCGAGTGGCGCACGTGGGCAAGGGGCCGGCAATTCATTGTCGTGACGAGCGAGACATGCATTAGGTCTCTGATGTAGAACGGTGTGGTAGCCGTTCGATTGAAATCTCTCCTAGTCGCGGGATCTATTTAGTTAGTTAATTGTAAGCAGTGAAATTTGTTATATGTGACTGCGGTCTAGTTTATGAATAAACTCACTGTTATTACAACTCTCGTCTGTGTTGTGATCACCCATATGACACCACACTATCCTCACCCCTGACTTACACACACTCACATGAACTATACTACCTCACATGCCGGGAAACGAGTCGGGAGCTTAGAGCTTATCTCGGCTGGGGCGCTGCCATGCTGGTGGGAAATACCTGATTGGAAGAAAACTCGCAAGTCGACACAGGTAGGCGCCGGATAACGCTTTTCCAGCGGATAAAGTTCACCGCCACCTCCCGCGATAAAAAACATGCAACCCACTGCACCACACTAACGCGACTAATGGCCTTTCATGTTCCCGGAATCACTATTCAATTAAAACACTCAATCCTGTCAATAGAGTGTGCGCTAAACTCCCATGATGGCACATCCTCTTCCTTCGCATTTGTTCGATTAGAAATGCCCATCAACGTCCAGAGGAGGAAGATGCCACCGCCACATACCGAGCGAAAACATGCACTACACTTACGGGACTAATGACCTTATCATGTGACGCTCCTGGAATCACGAATCAATCAGCAAAGGGATGAAAATTGGATTTTTATTCATCTTCCGAAATAAAATGATATGTATGTTACTTAAATTACAACTTCATTTATTTTCGTTTCTTATTTATGAAAACTATATTCTAATTTAAGACTTCAACTTGGGGTTTCAACTTGTCTTTTCTTCTACTTTTAACGCAATTTAAAGTTATTAGATGTCGTTACTACGACGTGGAAGCAAAAAATGTAGAAACAATCGACTAACCAAATCGCGAATACACTTCTGTTGGCGGTTCCTCAGCAACGTCACCGGATGCGTTGGCGCTTTCGGCGACCACAAGTACGCGGTGCCGCCACGTGAGCGCGCTCTGTGCTAGCTCACGGCGCACGTCGTCAGCGCCCCAGGCGGCCGCGAGCAGAAACACGCCTCCGCACGAGGGCAGCGCCGCGCCCGCGTCGCGCGCCAGCACCAGGGGCACGGAGCACGGCAGCGGCAAGACGCGAGCGGCCGCCGCGCGCGTCACGCGCACGCAGCTGAAGGCGGCGAACGCGCGGCAGAAGGCGGCGGACGCGACGGCGGGCGAAGGAGCACGAGAGGGCAGCGGCGACGCCTCCGCTTCGCGCCATGTTGCGGTGGCGATCCAAATTAGCCAGGCAGCGATTCTGCCCCGGTGATGGAGGTGGATGAGAAAGAAGAGCATAGATTCGCGTCTGGATGCAAAGAAAATACAAACTGTTAAGCGTTCGCACATCACTTCGTACCTCCATAAAATTGAATGGAACTGAGGAATGATTTAAGACAACGAAAAAAATGTTTCTGAAGAAGTTTTTCTTTCTTTCAAAACGTCCGTCCGTCTGGTGCATGTGAACAACACCAGAGCATAAACTATGCGTAGGTTTTTTTCCAAACAGAATAAACCCTGTCGATCTGGCCTGAGTCGAAGCTCTGCGATTTTGAAATACACTCAGAATGTTTTGGGAGTACATGAAGCCCATGGAACATTTTCAAAATTTTCTCAAAAATATTTCCAATTTTTTCTTTCAATTAAAATTAGAGTAAGGTAAAAATAGAGTGAAGTACATTTATAAAGGTGGCATATGACCGATTTTCACTGTTTACTCTGCTTTTTTGAAAATTGCAACATTAAATTTTTTTGCGTCTTCCTACAACTACGAAATATAAGATAAAGATTTTTCCAATGAAATTTGATCTCCATAATTAGTTCTTTCATGAAGACCATACACATTTTTTGATAGTTTTACTAGTTTTCGCGCAAAATTGCGTGCTGCATGTGCAATATTAAAAAGTAACAAAAACAACATTTTCTCGAAAACGACTGCAAATAATTTGTGAGTGTAAGTGCTTCAAATAACTTCAAATAAAGTATTTTGAAAACTCAAACATTTTCTGTGAAAATGAGCTTCAAATTTCGCAGTTTTAGTAGCGGTAAAACGCAATTTTCTTTAAAACGGCACATAATTTTTAAAAGAACATTGCCATTTAGGATTAGGTTTTAGTGTTCTTTAATGCTCTAAAATTAATATTTCCGTTCTATCAATAGGAAACCGAACAATTAAGAAAATGTCAAAAAAATCTACTTTTAGCGGTGATAGATGGCAGCTTGCAAGAAAGAGTATGTGGCAATTCTGAATAGCTAGCGAAGACCCAAGGAAATAGAAAACTAATACGGGAAAGTCTGTGCCATTCTGTAGCATCACCAGTTATTTACTTTAAACCATTTTTTCTTAAAAACGGCACAATGTTTTCTTATTAAATTTAGACCTTAGATAGCATAAAGAAAGCTTAAGAGAATGATGCAGGTCTCATTTTCATTGAAATGCCTGATTTTTCGAGGAAAAAAAAAAGAATTTGAAAATGAATTTTTTGAAAATATTAGTAATTTTTGTGTAATTTGGCAACAAATATAGTCACCTGCTGTGAATTTACTGTGCTTCGTGAATGTAATTCCAGGCAGTAGAATGCTTTGTAAGTTAGAATTTGTACATTATTTCATATGTTCATTTCTTACATTCAACTGTCGAATTTTGACGCGTTTTTTTTCGCGCTACATTACATAACGTTCTCTCCACCGTGGTAGCAAGAAATAAATCAATATTATACTCGTATATAATCAGTATTATATATTTTGCGATAATACTATTTATGAACAAGTTTAATTGTTTGCCCACCAGTTAGAATTATTCGTACCGTATTTTGCCTCACAATAAATTACATATACTTTCTCCAAGTTTTGAAGAGAAAATTAATGTCTCTTATCAGTCAAGATAATTTTTCTTTCGCGGAAATTCGATCATTTACCTTAGAAGTGGAGGTAGTCTTTTCCACTGTCTCAGGAAGTAAAGGCATGAAGACTTTTATCGCAAGATTCTTGTCCTGAATATTAATTTGTCGCTACCGTGGCAACTTAATCCTTGTCGACACAGAAATAATAATCCTTGTTGTGTCGACACAGAAAAAAAACTTCAAAGAGGGCAGACACAAAAAATAGGCAAATTAGTCTCATTATAGGTTTATGTAAGTAAAATAGGCATTATTGCAGAAATAGTTTCTTTTAGGCGCTATAAAAGTGACGGATTTTAGTTCAAATAATCCTGAAATGTATTCATAAAATTTCATTTAATACAAGGTACCCAGGAAAAAATAAATTTTTCCTAAATATCCGCGGTCTCGTTATGAAAAAGAAAATAGAAAAAAATATTCTAAAGAAAATATATAATTAATTACTCCTCGGAAGTAATTAATTATCATTAACGGTTCTCAGAAAGACATTTGAAAAGAAACAAAATAAATATACCTACCAGAAATTTTATAAAACATTATCAGTTCCTATCCTGTTGTATTGATGTGTCAGTTGGGTACTATCACAAATAGGTAACAGGAGACTAGAAACTAGTGAAATGAACTTCTTTGACCGGTTATTCGAGACTGGAAAAAAAGCCAATATCATCAGTGAGGAACTTAATATGCATGTTTAATCGTTGAAAAGTAGCAGAATTTATATGGAAATTATACGCATGTAAATAAAACAAATGTCTGACGAGCTTCACGAGCTACGGTTATTTACAGCTCAAAAGTAAAAAAGAAAACTTGATCGAGCACCAAAAAGATGGATGGATGGGTGCAAAAGGCAAATAGGCATGAAGAATGGCGGATGATACAATAAAATAAATGCCCATATCCAAATTATCTACTATAATATACCGTTTTAATAAGTATGATTTTAACCAAAAAATTATTTTCAAATGTTTTGCAGATGAATATTTCATTTGATCTGACATACCATTTTTAAAACTTATATTACAATTTTTTGTATTAATATAATTAATAATCCATTTTTTAGTTGCTGTCACACTTAAAGGCCGTACACCATTATTAGAAGGAGGACCTTTGCGAGGTTCATACAAATTTATACAACTCCATTTTCATTGGTCTAACGATGACAATGACGGTAGTGAACATCGTGTAGATGGAATATCGTAAGTATTACGTAAAAAAATGTACTTGTTTTATTAACATGAAGCACCCATCTCAAATGACGTTAAAGCATTTGTTGTTTATGTGAAAGAGGTGAATGTTAAACAATTTCAAGAACAGATCATTCTGAACATTCAAGCATTCAAGAACAAGCAAGAACATTCTGAATCAGTTGTAAGAAACAAATTTGTTCTCGTTGTACTCACTGATATGAAGTTGTTATTCTTCTCCTAAACAAATGTACCTTCACGATCTCAACGTTTTCTTGATTGAGTAGTGATTCCGGGTGCGTCAACTGCTAAGGTTATTAGTTCCGTAAGAAATAAATCAAATTAAGCCAAGCCATACCAAACTACGACAAGCCGCGTCACGCCTCCCTGAGCCTCACCAAGCCAAGTCATGCCACCGGGAGAGGTATTTCAGGACATCAACTGATGTCATTGCAGTGCCTCTGATCGAGAGGACCTAGGTTCGAGTCCCGACGGTAACAGGATTACTAGGTCGAATTCAGTCTCTATCTGGAGGAGAATTCTAATGGGCGGCTTCTCTGATAGGTAGTTTTCCGTGGGTTCTCCGTTCAATACCAGACGATTGCCGGAGCAGTACAATAACAAACGGACCACAGACCGCGCGCGATCTTTCCTTCCTTTTCCTATCCTTACCCCTTACACATACACCAACGTGTACTACACTACCACAGGAGACCGGTTGGGAGCTTAGAGCTTGTCCCGGCTGAGGCGGTTCTCCGCTCAAGGGAGATTCCAGTTTAGGGAAAACCCCTCTAGCCGAAGATAGGTCGGTGCTGGATCTCTCCATCCAGAGGGGGAAGATCATCGCCCCATCGAGAAAAATACATGCACTGCGCTTAAGGGACCAATGACCTTATCTATTGACTCACCCGGAATCACTATCAATAAACCAAGTCATGCCATAACATGCCACGCCAAACTAAACCAAACCAAGCAAAACTAAACAACATGAAGTTGAAGCCAGAGGGCACAAGACGAGGACGATCTCTAGAGCAGCTCAGAACGATCAGTCTGTTACTTATAGCTAGAGTCCAAAAGTTCAGGCACTTACACTCATTGGGCAGGCAGGAAGAGGGTACCATGCATACGAAATGATTACAGTTTCACATTTATAGGACCAATATTTATTGCGCTACACGGTCACAGATGGTACAGATTAGTATGGCGTGAGACCGCCATGTTGGCGAATACACGCGTCCAGACGTCAAGGCATGGAATTGTACAGGTCTCTAACGGAGTCCTGCGCTAGTCCATCCCATGCAGGTTGCATCTGAGCGCGCAGTTCATGCAGACTGGTGGCTAGAGGCGGGGTCCCGATCGTACCCCAAACATTCTCGATCGGGGAGAGGTCTGGCGATGCAGCTGGCCATGGCAGAGTATCCACGGCTGCAAGGAATGCCCGACAGATGGCTGCGGTATGCGGACGCGCGTTGTCTTGTTGAAATAGGGCGTGGGCATGGGCGTTCACGATCGGCACAGCCACCGGTTGCAGGATCTCCTGAACGTGCGGCTGTCAGGGTACCCCCGAGAAACACTAATGGTGAACGGGCATCGTAGGCAATCGCACCCCATAACATCACACCAGGCTGACGGGACGTGTGATGGGATACCACAAACCGTTCGTCGTGGCGCTCCCCACTGCGCCTCCAGACACGGATCCGGTGGTCGTCGCCATCAAGGCAGAAGCTGGACTCGTCGCTGAAGATGACCCGCTGCCAGTTTGCATGGCCCCAGGTCCGTCTTTCCCGACACCAGGCGAGTCTGTAGCAACGATGCTGGGGTGTGAGAGGCAGGCGTCGTAACGGTCGGCGTGCGGAGAGCCCTGCGTTGTGTAACTGCCTGCCAATGATACTGGCACTTACTGCATGTGACAGTGCTGGCTGCACAGCTTGCTGAATAGCACCAATCGTTGCCGCTGGATCTGTTCGCGCGGGGCGGACAATCTATCTGTCCTCCCTCCTCATGATGCGTGGTGGACGTTCAGATTCTGCCTTTCGTGAGTGCATGCCTTCCTCAATCCATTGCCGCCAATAGCGGGCGATGATGGTGTCCTTACGACCGGTGTGGCGAGCAATACGGCGAAAGGATCTACCAGCCTCCCGCAAACCCATGATGTGGCCCCTCTCGAACGCGTCCAACTGGCTGTCGAACGCGTCGCCTAGGCATACTGTACGTTTAGGTGACTGGCGACGTTACCCGATGCCACAATAGCCGGCGAGGCCGTTTGAGGCACTCTTACTGGAGATCACTGCCACCTTCCGCGATGAAAAAATGCACTGCACTTAAGGGACTAATGACCTCCGCCCGAAATCACTCATTAATCAATTCTAAGACAACACTATTGCGATAAAGTGAACAGCCGAGCTCCTTGATAAGACGCGCGCTGAAGTATGATTCTTATCTATCAGAGTAATCAATTGTAAGAAATAATACACGTATGCATATCTATAGATATTTTTATAAGACTACTCACCTTCTTTGTAGCCGGGATGTTTTCTCAGGAGTCCTTTTTCTCTGTATTAATTTTATTCATACTATGTCAAGTCACTTACCTTTTTTAAGTCTCTCAACTTCAAAATTCGCTTAGGTTTTATTTACAATGAATATTTTGAATAATTTGAATTCCATAGTGCGCTATAACCAGCCTAACAGCTTAGAGCGGCACTGGGACCGACAGTTTAAAGCCTTTTTGCTAGTTTGTTTTATATTGGACGTTGCCCCCGAAATGTTTGCTTTCGCTACATAATTTTGATTCGAATTATTTACACCCATTAAAGGTACAGCACGAAAATAAAGAGGAATGGGCTTGGTATACGTATGACAAAACATAACGCCTTCGCCTAGTAAGATCATTCTGACTAGCTAAGGCTCATCAGAAGGTTGATTGTGTTTGTTTCTGTGTCTGTTTATTTAATCTCAGAAAGTAGTAAATACTGCATGTGACGTGTCGGGGACAATTACAATTTGAATATAATATTACTCCCAAAGGAACAAAAATAGTGAAGTGTGAAGTGTATTTAGATTTATGTAATTTCTGAAATAAAATATTACTTACGGCTTTGTAGGTATTTAATGGAATCTCATGCTGTTCACACTCACATAAAATGTGAAGATATGAATCAAGCAGTAAGATGTGAAAATGGTATTGCAGTGTTTGGGAACTTTTTAAAGGTTACAAATTTGAAGTTTCTAAGTTTCATTAACAACTACTGTTATTATTGTGTTAATACTGTTATTATTAATATTATTGTTAATGTTAAATTATCATTACTGTCAGCCCTATTGAATCCAATATTAGATCCTGACATCTTCCCCGCGCATACGTCAAATGTGAGGGGAGGGAGAGATTATTCACTCATCTTCGGGAAGCATGTTTTGATCTTGTACTAGACATTTGCACCAGACTTGTTTTAGAGCTTTCTGATTGGACAGTGAGGTGGCGCACGAAACGCAAGCAGACATATCTCTCTGAGACACATACTCTTTGACAGACAGACAGCTGTCGGATTGCTGGACAGTTGGTGCATTCGCAAAGGGTACTGACAGAAGTAGTGGTGGGGCACTGGTGAGAATATTTGTAAGGTTTATGAGAGTTGGTTAATATCAGAGTTTGGAGCTGAATTTTCAACTGCGAAGTGTGAATTATAATTTCGAATGATACCCAAATCATTGCACATTAACAGGCAGTAAGCTAACCTAATCGTGACTCATAAACGTTTATAAAAAGGCAACAAAATAACTTAGACCATCACCCAAATTGATCTTACAGCAATCTGAATTCAATTCGGGGGGAAATTTTACGAACAGACAGAGTTAAATGATTTTTCTGGAAAATCATTTAGAGAGCCAAAAAACATTTTTAAAATCTTCTTCAAGCTGCTTCTTGTATGACTGTATCTCAAAATGGTAATGGTTCTTTCAGGAATAAGATAAATTATTATTTTAATATAATTCTACATAACTTAATTTGAAATCATGCATTATTTCTACAACTTCAGATACATTCTTTCCTATTACATACAGAAAAAATGCTATGAAAATTTTACAGAATATCATGCATCTGGTTTTTACTGATTACATGTTTCAGATGTGCTCGTAATCATTTCATATTTTGGGTGTAAAAAAATTAATGACTTTACTCAAATTACATTCAATAAAATTGAGAATAATAATGTATAAAAAACATAGCAGCTAATTTAAAAACAAATGTTATATAAAGAGAAAAGAACACAAAGGAATTTCGAGAATCTGAACAGGACACTATACCTTGAGTCACATCCATCTATTTAACAAAAGTCCCCCTTCCCACCTCTCCCCTTAATATATACCATGTAATTAACCAGTACCCTCATTACAGCATTCTCCAAAAGCAGTTTCTGCAGAGGGACGTATTGAATAACTTTTGGAATCCCATGAATAAATGTTACAATTTTGTAAAGAATCTAAAAATATCTTTAATGATATACAATTTTTCTATACATCCCCAATGTAAAGTTTATTATTTTAATACCATGTTTATTATGTATTAATTGTAACTGTGCTAGGACGCATAACACTGGGCCAAATTCGAAAATCGAAAAATTTTTCCGTTTTTCCCGCGTTTATCTCGGAAACTAAGCCTCGTAGCGCCAAAACGGGTCTTATTTGCGATCACAGCATACGATCCATGTTTTTCGCCATTTTCCTCGAAAATTAAAAGTCGGATCGAAAAAACGGACTTCACCGGTAAATTCGTCATGAAATTCCGTGCTCGGACGCATAAACACTGGGGTCAAATTCGAAAATCGAAACATTTTTTCCGTTTTTCGCGTTTATCTCGGAAACTAAGCCTCGTAGCGCCAAAAACGGGTCTTATTTGTGATCATAGCATACGATCATGTTTTTCGCCACTTTCTCGAAAATTAAAAGTCGGATCGAAAACGGACTTCACCAGTAAATTCGTCATGAAATTCGTGCTAGGACGCATAACACTGGGGTCAAATTCGAAAATCGAAAAATTTTTCCGTTTTTCGCGTTTATCTCGGAAAAGAAGCCTCGTAGCGCCAAAACAGGCCTTATTTGTGATCACAACATACGTTCATGTTTTTCGCCATTTTCTCGAAAATTAAAAGTCGGATCGATAAACGGACTTTACCAGTAAATTCGTCATGAAATTCCGTGCTAGGGACGCATAACACTGGGGTCATATTCGAATATCGAAAAAATTTTCCGTTTTTCACGTTTATCTCGGAAACTAAGCCTCGTAGCGCCAAAACGGGCCCTTATTTGTGATCACAACATGCGATCAAGTTTTTCGCCGTTTTCTCGAAAATTAAAAGTCGGATCGAGACACGGACTTCCCCAGTGAATTCGCCATGAAATTCCGTGCTATGGACGCATAACACTGGGGTCTTATTCGAAATCGAACAATTTTTCCGTTTTTTCGCGTTTATCTCGGAAACTAAGCCTCGTAGCGACAATACGGGCCTTATTTGTGATCACAACATACGATCATGTTTTTCGCCGTTTTCTCGAAAATTAAAAGTCGGATCGAAATACGAACTTCTCCAGTAAATTCGTCATGAAATTCCGTGCTAGGACGCATAACACTGGGGTCAAATTCGAAAATCGAAAAATTTTCCCGTTTTTCGCGTTTATCTCGGAAACTAAGCCTCGTAGCGGACTAAACGGGCCTTATTTGTGATCACAACATACGATCATGTTTTTCGCCGTCTTCTCGAAAATTGAAAGTTGGATCGATAAACGGACTTCACCAGTAAATTCGTCATGAAATTCCGTACTAGGACCAATAACACAGGGGTTAAATTCGAAAATCGAAAAATATTTCGTTTTTTTTCGCGTTTATCTCGGAAACTAAGCCTCGTAGCGCCAAAACGAGCCTTATTTGTGATCACAAACGTACGATCATGTTTTTCGCCATTTTCATGAAAATTAAAAGTCCAATCGAAAAAACGGCCTTACCAGTAAATTCGTCATGAAATTCCCTGCTAGGATGCATAACACTGGGGTCAAATTCGAAAATCTAAAAATGTTTCCGTTTTTTGGTTTTTTTTTCGGAAAATAAGCCTCGTAGCGCTAAAACGGGCCCTATTTGTGATCACAACATACGTTCATGTTTTTCGCCATATTCTTGAAAATTAAAAGTCGGATCGATAAACGGACTTCACCAGTAAATTCGTCATGAAATTCCGTGCTAGGACGCATAACACTAGGGTCATATTCGAAAATCGAAAAATTTTTCCGTTTTTCGCGCTTATCTCTGAAACTAAGCCTCGTAGCGCCAAAACGGGCCTTATTTGTGATCACAACATACGATCATGTTTTTCGCCGTTTTCTCGAAAATTAAAAGTCGGATCGAAAAACGGACTTCACCAGTAAATTCGCTATGAAATTCCGTGCTAGGACGCACGGAATTGGGGTTGAATTTTGAAAATGGAAAAGCGTGTAATTTTCGCTTTTTTGTTTTTTTTAAAAAAACGCTTTTTTATGCAAAAATACGCAAACTATTTCTATTCTGAAAGCAAGATCCCTTCGCAAACTTTAATATAATGTTAAAATATGCCATCATGTACCGCAATTTTACGAGAAATGTGACTTTTTTCAAAAATGGGGAAAAAATGGGGTGGCCAACTTAGGGTCAAGTTTTTCGCGATTTTCTCGAAAACTAACTATTTCACGGTAAAACGCGTTTGACCTGTGAATTCGCAATAATATTCCGTGCTAGGACGCCGACTTTCAGAATAATCGAAATACCTTCGGAAATTTCCAAATTTTGACCCAAAACTTCGTTCAACTTTTTCGCGAATTTTTCGAAAACTAACAATCTGGTGGAAAAACGGGTTTCACCAGTGAATTTGCAATAATATTCCGTGCTAGGACGCTGACTTTCAGGAGAATCGAGCTCCCTCGGAAAATCGTCAAAATCATAAGGGGAGGCATCGTTAAACTTTTGCTTTTTTGTTTTTTTCAAAAAAACGCCTTTTTTCTGCAAAAATACGCAAACAATTTTTTTCAGAAAGCAAGATCCCCCCGCAAACTTTAATATAGTGTTAAAAATGCCATCATTTACCGCAATTTTACGAGAAATGAGACTTTTTTACAAAATGGGGAAAAAATGGGGTGGCCAACCTAGTGTCATGTTTTTCGCGAATTTCTCGAAAAACTAACAATTTCACGGTAAAAACGCGTTTTACCAGTGAATTCGCAATAATTTTCCGTGCTAGGACGCCGACTTTCAGAAAAAATCGAAATACCTTGGAAATTTCCAAATTTTGACCCAAAACTTTCGTTCAACTTTTTCGCGAATTTTTCGAAAACTAACAATCTGGTGGAAAAAACGGGTTTCACCAGTGAATTTGCAATAATATTCCGTGCTAGGACGCTGATCTTCAGGAGAATCGAGCTCCCTTCGAAAATCGCCAAAAATCATTAGGGGGGCATCGTTAAATTTTCGCATTTTTGTTTTCTTCAAAAATGCCTTTTTCTGCAAAAATACGCAAATTATTTGTATTCAGAAAGGAAGATCCTTTGCAAACTTCAATATAGTGTTAAAAAATGCCATCGTTTACCGCAATTTTACGAGAAATGAGACTTTTTTACAAAAATGGGGAAAAAATGGGGTGGCCAACCTAGGGTCTAGTTTTTCGCGAATTTCTTGAAAACTAACAATTTTACGGCAAAACGCGTTTTACCAGTGATTTGCAATAATATTCCGTGCTAGAACGCCGACTTTCAGAAAAATCGAAATACCTTCGGAAATTTCCAAAATTTCCAAATCATTTGAAAAGTTCTTAAAATCAAAGTGCGAAAAATACATTTTTTTAACTTTAAACCTTTAAACCAAAACAGCCATTGAATTCTGTTAATTCACGTTCTACGTAAATATACCAACGATACACAATGCGTATTTTAGCCGTAAATAAATCTGACGCGGAATGCAATAACAGTTCCAATGAGGTACAAAGTACGCCAGCGCCACCAACGGTTAAGTGCGTGGTTGCGTTCATATTTTAAAAAATTTTTAGTTCATGAAGTTTCGGGGTCTAGATATAAATCATAGAAATTAGAATGGCCTCCAGGCCCTGAATGATACGCTCAAAGCAATAAATATTCCAAATTAATCACCTGGATATTACTTTGCTCTTCGAGCGAATGGTTGCGAGAAATCATGTTCTTCCTCGGAAAATTAGTAATGCTTACATATATTATACGTTACTTGTGTAGATATAAGTTTTCACACCTAATGTTCTACAATTTGTAATATTAAGATAATAAATGTAAAGTAAACAATAAGAAGGGATTTTGAGAATATCCACCTGAAGCGTCTCATAATTTATGTTTACTGACTGATACCTCCTCAAACGAAGCGCTGAAAATTCGAATTCACCATTTGTAATTATTTTCCATTTTACGCAAAAAATACTCATACTTTCGAAAAATTGAACATGACGTTATTGGAAATTCTGTTTTGATGATCACACTTCATTTTGAAAAAAAGTCTTCATAATTGTAGTTGTAGGAAGGCAATGAAAAAAATTGCAATTTTTTCAATTTTCAAAAAATCAGAGTTTTCGATGAACATGGGACCTACACTGTCTTAATCGTCCTATATGCTACTAGAGGTCAAATTTAATTTAAAAAGTCGGTGCCTTTTTAAGAAAAAATTGTTCAAACAATTTAAAAATTGCTTGCATTTTTGACAAAATTACGCAAATAGTCCTCACATTTTCGAAAAATTGTACACGACTTTATTTTAAAATCTCTAAGGAAGAAATTTTATTAAGGTAAAAAATCTTTATCTTTAATATTTTAGTTGTAGGAAGACGCCGATAAAAGTATGAATTTTTGCAATTTTCGAAAAATCGGGTTTTTCAACGAACGTGACACGTACACCATTCTCTTAAGTGTTCTTTTCTCTATCTAACAAGAAAATTTAATCAAAAACGTAGGAGCCATTTCTTCTAAAATTTTTCCAGAGGCTTAACGCAAAGTGCCCCCAGACCATTAACTTAAAGTAATTAAAATATTCGTTAAAAATTCAAGGGTCTGCGTCATCAGTGAGATCGATAGGGGAATAACAATTTTGGACAAAATCGACTGAAGGGTTTAGTCGCTAGGGTTGTTCACAGACGGACGCACGCACAGAAGTTTTGCCTCCAATCAATTTTTCAGAAACAAGAACTCACATAACATGGATTTTGGCTACTCCAGATGTTAGAGGATTTTTTTCTAAATTTAGCAACTGGATTTATCCATTTTTTCTTTACTAGGGCCCGGCAATAAGCGTTTTCTGACGAAAATTCGCTGTTTTTCCCGCAGCATTACATAACTTTCTTCTACTGTGTAAGCGGCAGCGAAAAATTAATAAAAAATTTGCTCTGAAATATATTTCTGATGTCCTGAATTCCATTGTTATCCTTTTGGCAACCTCATCCGCAATCCTGAGGAAGTGCTAAAAGTTCATGACTCGCACTGAAATAGTTCGGCAGCTACTTACCTCAATTTCTGTGTTGCAACAACCGGTTGATTGTTTGATGCCAACAGAGATTAAATGAGAGGAGGAATTCAATAACTGTCCTTTTGGTTCCACGTGACAATGCCTAAAAAACAGAACATTTGAAGAATATGTTATTCGACAACAAATGAACACGTCTAGGTTATAAACTCGCGTCTTATGTCGGCATTGTATGATAATGTACATGAAATATCTCTTTTCCTTGATGATGGAAGTTCAGGGTGCGTAGATACTGGGACTTTCTCGTTTCGCTGAGGAGATCGCGTGTCTCCAGCTAATTCTCGTTCGTCCTTTATAATCCTCAAATGTGACATTATTATTAAAAAAGTTCCTAATAATGGAAATGTATGGAAAAATACGTGAAACAGGAACAATTTTCACCAAAACCTACTTGTCGACGTGATGAGTTCAATAAAACTGTTTCCAACAACAATTATCCTCCCACTTCCATCATGTGAGGCGGGGCCTCACATTCTGCTGACGCCAGAGCAGAGGCGCACGCAAGTGTGTTGGGTCCTAGTGGAATAGGCGTTCCATTGGGTGGTAAAGGGTAACCGGATGTTGGGTGGGTAAAAAGCCTTATATATATATATATATATATATATATATATATATATATATATATATATATATATATATATCGAAAAAATTTCGAATGTATCGAAAAAATAGAATTCCATGGCTTAGTAAAAACAGTCTTCGATGCAAGAAAAACATCGGCACCAATAAAACCGTTCTTAAAAGGGGTGCCACAGCCCCGTAAACACTCCCCTTGTTGGCCTTTGTTTCGCTACTTTTTAGAAAATGACGAATAAATATTATTTAATATTACTTTTGTCAACGGATTTTTGGCTGAGGTGGTGCCCATGTTACCCCCCAACAGTTTTATGATAATGAAACATTACTTATTTGACTCAAACCTGGGCCACATAGCTCGTATATGGCAAATTTTCAGTAAAAACCATACAAATAGCCACTTTTCAATTGGCCGTAGCTCCGTAAATTATTATCCAAAATACTTTTAATTTAGATAAAATTAGAGCTCAAAACCTCTGCTTTAAGAACTTTACTACACACAATTTAACTATGTCACATCGACAGGCTAAAATTGCGCCGCGAGCCATTATTGGTAACAATATTCATTTGAGCCCCACTGCTGTGACTGATTCCTTTATTCACTATTAGACTACCAGTATATTGAACATACTTGTAGAGAAATCAAACATGGTTTGATGTTAGTAGACTTTAAAGAACACCATTTGGAATTTGGAAACATACGAGCTATTTATCCCTGTTCGTTTCGGTGCGTGCAACAGTGACCCATTTCAACGCGCCCGCCGGCCTGCCCCGCGCTCCGCCAGGGGCCCCGTTGCTAACCATCTAAAGCTAGCAGCGCCCAGAAACCAATCTCAACCAAACCATATCCAAAATTTTAGGCTAATTAAATGCTCTATTCCCGAATTTTAGGCTCTGGATTTCCCAAAATCGTGGGCGCTGCTAGCTTTAGTCTAAAGATAGCAGCGCCCACCCAGAAAATCAATTCAAAAGTCTGAAACCCATCCCAAAAGTTAAAAATAATTTATTCTCTTGGAAAAAAAATTATCCCCGCGTTTATATTCCAAAATCAGGGCTGTACAAAGTGAAACATTTAACATTGGTTCTTACGGCGAAAAAACACCAAAACCAAAACACCTTAGGAAAAATCTGAAACCCATCCCAAAAGTTAAGAATAATTTTAGGCTCTTGAAAAAAATTATCCCCGCGTGTATATTCCAAAAATCAGGGCAGTACAAAGCGAAACATTTAGCATTGGTTCTTACGGCGAAAAAACACCAAAACCAAAAAACCTTGGGAAAAATCTGAAACCCCTCTCAAAAGTTAAGAATATTTTTAGGCTCTTGGAAAAAAATTATCCCCGTGTTCAAATTCAAAAAATCAGGGCTGTACAAAGCGAAAAAACTAACATAGATTCTTAATGGCGAATAAACACCAAATAAAAAAAACCTTAAGAAAAATCTGAAACCCCTCCCAAAAGTTGAGAATAATTTTATGCTCTTGAAAAAACATTATCTCCACGTTGATATTCCAAAAATTAGGGCTGTACAAAGCGAAACATTTAACATTGGTTCTTACGGCGAAAAAATACCAAAACCAAAAAACCTTAGGAAAAATCTGAAACCCTTCCCAGAAGTTAAGAATAATTTTAGGCTCTTGGAAAAAAATTATCCCCGTCTTCAAATTCAAAAAACCAGGGGTGTACAAAGCGAAACAATTACCGTTGATTCTTATGGGCGAATAAACACCAAAATCAAAAAACCTTAGGAAAAATTTGAAACCAATTCCAAAAGTTGAGAATAAATTTAGGCTATTGTAAAAAATTATCCCCGTGTTCATATTCCAAAAATCAGGGCTGTACAAAGCGAAAAATTAACATTGATTCTTATAGGCGAATAATCACCAAAATAAAAAAACCTTAGGAAAAATCTGAAACCCATCCCAAAAGTAAGAATAATTTTAGACTCTTGGAAAATCATTATCCCCGCGTTTATATTCCAAAAATCAGGGCAGTACAAAGCGAAACATTTGACATTGGTTCTTACGGCGAAAAAACACCAAAACCAAAAAACCTTAGGAAAAATCTAAAACCCATCCCAAAAGTTAAGAATAATTTTAGGCTCTTGGAAACAATA
This sequence comes from Acheta domesticus, assembly GCA_031308135.1. NCBI lineage: Eukaryota > Metazoa > Arthropoda > Insecta > Orthoptera > Gryllidae > Acheta > Acheta domesticus. Next base: position 52,738,626 of record JAHLJT010009436.1, read on the forward strand.
TATCCCCGTGTTCAAATTCCAAAAATCAGGGCTGTACAAAGCGAAATATTTATCATTGGTTTCATATGGGCGAATAAACACAAAAATCAAAAAACCTTGGGAAAAATCTGAAACCCCTCCCAAATGTTAAGAATAATTTTAGGCTCTTAGAAAAAAATTATTTCCGCATTTATATTCCAAAAATCAGGGCTGTACAAAGCGAAAGAATCTGCTATATTTTGCACTAAATTTCAAGTAAATCACTCTTATTTTCGAAAAATTAAACAGAACTGTCACAAATGTCTTTAAAAATAAATTTCATTAACAGAAGAAATCTATCTTCAATTGTGTAGCTGTAGCTAGTGATGTAACATCGACAACAAATATCGATGTTCCTTAGCATAGATGTTCCAAAGTAATACATTGATGTAAAAATAGATTGTTCAAAAGCCATCGATGATTTTGAACATTTATCTGTGATAGTATGTTTAGTAATCTTTCAGATTAGATTCGTGCACTTAACTTGCCAGTGGTAGTCCATATTATTTTATAATTAAAATGTAACTGACAAAATGTTAAAAAACGCCTCTTTATGTGCGATATGCAAGGAAACACAAAGGAAATATCAGGGCATCATAATCATCTCCGGCGAAGTATAACAGTCTCTTGAGAGAGTGTAGTACATATCGTGTTTGTGATTTTCGGAGCGAAAATAGAAAGTGGTTCTTTCAGTTTTTATTTCATATTTTCATTTTTACAAATTTGTGATTGTGTGAATTTCTCAACTACCTACAAAACATCATAAGAGTAAAAAATCGAGCATAAAACAACAATGATCAAGAAATATCGTATTCAATACATCGATGTTTAAAACATTGACTATGGAAACATGAATGTTTTAAAAACATCGACATCGATGTCGCAACCTTAGTTGCAGCGAGGTGAGGGTACGGCTTCATACTTTTTCTAAGGTTTATTGATTTTGGTGTTTCACCATAAGAAACATTATTAATTGTTTGTTTGAACAGCTCAGAATAATGGAAATGAAATCCGAAATACTTTTTTCTTAGTGCCCAAAATATTACTAAAGTTAAATATTATAAAAATTAAAGAGTTTCAGATTTTTCCACGGTTTTTTGAATTTGATGTTTATTAGCCCGTAAGAAACAATTTTGTTTATTGTTTCTCTTTTCACAACCCTGATTTTTGGAATATAAACGATGGAAATTTTTTAACTAAGAGCAAAAATTATTCTTACCTTTTGGGAGGGATTTCAGACTTTTCTTAAGATTTTTTATTTTGGTCTTTATTCGCCGTAAGAACCAATGTTAATTGTTTCTTGTTGTACAGCCTTGATTTTTGGAATATAAACGCGGGGATAAGTTTTTTCCAAGAGCCTAAAATTATTCTTAACTTTTGGGAGAGGTTTCAGATTTTCCCAAGGTTTTTTGATTTTGTGTTTATTCGCCCATATGAAACCAATGATAAATCTTTCGCTATGTACAGCCCTGATTTTTTGAGTTTGAACACGGGGATAATTTTTTTTCCAAGAGCCTAAAATTATTCTTAACTTTTGGGATGGGTTTCAGGTTTTTCCTAAGGTTTTATGGTTTTGGGTGTTTTTTCTCCGTAAGAACCTATGTTAAATGTTTCGCTTCGTACAGCCCTGATTTTTGGAATATAAACACAGGGATATTTTTTCCAAGAGCCTAAAATTATTCTAAACTTTTGGGATGGGTTTCAGATTTTTCCTAAGGTTTTTTGATTTTGGTGTTCATTCGCCATTAAGAATCAATGTTAATTGTTTCGCTTTGTACAGCTCTGAATTTTGGAATATGAAGACGGGGATAATTTTTTCCCAGAGCCTAAAATTATTCTTAACTTTTGGGATGGGTTTCATATTTTTCCTAAGGTTTTTTTGGTTTAGGTGTTTTTTCGCCGTAAGAACCAATGTTAAATGTTTCTCTTTGTACAGCCCTGATTTTTCGAATATGAACCCGGGATAATTTTTTTCAAGAGCCTAAAATTATTCTTAACTTTTGGGATGGGTTTCAGATTTTTCCTAAGGTTTTATGGTTTTGGTGTTTTTTCTCCGTAAGAACCTATGTTAAATGTTTCGCTTCGTACAGCCCTGATTTTTGGAATATAAACACAGGGATATTTTTTTCCAAGAGCCTAAAATTATTCTAAACGTTTGGGATGGGTTTCAGATTTTTCCTGAGGTTTTTTGATTTTGGTGTATATTCGCCCATAAGAATCTATGTTATTTGTTTCGCTTTGTACAGCCCTGATTTTTGGAATATGAACACGGGGATAATTTTTTTCTAAGAGCCTAAAATTATTCTTAAATTTTGGGAAGGGTTTCAGATTTTTGAATTGATTTTGAGATTGATTCTGGGTGGGCGCTGCTAGCTTTAGCCTAAAGCTAGTAGCGCCCACGATTTTGGGAAATCCAGAGGAGCCTAAAATTCGGGAATAGAGCATTTAATTAGCCTAAAGTTTTAGATATGGTTTGGTTGAGATTGGTTTCTGGGCGCTGCTATCTTTAGATGGATCCCGTAGCTGAAGGAGGCACACTCAATAATGCATTCTGAAATGCCACCCTTTCAAACGGCTCCAAATTCTTCAGTAAATACTAGCGTAAAGTACCAGCTTTTCCTCTTCGTATTCCAGTTTTTCCTCTGAATATTCGTAAAGTCATGTAGGAATTATATAACAAGGGGACCAAGAGCTTGAAAACTAGTGGTGCTACAACAGCACTTACTTTCCCGGATTAGAGGAAACAGCTACGTAGTACTGAAATATTGCACTTTATGCTCTACTAACATCTTAGCTATTATTTGAAAACGTCCAATTCAACCAAGAAGCGAACAACTCAGTTTCCATCGCAGTGTTGTCAGAACTATGTAAATTCTACAACTGCACAAAAATAGAATACAAAATTTTGTAAACCTGTATTGGAAAAAGAAGCCTGATAGCCTGGACAATATAGAAATGCATTCCCTAGGGTCATGATTAGGGAAGAGTATGTTAAAACCATGCAACAAATACTCTACTCACTACAAATGGTACAGCATTTGGTGCGAAAACTAAATATTTTCTTGCAAATATCAACATAAATTAGACAATTATAACTCCTTTTCATACAGCTCCATCAGGTCACAACAATCACACGTAAGTCGCAGATATTCGCGAGCGCAAAGTGAATTCCATTGTTGCAGACTCTGCATTGTCGCTATTCTGAGAGCTCTTAATTTTGTTTACTTTTAGTTTCAAATATGTCAAAATAAACAGTTTCTAAAACATTAATGTGTAAATGTATAACAAAAGGTCGAATGTAAGAAACGAACAAAGAAAGAATATACAAAATTGCATATTCTAATTTACGATGCATCCAGCTGTCCGCAGCGCAATAAATTTACAGCGGGGTATTATGTTTGTCACAAAATTGTAGAAAAAGTACTCGTATTTTGAAAAAAAATAAAGTATGACCTTATTTGAAGATGTAGCTTTGATAAATACATTTAATTGAGAAAAAATTGTATTTTTAAAATTGTAGTTGTAAGAAAACGACGAAAACGAAACGCAGTCAATTCCGAGCGAGCTATTGTGTTTGTCAGGAAATTTTAGAAAAACTACTTATATTTTCAAAAATTCAACATGACCTTATTTGAAGATTTTTTTGATGAGCATATTGCATTAAGAAAACAATCATGTCTTGCTAAATCAGGCATTTCAACGAATATGAAACCTGCACCATTCTCTTAAGCTTCCTTTATGCTATCTCAGGTCTCAATTTAATGAAGAAACGTGCGGTTTTTAAGAAAAAAATGGTTTCAAGAAAATAAAAAAAATGTCAATGTTTGACACAATTTTTCGAAAAAAATATTTATGTTTTTTAAAAATTGAACATGGCCTTATTTGAAGACCTGTTTTTTATGAACACATTTCATTAAGAAAAAAAATTGTATCTTCATAATTGTAGTTGTAGGAAGATGCCGGAAAAATTTTGAAGTTTTTCAATTTTCGAACAATCAGAGTTTTCAACCAACATAAGACCTACGCCATTCTGTTCAATGATCATCAGACTATCCAACAACAAAATTTAGTCAAAATTGTTGGCGCCATTTTTTTGAAAATTTTGAGTATGTCCCAGGGGCTTCATGGAAAGTACCCTCCGAAATTAAAATATCGGTTTCAAATTCAAGGGGCCGCGAGAATATTTAGATGGATCGGGGAATATCAATTTTGGAGAATATAGGCTGAACGGTTTAGGTCGCTAGCGTTATCCACAGACGGACGGACGGACGTTTGTTTTCAATTGGTTTTTCGGTATCAAGGAGCATTCCAAATATATTCTTGCAACTACCTATACATGTGCATTACATTTACCTATACAGGTGTCCAAAAGCTCCCGTTACAAAAAAAATCTGTATTGACTTTCAATATGAATGGCAAGTGCATTTATCCGAAAAACATTTTTCTTCGAGAAAATTATATATTATAATCATTTTCCTTCCATAACTTCTTGGCCTGGCACGCTACTGCCTTATGTGTGTTTATTTGAGATACTGGATACACATACTCATATAATCATTCTCTTCCATAATCTCTTGACCTGACACGCAACTGCCATTTGTGTGTTTATTTGAGATACTGGATTCGTCACCTAGAGAAATGGCACAAGCTCTGAGTTGGGATCAAGGAATACCTTGGGCAAATATGCCAAATGTATAGGACAGAGATTGGTCTCTGCTAGTTTGTGTTGCCCGAACTTCACTATATCCCAGAGGAGCGATTTATACCGCGAAAGGACCTGGAAGTCTTTTAGACGCCGAGGAAAATAAGAAACTAACTAGTACTAGAAAGTCTGTGCTCTTCTGTAGTACCCCTAGTTCGTTACCAAGAAGCTCCAAAAAGGAAATTCTAACAATACAAGCCTTAGAGGGGAAGTAATTTACTGCATGAAAGAGTAGTATTTATCCTCCTTTTCCAGTATGAAGCCTACAACACGACTTATCCTGCCGAAGTATCGTTTTCGCCGTATCATTGCATTAAGTGTTTCTATACTACGTAATTAGTGTAAGTATTGCATTACTTTTTCTGTACTGCGTATGCGAGAAACTAAAAAAACTTACCAAAATTTAATAGGTGCTAGTGTTGTTCACTGATGAACAGACGGAAAAACAGACAGACAGACGGACGCTTTTGAAAACAAAACCCTTTTCAGGACGAGGGGACTCCAAAACGTGTATTTCTATTAAAATCTCGAAGTCGATTTCCGCAGCATTACATAACTTTCTCGATACGTTGTGTGTTTCTCCGTATATACGTACTATACGAGAAAATAAACTTGAGAAATGATCCGTTCTAGTTCTAATTGATTCACTTATATTCCTGAAAAACTACTATAATAAATACTATATCTATCCGTTGAAAACGGGAATTGGAAAATTCTCATGATTATTTAACCTTGCGAGCTCATTAAGGCAATTAGAGAGTATCTCTTTAAAATCATTTTCCTTTGCCTAAAAGCAATCATTTATGTGCATTCATAAAATGCTGAAGAAAACAATTTTTGAAGTTTACAGTTTCCCGGATAACGGAATAATTCGGGAAAATAATGCACAGTGTTTTCATGTGACATTTACATTTAAATTCTCTTTATAGCTAAAGATATTTTCTCTTACATTTTAATTCATAGCACTGCCACAAAAAATCTAGCTTTCTTTCCAAAAAAGGAATCATGTTGTAAGAAAATAGTGGTGACGTCCATGTACTAATATGTACACTTACGTTCTTTCATTTTCGAAATATTTCACAAAATATGCAATATACTTACACCGACTGTTTGTTGTTTGAATGTTTCATATTCCTCACAAATCAGAACTACTCTTAGGAAACTAATGTGAGAGTGAAGACTGAATCCAATGGAAAACAAAACAGATCTGTCTCCGTAATGGTCCGGTGATTAAAATCCAGTCACACGATTACGTGTAGGTATTGACCTGCACTTATCAGATCTCATTACAAGAGTAAACTGCGGTTCTTATGTTTGAATTGGCTGAAGAAATTCTCCGTATCACATGTACTGTTTGATACTTGAACACCCTTGTACAGAATATCCTACTTACCTTGTCACATGAAAAATTACCAGATACATTTCTTTACGGGTCACTTTTTAAGTATATCAATAAAACTGCAAAATTGCTCCAACAAATCTCATTGCACGGAATATGAGAATTATAATCTAGTACTTCAAAATTGCACAGACTTTCTCATTAGTTACCATATCTCTAATGTATTTTATACCTATACTAGCTGAACTACCCGGCGTTGCCCAGGCATTTATTACAGTAAATTTTTAGCCAGGAAGAGGAATTTCATTTATTCATGCCGTGCAGTGGGACCTACTTCTCTCCCATTGTATATCTCCCCCGCCAAGCTAGCCCTGTCATGTCTTTACCCATATTTGGAAATTTCCGGTGTGCCTCGTTCACTTTCTTACTAAAGAAAGTTTACATTTTTCTAATTGGGGAGTTTCAGCTCCCAAACATTCCTCACTTTATAAATAAAAACAATAAACAAATCTAAACTGTTAATACAAAATACTCGTAAAATACTTGTACAAATTGTAAACTCTCATATATTCTTTTGTGGAGTTTTATATCCCGCCCTCGGTGGCTCATTGGTTAGCGTGCTCGGTTTTTACGAAACAACCCCGAGCTCGATTGCCGACCGGGTAAATTAGAACTTTGCGCTTTCCTTACAAATGTCTCAGTATCGATTGCTGTGTGACGATGAGAAAGCCCATCCTAAGGTTAAGAAGACCGGCGTATACGGTAAAGGGATGTCCTCGTGCTAACCACTCGAACACCCCTGGCAGAGAGGCTGTGTCACCGCCGGTCAGCTAAGACCCGTAGCAGGCTGTCGAGGCAAAGGACGGGAGTTTTATTTATTATACCAACACTTTCAATAAATTGAAAAATTGAAAAACTCATTTGTATATCTTTTGCTTCTATAATATTTATAAAGAAAGAGTAAAAATGTATCTGCTGCCAACTCGTGACCTTGAAAGGACTTAGTTTTAAGCAGAGTATACGAAACATCCGAGAGTTCTCGCATGGGTACGCTAGTAGACCGATCCGGGCAAATAGATATAGATGTAACGTATTTGATGAATCGTAATCATAAAAGTAAATGAAAATATCAATGCTGAAATGTAATTGCCGGTTTCTATAAGTATTTTGAAGATGACATAAATATGTATGTTTAAAGATCTATGTGCTAGTAACATGTAGTATAAAACTTATTTGTTTAGGTAAATCAATTCATCGTATATCGCAACATAACAGCAATACTGATCCACCAACCTGTACATTATATATACACAATAAATTGGCAATGTACTGAACCACCTAACAAAACACTATTAGCTTCGTTATTTGATTTGAAGTGCTATATTTTATGGATTTTGAAATGTGAATTATAGAAACCAAGAAGTCCCAGAATTTTGTTATTAGATTAGACATAATTATTTTAGATAAATTAATTTTTACCAGTTATAAAAAAAATAGATGAATTCACTGGAAGCAACTGACATGCGAAACAACAGCAAGATTAGTCTTAATATGTAAAGGACCATTTCTTAATTACATACCACTGTAATAGTTCACTGCTCATATTGAAGAAAAATGTTCAACAGAGTTGACCAAAACATAATTAGGCCGAAAGAACTTTTCATATCTTGTGAAGTTGTTGAGGGTATTAGTGACCACAAAGCGGTTCTTCTTGACTTAGACGGAAATATTTCAAGGAAAGGCATTACAATAGGAACGAAAGTACGGCAATACAAGAAAGCAAATGTAAGCGGGCTTCAAGGTTTCTTTAGGGAACAATATGACCGCTTTCTAAGAACAGAGGGCGGTATGGAAGAAATATGGGGCGTGTTTTAAAGATATTATATACGAAGCTTTGCAAAGTTTGTTCCGTGCAAAATTCTAAAAAATAATCCGGATCCAGAATACTACAATGCAAAAATTAGGAGAATGAAGAGGATAACGAGAAAGGCATTTAAGAACAGAAAGCGCAGTAGCGAGCATATGAATATTTTTCGAAATCATTCAAAAGAATTGGAGCGCGAAAAGAAAATTGCTCAGGAGGCATATTTAAAGAATATTCTAGATGGGAAGGGAAATAACTGGACAGGCTTTTATAAATACGTTCGTAGAAGGAAAGGAAATAAAGAGGATATCCCAGTTATTCGCGAAAATGGAAACACGCTAATTACTGACAATCGGGCAAAAGCGGATGCATTTAATAAGTATTTTAGTTCGGTTTTCAAAAATAGTACGGACCATCCATTTATTCAAGGGCCTTCGGTTGCGAATCAGTTTAATATTGAAGTAAACGTTCTATGGAATAAAGTAAAATCTTTGAAAAATGGTAAGTCAAGGGGTCCAGACGACATTTCTACGGATTTAATTGAACTAGCAGGAAAGGCAATATTACCGTACCTAATTAGAATTTTCACGTGTCTTTGAATAATTCAAAAGTACCGGAAGATTGGAAATTAGCCTTTGTCGTACCAATTTTAAAAGTGGTGACAAAACTACATTATGCAATTATAGGCCGGTAAGTCGTACGTCAGTGGTGTGCAAGCTTATGGAGCATCTAGTTGGGAGTTACATTAAGAAAGAATGGGAAATTAAAAAATGGCTCTACGATGGGCAACACGGGTTCAGGAGTGGTTATTCATGCGAAAGTCAGGTAGTCACGCTATTTCAGGATCTAGCAGATGACATTGACGCGGGCGGGAGAGTAGACGCAGTAGTTATAGATTTGCTAAAGCATTTGATGTCGTTCCACACAATCGGCTTGTACAGAAATTAATGAATTCAGGCATAGATCCCAGGGTGGTGGCGTGGAGTAGCGAGTTTCTGCGAGATAGAAACAGAAAGTCCGAATTGGGCAAGAGTTATCTTCCGGGGCAAGCGTTACGTCAGGAATACCGCAGGGGAGTGTCATTGGACCCCTTCTATTTCTAGCTTTCGTCAATGATCTGCCGGCGCAATTAACCTCAAATGTTCGGCTATTTGCAGACGATTGCATAATATATCGTAGTATTAATTCAAAAAGAGATGAAGAAATACTGCAAAGGGATCTTGATGCGTTATATTACTGGGCGGAAAATAATGGAATGTCCAGAAATAGCTCTAAAAGTAAATCCATCACTTTTGGCAGGGGTCATAATTACAGTGAAACACATTACCATTTAAATAATGACATAATTCCGAGAGTTTCCTCGTGCAAGTACCTAGGAATTCATTTCGATAGTAAATTAAGTTGGAAAAAACACGTAGATTTTGTTGTAGGAAAAGCCTGGAGATCTCTTCACTTTGTAATGCGCATCCTAAAAAAGAGTACGGCAAACACGAAGGAAATTGCTTATTTATCTCTTGTTCGTCCAATGGAATATGGAACAATTTGTTGGGATCCGCACAAGATTATGCAGTGTAAACACTTGGAAAGGATTCAGCATAGGGCAGCTAAATTTACTTTCAGGGACAAGAAAACGGCAGGGTGGGATTCACTCAAAAACAGGCGATCAGTAGCAAGACTCTGCGCCTTGTATAAAGCTTATAATGGTCATCCAGCTTGGAGAGAAATTAATCGGCGTCTATGTATTCCTACATACATCAGTAGAGTGGATCACAGGCACAAAATAAATTTAATACAGCAGAGAACGGATGTCGGGAAATTTTCTTTTACAAATCGAACGATTACGGAATGGAATAGATTGCCTGCAAAAACCTTTGAACCCTTTCCTCAAAGCGTTCAACAGTTTAGGAAATTAATTTAGGGTATTATTAAGTAAATGAGGGAGAATAGTGGGTTACATAGCAATGCATAAGTGTTTAATTGTGAAGAGAGGTGTAGTGCAGTGTATAGCAGAGAAATAAAGAAGGAAATGTTTTCAGGTCTTAGTGAAGTGAAGTGCAGTGAAGTGCAGTGTGATACTAGTGCAGTGTGTGTGTGTGTGTGTGTATGTGTGTGTGTGTGAGTTTTCTCTCTTAATGTAATTTAATATTTTATGAATCAGTCAGTTTTTATATTATTATCATTATTTTACCATTATTATTACTACAATTAGTATATAATTTGCTAGTTATATTACCTTATTCTTATTGTTGTTGTTATTATTATTATTATTATTATTATTTGTGGTATTAGTGTTCTATATTACTGGAAGGCTGTGTATATTTATGTTTTAGTAATTAGCTGCCACCGGGTTATGCCCAATTGCAGTTTAAATCTATCTATCTATCTATACAAATATTTTCCATTTTAGCAATTTGAACATGAGATATGTGTAAATAGTTAAATCGAGAGTCATAACGAAAAGCTGCCCTGCTTCCTGGAGAATTATTCACATTTGCTTTCTTCTTTACTGTATTGTTTTCAATGGTGCGTGTACTTCTGCAAGTTGCTCGTGCCTCTGAGTAGCCGATTCCGAATTTTAATAGGCTGCCCATCTCGTAGCACTTGTATTCTGTTTTGACAACTGTAACTTTCGTTTCGGTATTGTTTTAAACAATTCAATTTTCACAAATTCTGCAAAAGAAGAGGTTGTTTAGAAAATATACGATACCTGTTTACAATATCTACAAATTGTACATTGTACATTACTGTATATTTTTGTACTTTTAACTCTCTAAATACTTTAAAACTCACATATTTTCTTGCCACAATTTGTGTACCAAACGGGCTAAGAACAAAGTTTGTACATTGACGTTCTTTACTACTTTCAGTAGGGATTTCGTTCAAATGTTCCACCAACGTTGAAAACAAACAAATCACCAACGATCACTCGCGGACTTTACTTAGCGTTGTTCAAACCCCAAAGAATTTCGTAATAATTCAGGACATTGATGAAAACAGTAGATCTCAGACCTCATCTTCTGGTGGCGCGCAGCTAAACTATTGACATTGATCCACTATTGAACCTGTGATGTAAAGCCAGGCGAAAAATGTCCGGAAAAGTAATTATTTTGTGAATGTAGTAAGGTTTGCGATTGTAAATCATAGCCTATGTTACTCCAGACCTTTAAAGGAAGCTAGTACAAAAGTTTCATCAGTATTAGTTCTGTAGATTCCGAGATTATCGCGCTGTAAGTCAGTGCAGTTCTGTCTTTATATATTAGTATAGATATAGATTTTTTTTTTTTACCGAGGAGGGGGAAATGCGTTACGCATGCCGGTGAGGCCGGGTATGTCGGACTCTCCAGTATGGCATACCGACTAAAACCTAACCTCCTCGTTTCTCGTGAGCCGTGGTATCAACTGCGCGGAACCGTCGTGAGACATTACTTCACGCAGAAGATTGGCTGGGAGCATGAGCTTTCCTCTTCAGGCGGTCGCTATTGTTTAGTTTTAGCTCTCTCTGCTTATTGTGCTAGATTTTCGTTTTAGCACATCAGCCACAAAGTCTCGTACTATCTTCCAGTTGTCACTGGATTGCAGCATAATCTGGACTGTGTTAGCAGGCGTTAGATCCCGTTGCAGTTTGCTGAAGCATTTTCTTCTTTCTACCTCCCAGGCTTTGCAACTATATATGGTATGCTTGGCGTCGTCGTCTTCTTCATGGCATTGGGCGCATATCGGGTTGTCAGCGATTTTAAATCTGTGTAGATATGCTTGGAAGCTCCCATGCCCTGAGAAGGCTTGCGTCAAATAGAAGTCCATTGTGCCATGGCTTCTGCTGATCCAGTCCTTGATATTGGGGACAAGAGTGTGTGTCCATCTTCCTTTGTTCTCTACGTCCCATCGGCTTTGCCACTGGTGCAGAAGATGATTTCTCAACTCCGCTTTCAGGTTATCTAATTGCTTTTTGGGCAGAGCTTGTTTATCTGCTGTCACCCTCAGGTACGTTGTCCTCCTTTCCTGGGCTAAAAGATCCACTGGGGGGACACTGGCCAGTACTAAGGCTGCACTGTCGGATACCGTGCGGTATCCTGCGATTATCCTTAGAGCCATCCTTCTCTGGATCTGTGCGAACTTTCGTCTGATAGACTCTTTAGCTAGTGCTTCTGCCCACACTGGGGCGGCATACAACATTCTTGAGTGAACTACGGCAGATATTAATCTCCTTTTGCTTTCATTGGGGCCTCCTGAATTCAGCATTAGTCTGGAGAGATTTGATCCAGTTTTTGCAGCTTTACCTGCTGTTTTTATAATATGGGGTCCGAAGCTCAATCGCGAATCGATTTCCACCCCCAGGTATGTAATATGCCGTTTCCATTCAATGTGTTCCTCCCCTAGTCGGATCACCGGGGGGCGGAATGCTCTCCGGTTTGTGATCAGTACAGCTTCTGTTTTGGCAACAGCCATCTGGAGATTTCTTTGGTCCAACCATCTTTTAACCCTGCGTAGAGATTCGTTGGTCTTCATTTCCAGAAGTTCCACATTGTCACTGTGGCAAATAATCAGCGTGTCATCGGCGTAGCCAATGAGGCAGGAGTTCTTTGGGAGCTCGATATTCAGGAGATCATCATATAGGGTATTCCACAAGAAGGGGCCCAATCTTGATCCCTGTGGAGCACCGCACGTCATGTCTTCCTCAATCCTATAACCATTGGAGTAGATTATTTTCCTCTCACTGAGGTAGTCCTCCAGTATCCTCACAAGGTATTCAGGGACCTTCTTAGTTACCAGGGCTTGTATAATGTCTTTCCAGCTGGCGGAATTGAATGCGTTTTTTGATGTCAATCGCAACCATGGCACAAAAACTCTTATTCTTTTTTGCTGTTTCTGCTTGGTGGACTGCTTCTGAGATAGCGTCTATTGTCGATAGTCCCCTTTCTGAAGCCGAACTGTCTCGTTGAAAAGGTCACATGTCTCTCTAGTCGTAGAAGTAGCAAACCCTCCAGTAATTTGCTCATCGTATCCAGCAGGCACAGAGGTCTGAACGATGATGTCCTATCAATTGGCTTATTACCTTTCCGCATGAGAATTAGCTTCTGCTGTTTCCATTCCTTGTAGAATTTCCCTAGTTCGAGACACTGGTTAAAGGCTTTCAGAAGGCATTCAGGGTACTCTTTTACCACTATCCCCAGGATCACGTTGGGGATTCCGTCAGGTCCCGGAGCTGTTCTAATCTTAGTCTTCTTCATCACTTGACTAGTTCGTCCTTCGTGAAGCGATTAGCTTCATCGAAGTGGTAGTCCGAAGGTCTGCTTCTTACCCAGCCTTCTCTGGTGGGGAAAAGGTCTCTGATAATTGCCTTCACCCATGCTCGGTCTTCCAGTCCCGCAGATGGTGGTGGTTTAAATTTGCCCATAACAATCTTATAAGCTTTTCCCCAGGGGTCGTTGTTCACCTCTTGTAATAGGGCCTTCCAACATTTTATTTTACTTCTTTTTATCTCAGATTTTAGTCTTTTGCGGGCCGTCTTATAATTTTCCCTTAGTGGAATGTCCGTTTTAGCTCTTGTTGCAAGTCTTCGAGCTTTAACACATGCTTGGCGAAGCTCTGCAATATCCGCTGTCCACCAGTACACCTGATTTTTCCCTCTTGGGCTCCTACGTCTAGGCATTGAAATATCGCACGCATTTTTGACGGTTTTGCACGTTTCCCGTACTACCTCTTCGAGGGAATCTGTGCTTTTTCTTTTTTCCCACCCCATGCTTTCCTGTTGTTTTTGCTTCCTTAAGGAAATTTATAGCATCTGATTCCATTCAGCTTTTTGGTGTTCCATGATGGACCGATGTTTAACAGATTCCTTGTTTAGCTCTGTATCCAGATGGTGAAGTGGAGAATTCGATGTAGCGATGGTCGCTAAGTGTTTCTGCGTCGAGAAACCTGCCAATCCAGGACATTCCTGGCAATCTTGTAGTACCTATTGTCAGGTCTATAATCGAGGAAGCAGCGCCCCTTTGAAATGTACACGAGCTCCCTGTGTTTAGAACTACCAGGTCACTCCTAGCCAGGAATTCGCAGACGATGTCACCTCTGCGGTCAGATATAGATTTTTTACTTTGGCCATATACGTAGTGTATGGCATACGCCATACACTTGGCCATATACGTAGTGTATGGTATATACGAAGTAATATACGTAGTGTAGGGAAGTTATGTAATGCTGCGAAAAATCGATCTGTGAATATCGGAATGTTACGCATTTAACAATGCCAATCATTTGTTCACAATAGCATTTTTTAAGCATGATAAAGTGAAACTAGAGCGCCGCCGCGAGGGGTAGGATGGCTGGAAAGGGGCTTTTCTCCCGGCTTTGGCCAGAGGCCCAGAACGTAACCATTTTTCAGCGCGCTCTAGCGCTAAACTATTTTTTAGCAAATTTAAAGTTTAAATATGCATTCTGTAGTAAATTTTATCCACTTTAATTCTGTAAATAACTATTGTTTGAATAGAACTCATGGTTTTGAATATAACGAAAAAACTAGAAAAAGGGCGAACTTTTTATGGCTTTTTGAAATTTTCTCTGTGAACACCGACCTTTTTTGAGGTGGCAAACATCAAATTCGAATTCAACACCCTCAAAATCATCTAGAACTGTTGAGAAAAAATTCCGGAATTTTTTCCTGAATCTGGCCTTTTTGAGCACCATTTGATTGGACTATACGAAGTTGTGCTTTTTCTTCAATATTTATCCTTTGATAGCTGTAAGGACAAGTGCGCTTTTGTACTTTT
>JAHLJT010009436.1:52753412-52837384 GCA_031308135.1 Acheta domesticus
TGGCGCAGGTAGGCTTTCTGGAGGAGCCGCTGTTTCTTCGCTCTTCTGTTGGACTGCGTCGTTCCATGATGACGTCCGCCGTAGGCATTGTTTCTGCTGCTTCTTGTAGCACCGGGGAGAATGCCTAACAGGCTGCGATTGCTCCGTTGACTTTTTCATCTGTGCTGCCCATGATGACATCATCGTCATCCGACAACAACGTAGGCCTGTGTAATCGGATGCTCGTTGTGTCGCTGTTGTCATCTTGTGGCACCGGTGGCAGCAGCTGATGCAGGTACGGCTGCTGGGTGTGCCTGTGGAAACGGCGTCGTTTGTGAGCAGCGGAGGCTGCTCTACAAGTGGATCCGCATGTATAGTGGCGGTTTACTTGTTGGTTGCACTGGAACAAAAAGTGGGCTGGAAACAGTTTTTTGTTCAAATCTTTGTGATTTGATTTTGGTGCCTTACGCACGTTCCTTTTTCTGTTTTTACCACATACATTTTTGAACCTTTTGTTGTATTATTGTGGCTGGTACCCATTTCATTTTTGTCCCAAACATCTTTATGTGCACCCTTTCTCCTACACCGAATTTATTTGAGTTCGGTGATCTGTGTGGGTGATCTTCCGGCTTGAATAGCTTGTAGGAGTGTGCGTGGTTGTCTTCCATGTAATATTTCAGCTGGGCTTTTCCCATTGATGGGAGTAGTTCTGTATGTACTTAAGAAAAGATTAAGTGCATTTTCTTTGTTTGGTGCTTCAATTAGTATCTTTGTCATCTTTTCTTTAAATGTACGTACTAATCTTTCTGCTTCGCCGTTGCTTTGTGGGTGAAAAGGGGCCGTAGTTAGTCAGTGTAGAATGCCATTGCTTTTACAAAAATCTTGAAACAATTTTGACGTGAACTGTGTGCCATTGTCTGTGACCACAGTTCTAGGGAGTCCCTCTATTGCGAAAATTTTAATTAGTAATCGCAGAGTAGCTTCTGAGGTGGTTGAATTCATGTTTACCACGTATGGGTAATTTGAATAGGCATCCCGTGACTAATAACCACATAGAATTTTTGAAAGGGCCCGCGAAATCTATGTGTATCCGGTCCCATGGTTCTGTTGGAGCTGGCCAAGGCGAAAATTGCTTAGGGGGGGAGACTTGTTGTGCACATAATTGACATGTGGGTCATTCCACGTAAAACCGGACAGAAAAAAAACATGAGGTGTTTCAAATTCTCTAATATTTTTTTTACACTATCTATTATGAAAAGTAAGAGACACGTATTTTTTTGTTTAGCCGAGAATACATTATTTCTGAAGTTACAATTATTGAAATATATTAATTTTTCTCCAATGTCGAGATGTTTAATAATTTTTAACTCCAAATGTATTGCTTGTAAAAAATTAAACTTGGTCTCAAATTAAAGCTAAAGAAGCAATCTTTCAACAAGTGTTTATAAATAATTGCATATTTTTATATTGTTTTTTTAAATTGTTTATAATTTGTAAAACGAGTTTTTTAAGATGATCCCCATGATTTTTTGTTTTAAACTCGACGGCAATAAATTCTTTAGACTTTCATCTCCATCTCTGCAAATTTTCAAAATGGCTTCTGTTTTAGAACTCACGTAAAAAAATAATATTCAACGGAGCGCAGAGCATTTTCTCGACTGCCGCGGCGCGCCTCTGCCATACCGCTTTGTCAATGCTCCCTATGTCTTCCTCCACTGGACTTACGGCCTTGCGCAACACTGCCCACGCCCTTTCATCGATGTCAGCAAGTCGTTTACCACCCAAGGCAATGGCAGGAAGTCGACCAAGCAATACAAACATTGGGATCAGTTTACATTAAAGAGTGTGTGACACAGTGCAAAGAATATCCTCGTTTGTGACGCGTGTGTGAGTGCTCGTGCGCTTCTTTCTTTCTAGGAGAGTGACAAAAAATAATTGAAGATGTCAGGTACAATGAAGATACGCTTTGATTCATGTTTCAATCCTTTCAATCTAGAAAAGTATGGTAGAACTGAATGTAAAAATTTAAGACATGTAATACGAAGTATTCTTCAAAAGTTGGGCACACAATACTTACAAATTACGCCGAACTTGAATATTTGTAACATATGCAGATGGAGAACTTCAAAATGGTTTATAAAATGAATGTCAAACTTCTAAAGGTACCATTGAAACATTTTCTAGCAAACCTGCTACAAGTCATCAGAGTAGAAATTCAGAAGAAGATAATTCGTAATTGAGCATTGAAATGGGAGATAATGGTGATCTAATAAATGATCTAATGGTGATATAAGATAATTCGTAGTTGAACATTGAAATGGGAGATAATGGTGATCTAACTCCTAGTGAAGAATTTTGATATAGAAGAGGTAGAAGAAGAAAACAAGAAAATGAATACATCATAGGAGAATTGAAAAAAAGATACAAAACTACTGATGATGATAAAACTTAAAATTTTAACGATTTTCGAAGATTGGTCTTTTCCTAAAGTTAAAAAACATTTCGATGCATCTACTCACATGATAACTGTAAAACAACTAGAAAAAAAGGAATATTGTCAACTCCACATGTGAAATCCAGAAGAGCTATCGTCGCTTCTGTACACCAATATGTTGTGGCTTTTTATTGTTCATATGACGTTAGTCGTATAATGAGTAAATAAAGGAAAAAAATAATTTTATTTCAGTAAGAGAGAATGGGGGATATTCACAAACAAAAGAGGATTATACTGAGCAACATGAAAGAAACCTACTGACATTTTAAAGAAAAGTCTCCGCACCTAAGATCAGATTTTCAAAGTTCGCTGAATTCAGACTGAAACACTGCATTTTACCAGGAGCTAACGGTACACATACAGTATGTGTTTGTGTATATCAGGAAAACGTACGAGTAAAGTTAATGTTTGACGGAGGAGGTTTCGCAAAGTTAACATATGATGTTGGAGCATTGAAGGATTGTCGGTACTACCTGACAAAAGTTATTTTTGACACTCCAAGAGCTGACTGTTACTTTAAAAGTGTGACAAATGTCCTGGAATAGAACGACTTAAAATGTTGCAGGAAAAGTTTGAAGAGAGGATGAATGACAGAGTGACGTATCGGCAATGGATTCACGTTGAATTATTCAAGTACATCATGATCCGATTACGACTCCCAAGAAGCTCTGAGTGGTACAAAAACATACAAAACATAGTGATTTTATTCTTCACCAATGACGATCATGAAGAAGAAAGAATTCACTTAAAGTCATAGAACTGCAGCAAAATGGCTACGTGGTACACGTTCGTTACATTCCTTTGTTCCTATTTGTGAAGATAAAGAAATAATTAAAACATGCTCCTTGAAAGAAAGTGCACATCTTTTCCAAGTTATATAAAGAGAAACTTGAAAAGACGTAAATCTGATACAACTTCATATTTTATATGTTTTGGAATATTAACTATAATTTTAAAACTCATAGCTCAGTGAACATTTACACTTATCTTTCTGTTGTGGAGCTTGTTCCCCCCAGCGTTTCATTCGATAGCGGCACATACAACGACGGGCGCATGAGGTTCTCGCGACGCTGTGAACGAGGAAAGATTTAAAAAATTCTCAAAAAGTTATTTTAACAGAAGCCATTTTGAAACTTCGCAGTCCTTTAGAAGAAAGTATGAACTTTCTTTTCGTTTTTTTTTCAGATTTTTAATTCGTGGTAAAATTAATAATTTTATAAATAAACATTTATAAACAAAAAATTAACATTAAAAATAAAATTTTATAAACAATAAGATAAACGTAATGAAAGGTAGAGATATAATCTTTGATTTAAGAGGAACTCAAAACCGAAATTTTAAAACGATTTTGAGATACAAAATATAATACACGTCAGTGCGTATGAAGTTACGGAAAATTTAAAAAAATAAAATGACGAAAATATAAATATTTGAGCAAAACTAAAAAACACGTGTTGTATAATTTGTTTTCATGAACCTGTAAAAAATAATCAGAAAGATATCAGACATCGAGGTCAATTTTCCTTCAAATTCGTCCAATTTTGCGTGGAATGACCCATGTATGACTCATGTTTGTTATATCTTTATCAATGTTGTACCAGTAGCAATATTTACGTGCTATTTGCTTCATTCTGACTATGCCCCAATGCCCTCTATGCAACAAATTCAATACTTGTTTTCTCAGAATATTTGGTATTACTACTCTACAATTTTCTGTTGGTGTGTTTAAAATAATAACACCTTTTTGAACGCTCAGTGAATCTTTTTTGTCAAAATATACAAGTACTCTTGCATCTTTAATGTGCTTTCTGCTTGCTGGCCATCGTATGTGGATAAATTTCTTGACTTGGCTGAGTGTCCAATCCTTACTTGTTTCTTTCGCGATTTTCCAAGCGTCAATGGGTAATTGTTGTATTGCCTCTCCTGAATGTTGGTCGAGCTGGGAAAACGACTTCTTGTCTGCTGTCAAACTGCAAGTCAGGTCCGGCTGGTAACCTAGAGAGGGGCATCCGCATTCGCATGAAGACTTGTGGGTCTGAAATGGATATCATAATTATAATTAGACAAGAATAATGCCCAACGCTCTAGTCTTTGTGCTGTACGCTGAGGAATTTCCTGAGCGGGATTGAAAATCGCGACAAGTGGTTTGTGATCTGTAATCAAATGAAACTTTTTCCCATACAAGTATTGATTAAATTTGTTGATGGCAAAGATTATAGAAAGTCCTTCTTTTTCACATTGAGAATAATTTAATTGTGCACTATTTAAAGTTTTGGATGCATAGGCAATGGGGGTTTCTGTGCCATCTGGTTGTTTGTGAGATAACACAGCCCCTATGCCGTAATCTGATGCGTCTGTTGCCAGAATTAATTGTTTTTCTGGGCAGAAATGTGCTAGACATGGTTTTTCTAACAGTTTATTTTTAGTTTTTCATATGCTCTCTTGCATTCTTGAGTCCAAATAAATGGCGCATCTTTTCTTCTTAACTTGTGTAATGGAGCCGAAATTTGTGCTGCATTCTTGATGAATTTTATGTAGTAGTTGATTTTTCCCATGAATGACTGAAGTTCTTTTATGTTTTTAGGATCTGGTAATTTTGTTATTGCTAGTAGATGTTCATCTATTGGACGGATTCCTTTCTTGCTCATTATGTGGCCTAAGTATTTTATTTCTGTTTTAAAAAACTCACATTTGCTTAATTTGCACTTAATTCCATTGTTCTGTAATGTCTTGAACAAGAGTTCTAAATTCTTTAAATGTTCATTATTGTTTTTTCCTGAAATGATAATATCATCCAGATAGTTTGCGCACATGGGAATGTTTTTTGTTAATTGTTCTAGACATCTTTGAAATATCGCAGGAGCAGATGCGATGCCAAATGGAACACGTTGGTATTGGTACAGTCCATATGGCGTGTTATGGACTGTACCAATACAGTATGGTCTGTTGTCGTTAGTATGCTGAATGATCATATCTCTGATCATTGAATCAGCGTACGATTTACCAAAATCACATTTAAATTTGCAGTTTTTAGTAAACCCTTTTAATTCCGTTATCGACTGTGTGTATGTTTGATCAGCTTTTTTCGCGGTACGGAAAAACTTGAATCTTGCTGCCGTTACATTTATTTTGTTTTCGAAAAAAGTAGTGATTTTTTCTTTAATTTCTGCATAGCCTACTTTTGTAGGATCACTTTCAGGCATTAATTTTTTAATTAATTGGAATATTTCTGGACCTACCCAAGCTAAGAATAACGCTCGCTGCTGCATGTCGTTAGTTACCTTGCAAGCTTGAAAATGTTGTTCCAACCTTAATATATGTTTCCCAATCTTTTTGTTGGTTGAACTCTGCAAACGGAGGCGGCGTGGCTGCCGTTGTGCCCTGCAACAGTTGTGTGATGATCTCGTTCTGTTTCTCCAATTGTTGTTGATGTAGTTGTTGTTGCTGGTTCTGTTTCTCCAATTGTTGTTGATATAGTTGTTGCTGCTGTAGTAACAAAGCAAACATGCTTTCCATTGTTGGCGTCGTCATGTTGCTGTCCTTTTTATTCACACTGTTGGAAAACTTTGTTATTCTGATGCACTTTGCCCACTAATTTATATTGTTGTCTTTGCACACGTAGTTCCAAATGTCCTCGTTGCCAATTATGTTGTGTCTTTTAAAATCAGAAGAAGAACTCCGTTTCTCACAACATTTATTATACACAACATAAAATACAAATGGTCGCCGGGAGGCGAACTGGGTAAGCCCATAGAGGAGAGATATACTAGAGTGCGCACCGAGCTGCGCAGAAGGCCCGGCCGGGTATCAACATCTCTCGCGCCAGTGTCACGTGACTTTGAGACACCTAGTAGACCAACTACAAGAAAACCCGTCTCGCATTAAATGATTTATTTTTATACGTACGTAAGACGTTTCATTCCAGCGTTATTTTCTCATTTATTAATCAACCCTAAAAATGTTGCTTATAACAGAAAAGTGAATTTAAGTTTTTCTGCTCTATTTGCTCAAGTACATGAAAATTCCGATTTTTGTCAAACTTGTCACTTTCAACCGCATACTCCACTAAACCTGTTTTACAAGTACAATTACATAGGACTATAAATAAAAAATATTTGTAAAATTAACTCCATGGGATGCATTAATCCAAATTTCTGTTATTACTCAATGTTAGGCATTCTACTATTGAAGATCCACATCAGTGACATTTATTATAGCAAGTTATCAAAATGATATTTCAAGGATTTATAGAGGGAAAAAAGGCTTTTACCTTTGATTTATTAAGTCAAAAACAGTAAAAATTGTATGTGATATATGGGGGAAAAGTTCCATCTGCACTCATTTTCTTGAGCTTCAAAAGCTCTTCCCAATATTTTAACTATAACATTAGACATTTTCCCTCCCAAGTTACATAAAACCTATTTGCATCGATAAACAAACTGCATGTTTTATTTTTTTTCTTTGTATTACTAACAACAATAACATGCCACTGGCTTTACTCCTACCACTACTAGCAAGTAAGCTCAAGAAAACGTGGGCGTATTGAAGCTACATTTATATCCAAAAGCAAAACAAGGGGACATCTCAGCATTTGCTCAATGGATCGGGAAAACTGGACAAAAACCTGATCGAAATGAGGGTCTTATGACCTGGAAGCTGAAGTACATATTTTTCAAAGAATTTACTAATAAAATCAACTACAATCATACAAATTACTAACTCTAACATACGATAAACACAACTTACACCAGTAATACACATAGGATTAATGTCATCTAAATAAAATCATTTTGTTGTTAACTGATCCATACTATTTTTTGGTAAATTTGGGTGCGCTCTCTTCCTACATGTTTTAATCTTATGTCAATATATTTAAACAATATTGCCTTTATTAAATACATCCTGTGATTCATTATGGCCCTTTTGACCAATAATATGATATGTTAAATAACTAAAAACAGAACTATTCACAAATTCTCTCAGACATCTATTTACAATTGTACTACATGCTGCCTTTTTAAAAATGTCACCTCTCCTCTGAAGTATTCTTACTTCTACCTCTGCTCTTTTGCAGATTTTTATAACATCTGCAGAAGGGTATTTCAGTCCATAATCATCTTTCCTCTGAATGAAGGAATATGATCCTTCATCAGTATCAGTCCGGCAAAGAACTAGCTTACAGTTCACATAAGCAAGAGACTTTTGCAACTTTCTAACTAAAAATTCTCCAATATAAGTTACAATGTCCACAACATAGGGAGACAATCTAGTTTCACGATTGTGTACTGATGGCAAGTACTTATGGTCAGTTGGTACCATCACTGCCAAGTTCAGGATCATTTACTTGTGGCACACTTGCATACTGGCATGAACTGACATTTAACACAGTTGTTTCATCCTGTGGAACACAAGTTGCAAAGTTAAATTGTTATTGCACTTCTTGAAAAGAAAAGAATTTTGGATCATAAGCAGTGAACAAATATCCACAACGTCCCAAAATAATTACGCTGTAGCACCACAAACAGCTAAACAGCACGAAAAGCTACATACAGCAGCGTTCAGCACGAGCTGCCGGTGTCCCAAAGTCACGTGACTTACGACCACCTCATGTTGAAACCTGCGCAGTAGGCTCACGCGCACTCTAGTTGTATCTCTCCTCTATGGGTAAGCCGAAGGCTCAGTTTGACGGCCGACGGTCGTGGTGATTGGCAGTGGGAGGGGCCGTGACAACGGCCCGCGGCGAGCAGGTAGTGTCGCCGGCTGAGAATTGTGGAGGCGGCGGAGCCGTCGCACACTGGGGAAAAAAGCCCGAAAAGCTGGCCAAAAGTCAAATAAGACGCCAATCGCATATAAAATATTTTATCTGGGGGTTTTTGAGGTCGCTGAATCCGAATCTGAAGCCATATTCGTATTTTTTAAAAATTGGAATACATAGAGACAATGATGCATCAAAATTAATTTATAAATCATTTGACAGATGTATTCTACAAAATATTATTTGTCTGACTACTAATCTCATTCGGATGATAGTAAAAGCCAACAATTGATAGATCAGAATGTATTTTTGCAATATTTTAGAGTATTTGATCTATCAAACATTATCCCTCAATTTATTTGTTAATAAGAAGAAAGTAATATTGGTTAAACTGGAGTTGAATAATTATTTTATCATTTCAAATGAAATACATTTTTAAAGTTAAAAGAATTGTAACTTGAAGCTCACCTAAAGGATGAGTGAACTTATTCGTCCTCCGAAAAAGATTCTTCATCGCCAGAAGTGATGTCCGGGCAGATGAGAAGGGATATCGCGTCGGGAGAGAATTGGTTCATTTTTCTTTGAGGGGTCTTTCTTAGACTAGTAATCAGTGGATCAGACGACACAAGAAGTCAATGAAAAATATAATCAAGTTTTTTTGTCTTGAGCATTTCCTGGAAAATCCAGCGCGATACGCTTTAAAATCTTTGTTTCTTGCCTCTTGCGCTTCCTCTGAGTATTGACCGATTGGCAGCAAAGCAGAATTTATTATTTGGGGGCCATGAATTAAAAGTTTGTTGAGTGTTGTTGGCATGTAATACCAAGAGTATTTTTCCACATACAACTTTGCAGTCTTAATACAAAAGTAGGCACCCTGCGTGCCTACTGCCGGGTTCGATCTATTAATCCCAATGTTTTTTGTTTTGACATGTTTTAATTTGTTTATATTTCTTGTATCGGGAAACTGATGATGTTTGAAACTGTTACACTTACCCTTTTGTTTCAAATACTCTTAAAAAGAATATCCTTTCAAGTGTAGTTTCTTCAATAAATCTAATAGTTTGAAAAAACATAATATTTAAGATATATATTTTGTTTGTTTATATTATTTGTAAAAATTATTTATATTATATTATTTATATTATTTGTTTACATTAAATTAGTAAAATAAACAATTATAATAAATGTGTACTAATCATATTAATGTTTTGCAATTTTTTCGAAATTTCTATAAGCTCATTCTCCGATGAACGTCAAATTTGTGATATTACTTGTTGTTCTACATTAGCACATATTGTCAGGTAATTGTTACGGATGTTATTTAAAAATATAATAATTAATTTTTTAAACAGTGAAAAACGTGATAGAAGGCGGTAGCCTTAATTTTTATCCTGTTAGAACATAAAATTGTGATGTAAATAGAATGAAAGCAATTTTAATACCAATTAGCACATTAACAATTTAAACAAATTCAGTAATATTCACTAATTATCGATCAGATCTTTAAGAATAATATAGAGTTTCCAGATATAATTATAGACTCATTGAACAAAGTTACGATGCGCGTCGTGTTTTGATACGCCAATGTATATTCCAACGAGCATCTGCTTTGAAATGTTTTTTTTTTTTTTTTGCCCTACAACTTTATTAGCAGATATTAGCAGCTAATTGTTATGAATATCAATAAAGGACATAATACTTGATAGTTTAAAATATAAAAGACGGTGGTAGTGCATGGAACTTCAAACTTTTACCCTGTAAAATAAAAAAAATATATATAAAAAATAAACGAAAAATCGCAATTTTTGATATAATTTTCTCGTAACCGAAGCAAACAAATGAAATGACAATTACTCACCACAAAGATTACACCTACAAGAATAACATAGATTTTCCCAAATGTCATTACATGATCATTGAACAAAGTTATGCGTCATAGAATGCGCGCTTGCACATAGCCTTCGAGATCAGACCCAAGAGAAGTAAATTTTGTCTAACTTTGAAACAATGTACAAACGCAGTTAGTGAACATACGTTTTCAAAATTTACGACATTTAATGCAGAATTTTGTCCTCTTTTAAATGGTGTATGACACAAGTATGTATGTTGAAATTAATGTTTTGGACTTTTGGCCAGCTTTTTCGGGCTTTTTTCCCAATGTGCGTCGCCCAGGTGCCGAGAGGTTGGAGCGCGAGGGCCAGGTAGAACCCGCGACAGCGTGAAGCCGTAGCACCACCCGGGCGATGCTAGGGGGGAGACGTCGCCGAACGTGGCGACGGCAGCGGGGCCGTCCGCTCGGCAGTGGTGAGGCCGGGGCGTGGTCGCGTCGCTGGCAGAGCGTCGTGGCGGCGGCGGGGCCGGCGCCCGGTGCTGCGAGGCAGTGGCGTTGTGGATTTCCGTTGCCTCGGCGTGTCGCGTCGGAAGACTCGGTCGGCCGGCTCGGGCTCGCGGTTTGCGTGTGCTGGCTCTCCGTTGATCGCTGGCAGACTTGTGGCTGACTCGTCGCTGACAGGTAGACGACTGGAAGCTGACTTCCGCCTGACCCGTTGTCCACCGGGTTGAGTTTTGCTGGCGCGCGCCGTTTGAGTGGTCGGTGCGCACACACCACTAGGTATCCAGGCGCCCATGGCAAACATAGAATTAGCGCCCCTGTCAGGATACTTCAATTTAGGTTTTGTTATTTGCTCTAGAGTATATTTTCTAAATAGCGCCCCCTTGTGAGTGGCGCCCATGGCACGTGCCATGTCTGCCATATCGTAGATACGCCTCTGGCCGTGCGCAAGGCGGGGCGGCGCGCTCCTCAAGGCAGGCGACGTTCTACTACGTCAGACCAGCACAACTCCTGCTCCCGCGGGCATTCTGCAGTTAGGAGCCGACCGTCTGCCCGCGGCTGTGCCGAAAGTGCAAGTCAGGGGGCCGTCACGGGGTAGGGAAACCTTCACATCTCCCACCACTTTCTCGTATAAACGCTGGTGGGGACACCCGGGGACGCCTGACTGGGTCCGCCATATCCGGGCCCGGAAATTACGTACGACTACTGGGATCAACAGTACCCTCTAGCGACCATTTCTGACAACTACCGAAGAGAACGTAACTTCCTGTTTCTATGTTTTGAATTTATGATTGTGGTGAACCGTTTCACGAAGTGGCTGTGCAAAACGAATGCCCTTTTGTGGATACCTTTGTTGAGAGGATCGGAGAGGATACCCTTTGTTTCTTCCGTGCAAAATGCCACGACAGAGGCGATGCCAAATCTTTTTGCTTTTCCCAGCGATGTTCAAGGTAATTGTGTCTAACACGTGCTCGATATGTTAATCTTATATTTTTATAATATTATATTGTTCATGCTTTTATAATTATTATTATTAATATTATTAGTACGATAATTTTCACATTTTTATGAATGTATTTCTATTACCATCACTATATTTTTTGTGGAATAAATAGAAGACGATATTATTGATAATTTTTTTAATATAACTTCAGGTGTATTAAGGGGCTGAAGGCAATTGAGAGGATCGGAGAGGATACCCTTTTCTTCCCTGCAAAATGCCACGACAGAGGCAGTGTTGGTTGCCAAATTGCTGCAAGGCCAAATCTGTTTGCTTTCCCCAACGATGTTTGAAAGGTAATTGTGTTTAACACCTCGCTCGATATGTTAATCTTACATTTTTATAAAATTAAATTATATTGTTCATTCTTTTATCATTATTATTAGTAGTAGTAGTAGTACGATAGAAATACATTCATAAAAATGTGAAAATTATTACCATCACTATATTTTTTTGTGGAATAAATAGCAGATGATGATAATATTATTGATAATTTTTTTAATATAACTTCAGGTGTATAAAGTAGCTGAAGGCAATTGGCGTCCTGATGGCTTCCTGTTCATGTCGCACTGTAACTAGTGGTCGATATGTGTGCGTAGATCATTTACACCACACATGATTAGCGCCTCTAGGAGAGTGCTGTGTAACGCAGTACCAACTCTCTTTTCTGATGTATGTCCTGAGGTACCTGACAGGATGCTCAGGCATTCTTGCAGAGTGTACCAGAGGAGAGAGGTAAAGTATTCACTGTTTACAGTTATTGCACATTTGCTTTTAGGATGTTACGAGCACATTTTAATTTAACATTTTTTTGTCTCTAGTCTTTTCCTTTCATTCAAGTGAACAGAGCTTGCAAACTTTGGGTTTGGACTGGACCAGGCTGTCTTCAGGTATTGTGAAATCCACCAAACAATGGTGATTACATTCTTGTAATGGATGACATTACAATTTCTGAGCACAAAAATTGAATAAGCTGCTCAGAAATTCTGTGAAAAACATTTGTTGCATCTTGTAAACATTACTTGAAGCAAGTACCATTAAAATTGTATTAAATTCAATGAAATTAGCAAAACATACTTTAAAGATGACAGAAAGAAGTAAAAAGTGACTTGATAGTCAAAATCGATGAAAAATGCAAAAAAGGCCATATAAAAATGGGTCATTTCCTTTTGTTATAACAAGTGCTGGGAAGTTAATGCAATTGCAATTTTTTTGTCAATGGTCATATTTCCCTGAAATTGTAAAATGTGTGTTTCATGGCAAAATATTGGAAATAAAATAAGAAATTATTTTCATATACTGCATACCTTGTGTTTTCAGAGCTTTTTGGCATATAAATGAACGTTTTTTCATATTGTTCGACTTCTTCGCTAAAATAACACAAAACCATAAATTTCCAAGTAAAAAATTTTTATTAATACAAAGCATGAACTTTCCTGTTGCTTCAAATATGTTAGTACAATGAGTAGATACTTTGTTTTTAATTTGCATATTCCCTGTCTCTGGATGGCAAAAATATGTAATCTTGTTAAATATCTTTTTATGACCAAACATTTTTGTGGCATATTTGTATTCATATTTCAGTGCTAAAAGCTTGCATAAGTTCTAGTTATAACATAAAATGAATATCTATACTAAAAGGTACTGGTCTAAAGTGAAAAGATAAGGAATTACATTTCGTTCAAATCCACCCTCTAGTAATTAGCCTACTGTTGATAGTGAACTCGGATGCAGTGAATTCTCAGTTATAGTGAGGCTTAAGTCATTGGTCCTGTTTCATTTACATTACAAATAAGCATAAGCAATCCCTTACTTTGTGAATGCCTGCACAGGAAAACAGTTGTTGAATGGCGCTGATGAACATAAACTAGTGTTATACAGAATAAACTTTGTATTATTGTTTGATAATTGTCCATCACGTTTAATAATTTAGATTTGTCATTTAAAAATGAAGAGAACTCAAGTTCTACAGCTGAAAGAAGCTTTTATTTATTTATTTTTAATGAGGTCCATTCACTAGCCAAATCAAACAAAAAGTCCTCATTATCTTCATGTATTTTTGAAGTATTTTAAGTATTTCTTTTTTAAATACACCTATTTTATGTATTTAAACACTGCCCAGCCCTGTCTACATTTTATTTGCAATGTATTACATATTCTTTTAAAATTATTCATGAAAGATTAGAAAGACATTTAGTTCAAATGTACATGGTTAATCTAATTTATAGAACTTGCAGAATTCACTCCACAAAATATTATTAAAGTTTGTCTCCAGTTTTTCCTCTCATGTTGGATGGGGTTTTTACCAGAACTAAGCAATATTAAAACAAAAGGCACAGATCCATATTGGAATGTTTGAAACAATGCTCAGTGACTCGCAGATTTGTAAATGGTCAATTGTGTGAAAAAGATTAAAGAACTTGTTTTCAGCCACACAAATGTATAAAATTTGTTTACTGGCTAATCTGCAAGCTACAGTATTTGTCCATCCTAGTTATGCAAGAGAAGCATTCGATTAAGACATTATTTTACTAAAAACTTTGGTGTGTATTGTAGGTCATAGTTGAACAGTATTAGTACATATTTATGTTAATATTATGTATATCATTCCATATAAATCTGAGCATGAATAAGAGCTTGCACTGTAACAAGTGGGCAAATACATAAGTACATATTTACTACATATCAATGTATTGACAGTATATGAATTCAATTTACACGTTTTGTATTTACAAATCTTAGTATGTTGATTCATTTCAGTGCTTTGAATCTTGGGCCAAAGGGTTTTGAGATTAATTGATAGGATCTTACTTATCTATGTTTGTATGTTGTGACTAGAAAAGTTCAAGTCGATCACTCAATTGTATTTTCCTTTTTGAACTCTTACTTGTTTGGTAACGGTGTATTTTATACATTTCACATTGCAACTCACTTTAGGCTTATTGCAATATCCATATATCTGTGTGTTTTTTAATTGTCATCACTGTATGCCAATGAATTATGCTATGTTTTTGCTGCTTTTTATAATTTCTTTTTGAATAGATTGTCAGGGTTTAAATATGTATGTAGGGAGCCAACAGAAAGTTGAATTAGTGATATTTCACAATTTTTGGATGTATGTGTATTGTGCCTTTGTATTATGTCTTTGTATTATTCCATGTTTAATTTGAAAATAAATGTTAAAATGTGAAATCACTTTCGTTTATTTTGCATGTTTATCCTAGATTTCTTTCCCTGCTTTCAAATTCCTAAATCGTGGAACATTTATTTTGTTCTTAATTCATCTGCAAATCATATGTACTTATAAATACATTCAAAAGTCAATATAAATAATATTGGAAGTGAAACCGAGCTGTACTCTCTGACCCCGGGGTCGTCTTCGCTACTCGTTTTGAGTGGGTCGTCGTGATTGGCTGATTCGTATTCCCGGCATATTTTTAAAGCTCCAACGCTATTGGGGCCCGGGAATGGCGGCGTCCCCCACTCTCTCTGTCGGTTCCCCCCACCAGGTCAAATAAGAGCTCGCCAATATACATTGAGTGCCGTCTCTGTTATATACTCTCTGGTGCAAGTGGTGGGGAGTAGGAAACTTTGCGTGGAGGGCAGAAGTCTGACGTGGCACGACGCGGCGCGTAGATTGAATGCCTGGGCGTCTAATACAATGATGCATGCTGCAAACTTATATGCTAACTTGTTTAAATGGATAACATCTAGTAGTTCGAGTTACAAGGGTCATTATTCACTGTTTACGTTCTGTGAACTGCTGTGTATCGACCTTTGTATCTTAAGCAATATTTTAAAGCAGTAGCATTTTTAAAAACTTTTTTTTATTTCTAACTAGCAAAACATTACAATTTAAAAATTGATTGTTCACCAGGAATGTTATAATCTCCAAATCACAGCAAAATGAAGAAAATTATGGGAACAATCTCTCGCATCATGATTGAAAAGTAAAATATGTGGCAATTCCAAGTACGGTAATGTTTAACAGCACGTATATTTGTGACCATTCTCCCCATTATGAACCTTAATAAAAGAGATCAACGAGCAAATGTCTGTGACGGACAATCATGAGAATGCCATGGGTCATGTTAAATAGAATGCAAAGGGCTTAATATTTTTATACGATGTCGTAAACAATGTATAAATAGTGTTTGTTGGTTTTAGAAATATAGAATGCACTCTCGTCAGAAAAATTAGAGCAGAAGAAGAAAAATAAAAAAATATGTTTTAGTTTTGATATAACCGTCTTATTCAATTAAACATAATTAATGAAAAAAAGTTTATTGCCGTCATCATCAAACGAAAATAATTCAGTATCATAATTTTATGTTTAGCAAAATATCTTACCAAGGCGAATTACATTATCAGCCCTACAAGCAATTATAATTCTTGGAGTCTAAACCATATATGAATGATTCGTTGTAGTTACGTATTTCACACTGTCATATATCGACAACAAACATTTACAATATAATTCAAATGGCAATATTCCTTGAACTGTATGTGACAGTTGTTTTCGCCAATTGCTCTTTGAATTTACGCGCTATGGTTCAAGTTGCGTCTTCTAATTGGTGGTCCCCACTCTTAGAATGAGGCTCATCCCCACCCTTCGTCTGTTTTCTCATTTGCCCCCGAGGTGCTCGCGCGCAGCTCCTGACGTCAGTGAAAGTGCAAAATGCTGTGCAGGCCTGTACTACGCAGTAGTACTCTAGTGACGTATTGCTCAAGGGACAAAGGGTATGCAGCATGAGCTGCGCACGTCTGCATCCCACGGACAAGAGTTGTGGACGTAAGCGGGCGTTTCCTCGGCGTGTGGAAAACTTGTACGCGCCCAGACACGACGACTTCGTAACTACGCCCGTCTCCAGTTTTCGTGGAGGAAAAAATGCGTAATTAACGTTGGTGCTAGCTTTAAAAAGTTCACACAGTCGTTGCTGCTGTGTCACAACGCCAAAGCCGATCAGGTTCCACTGGTTTCACTGCGCGATGTTCTTGCTGCTAACAGCCGCTTTACGAAAGACGTCATCATTGTCGTTACCGCTTCCGCCGAGGATGTGGCTGCCGTTGTAGAGTAAGTGTCGTTTTACTATCGTGCATGCTGCTCACCAGTATTAAGAAAGCATTGTAATGTTGCGGAAAGCGAGAATGTACATGTTATTGTAGCAGTACTAGTTTGGCATTGGCTGGTAATGTAGTCACCTGCATTGCCAGTCCGCTCCTCTCTTCTATTGCTCGTTCGTCCGTGCGTTCCCCCCTTCACCTCCCCTGTCACTATGACTACACGTCCTCCCGGTTCCGTCTATTCGTGTGTTTGTCCTTCTTTCCTCTGTTCGCTCGCTGCGTCTGTCCGTCTGCCTGTTCGTCCGTCGCTGCCGCCATCTCTTCGATGCACCTCTCCCGTCTCTGGCCCTTGACTCCTCCTCCTCCGAGACAAGAGTGCAAGCCAACCAGTTGGAAAGGGGAGGGGCTTGGTCCGGGGACTGGCGGAGATTCCTCGGGCACGTGCGAGAGGGCAGACGGTCGGTCCTGCACGTGTTTACATATGTTTCACTGTTTCTAGATGTTATCATGTGTCAAAATGCTCGTTGAATAAATGACAGAGGTAACGAAAGACCGACAGAGCTTTTGTAGTTAACTGTGAAATAGTAAGAATGCAAGCATTTAGAAGTATTGTACTGAAAAATATTTGGTTTCATTGAATTGTTTTCTAAACCTATCCAGAGTAATGGCTTCCAATATATACATTATTGATAGGAAATATTTGTACTATATATTTATGAATATGTGCTAATTACTTCCCTTTAATTAGGCTTTGGACACTTTTTTCTGTTCTTTAGAAATAAGTAAAGACTAATCTACAACAAAGAGTTATCTGCTTTATTTGTAATACATATATAACATTTATTCAGGGGCGCGCGGTGATTATTGTTTTGTATACCCCAGCTGCTAGCGGCCAACTAATGCAATTTCTAGAGTAGTTTAGTATTTATTAGGATTTGTTTACCTGCATGCGTCGTTTTTTTGCTTTTCAGTGTAATGATTTAGAATTTTTTATAGATAGTATCGAAAGTCAAAGATTTGAAAACATTACTGTTGCGTTGTGCATTGTATTGTTGTTGATTGTGTTATAAGACATTTTAATTTTGAATGATATTTTTCCTTCGAAGATTGTTTTTGTTCTTTGGCGGAGTTGCGCTATCTTGCGCCACATACGTGTCATTTTGTTCAATTTTTCAAAAAACGGTTAGAGCAAAAATATCATTGTAAGTGTAGTTTATTAGAATGAAGTTTGATTTTGTATGTTGGGGAAGGCCAATGCGAAGTGTTGAGTAGTTTAGTATTTAGTAGGATTGATGTGCCTCCATTGGTGTTTTTTAGGGTACCCAGTTAAAGGATATACAATTTATTCTTCGATATTATACGAAAATAAAAAACTTAAAAACAATATTGTTGTATATTGTATTGTATTGTGGTTGTTATGTAAGGATAATTTGATTTTGAATTAGAGTTTTGCCTTGATGAATGATTTTCTTATCCTGTGGGAGTGCGTTGTTCCGGGTGACTCGTGAGTGGTTTTGTTGAATTTTGCAAAACGGTGAGAGCAAAAAAATCAGCGTGTGTGTACTTTTTTAGAACAATGTCTGGTTCTGTTTGTTGGGAAAGGACATTGCGAAATATTGAGTAGTTTAGTTTTTATGAGGAATTGTATGGCTTGAATTATGTTGTTTCTTGACAGTAGTGTAAAGAATTATTATTATTTATAGGGAATATTAAATGTTGAATATTTCGAAACAACATTATTGGATAGAGAATTGTTTTGTGGTTAATTTTGTGTCAAGAAAATCTAATTTTGATGAATAGTTTTTTTTCTACGAGCAGTTTTCTTACGCGTTGTTGGTGCGCCTGCCGGGCATTTCAAAAATTCGTTTTTTCTAAATTTTCGAAAAGCGGTAAGAGCAAAAAAATAATGTTTATATATTTGAAAAGCACAAAAATAGCACAATATTTTGTGTATAAAGAAAATTTGTTTTGGCAGCTTAACATTAAGCCAGCAAAGCCACCAATTTTTGGAAAAAACCGTTGGAGCAAAAAAATTAATTTTTGGATATTTGAAAAGCACAAAAATAACACAAAATTCTGGGTATAGAGAAAATGTGTTTTTGAAAATATCTATGCCAGCTTAACAGACGTCATTTTGGAGCTGAACGCGAGGAGTATGTCAACATAGCGATAGCAGCAGCCTTTTGTCGCAGCCTACGCTGTCCGTTGCACGCCGTGCCACGCGCGCCTGCTCCAGTGAGTCACCGTGACCCTGAAACCCACGCGTGGCGCCTCTGCGGGAAGCAGAGATATGGGAGCTCTAATCGAGTGTCATATTCTGCGGATGATATTGTTGTGAGATTAGCTTCAGTCACGAAAGACCAATAGAAACGTGACAATTACTTTACAAGCTATTCTTTGTCAAAACGGTTATTAGATACTGAAGTCTGGGAATTGTGATGCGGTGTTGACGTAATTAAGTGGAGAAAATAAAATATGTTATCTCCGTCAACGTATTTATTGAGAGAGCCGGCTTTCGACGGCTTTGCCGTCATCATCATTCTATAGATACAAAAAATAAAATATAATAGTTACATTTAAAATTATAATTGCTAATTAAATTACAAAATATGAAATTCAAGGGGGTTTTAATACAGAGACCAATAGCAAATGAAATTTTAAAAAATATAATTGCAAAGGGGGGATAAATATAAATAATATACACATTTAAAATTATTATTACAGACTAATAACAAATAAAATGGTAAAATATGAACT
This sequence comes from Acheta domesticus, assembly GCA_031308135.1. Lineage (NCBI taxonomy): Eukaryota > Metazoa > Arthropoda > Insecta > Orthoptera > Gryllidae > Acheta > Acheta domesticus. Next base: position 52,772,794 of record JAHLJT010009436.1, read on the forward strand.
GTAACGGGGGGAGGTAATAGTAGTGGCGTAGCGTCGGGGTACGCTGAGATGCTGAGCATCCCCGTATGTAATATTAATAAAGAACCCAAAATACTGTATTGATAATCTTACTAGTGGTCCGTTGAGTGAAACACGGTAGGTATTAATTTTAAATTGATTTCATGTGATTGAATTCGGCGGGTTGTTAAAGCTGGCCTGCGATTGCTTGGAAGCTAAAATGCTTCTAGCGTCTGCCGCGAGATTGCGACGACTGCGAGATTGCGACGCATGCGCAGATGGCGAGTTTCCCCTCTTCACCCCTGGCCCAGAGAAACCCGACTGCTTTACGCTAGCATCAACTGCGGAAAGAGGCTAATTTGAGCGAGTTACTCGTTTGTACACGAGAGCGGAGCACACTTCAGGCGGTCAGTAAATTCTCTCTCCCTCACTCTCTCACTTGGGAGTCCCCGCTTGGTCATGGGCACAAACTGTGGAAATAATGCCTGTCTACTATTTCTTAATTAAAATCCAAGAAATTTTATTATTCCTTAAATAGATTACATTATTTTAGTCTGGAATGTATAAATTAACAAGTCGTCTCATTGCCATTCGCTTATAATAATTATAGCCATTCTATAACTTGCTTTCAAGATATCGGCAGTCCTGAATGCTGTGAGGATTTTGTGGGAAGCGCCTACCGTCGTAAGCAATCGAGATCGTGGCAGTACTTCCAGTGTATCTGCCTTGTGTTGCATTCGCTTGTTAGATGACGTAGTTGATAGTGACATTTTGTGTGTTATTGTTGAGCATCCCCAGCGTGCGAGTCACGCTACGCCACTGGTTAATACAGATAATAGATATATTTAACATTATTAAAGGAAGGAAGGTTCACTCGAGACGGCATTTGTACAGAGCAATAGCCAATAAGTAGTAATAATTAAATCAATAGCAACTGATATTACAAAAAAGTGGAAAAGAATAAGTTGAGCCGCTTTGCATACCTCTGTGTGTGGCGAAGGTCGGGAGACTACGCGGAGAGGGACTCTGACACGGGATTTTTATAGATTTCTGGAGCTTCAAAGAGGGGTCATAGGAGGTCTGTTTTGTTTCTTCTTGGAAATGTCTCAGTAGGCGGGTGTTTAGTTAGGCAGAAATCTGAAGCTCTCCTCAATGAACAAACTAATTTCCCTCTGTCTCCTCTGCTAAACTTTTACGCACCCCTTCCCCACAAACTACCCCCCCCCGCCAGCTGAGTATTACTTTCCACCTTGACTGAAAGTATTACTTTCCACCCCGACTCAGACATTAAGATTTTTGAAATAGAAAATAAATTCTGGCACAGAAGCGCTTTAGATATCTTTCACGTTTCTCAAGCCAAGTAGAAATCTGAAGCTCTCCTCAATGAACAAACTAATTTTCCTCTGTCCCCTCTGCTAATAATTTGACGCACCCCTCCCCCACAAACTATCCCCCCTCCTGCTCTGTTCTGAACTAGCTCAAGTGTATTCTTGTACTTCTGTGCTGTAGTCCATCACGTCGCCGCGGCATAGGTGGCCACAGGCCGACAACACATTTTGTAGAGTGCCAGGTGAAATTCCAAGGGGAGTGTAGGTTTCCTCAAAAGAGGTTGTATGAGACGAACTCTTTACTGAAGTTTTGATCGAACGATGCGCTGACATTTACATATCATGTAAATGCCAGCTCATCCTTCGATCAAAAGTGATGCCCAGATAAGTTGCTCCTGGCGCCCACTTTAGTTTTTGTGTGCCGAGTGTTACTTGTTTTAGTGGTGTGCATCGTTTAGTGTGTTTGTGTTTGCGGCGAGTGTAACAGATTGCCTGCGACTTTTACGCTGAAAAAGTCAAGTGGTTTTGATCCGTCCACTTCAGCGTCAGGCTCATCAGTGTTTGCAATATTTTGAGTGTGTGGTCTAGGTTTATTCCTCTTGCTACAACGCTATGTCAACAACATTAAGGAAAAGCCGCTTGTCGAGGTATATGTGGTAAGTCATTAACATACAGCGAGAACAGTAGCGGAGAGAGAATGGAGCCCTCAAGGACCCCAGCCACAATCTTCCGCATTGAGGATCTCACTTTTCCCACATTTACCACGAATATGCCGTTTGTGAGGAAAGATTTAACCATTTCGATTATATCTTGTGGAAGGCAGCGCCAAAGTTTGGTGACGAGTATGTTGTGTGGCACTTTGTCGAAGGCTTGCGCCATATCGAGATAAATGGCAGGTACATCCTGTGTAAATAACAGATCAGCGGAAATCTGCTGAGCCATGCAAAATGCTTGTAAGGAAGCGAAATGGCCCTGTCTGAAGTCGAACTTTTCATTTCGGATGAGATTCCACGAAAGAACAGTTGACAGAACTCGCGCGGGTAGAAGCCTCTCAAAAGCATTTCCCATTACAGGAAGAAGACTGATTGGCCTGTGGCTCCCTGCGATCGTGAGATCCTTCCCGGGTTTCGGAAGCATGAAATACTTTAGTGTTTCCAGTTTTCCGGAAAGCTACCGCTGTGTAATACAGCTATTGTAGATTCGCATAAGCTCCGTGCTTATGACCGGAAAGGCCTCCTTTAGAACAGGAGGACTTATTCGGTCTGGGTCCGGCGCTTTGCGGCTACACCAACATTTGCTTGAAGTCGAAACTTCTTCGACTGTACATTGCGTAAGTATATTGGCGCTGTCTTCCGTTTCCTCATCTGCCGACTGTGTAGTGTTATTAACAAATCTCTCAAGCATGTCAGCAAAGAATTCTGTCTTGGCTTAGTCTGAGAAGAGGTATGTTTGTTTTACCCTCCGAGCTATCGTGGCCACATATGGTGGTTGTGGTTTCAGGTACTGACCTGAGCGCTTTTTGGAGTTTAAAAAGGTCGTTTCGAGAGTGATGGGAACCGATCTCTCTCGTCCGCTTTTCCAACTCGGCCGCGTGGTGGTTTGCGAGCACCGCTTTCAAGCGTTTTTTCGCATTCCCGAAGTTCTGTTCTTAGTGTAGAGCATCTAAACTGCTGCCAATGTCATCTAGCTTTGCGTTTTTCGCGCAGAAGCTCTGCGACATCTGGAGGAAGGGTATACGAGCCCTCTTCGGGCGGGCGCCAGAAAATCGGCATCGCCTTTCTGTGGGCTGTTTGTAAATGTTTTAAGAATGTGTGTATGCTTGGGTTTATAGATTTTGACGAATTCATTGTTTGTGAGGTTTGTGTGTGTTGTGTTGTGAATTGATTGCAAAACTTATCACAGTCAGCGTGTCCCACGACCCATTGTCTAGGGCCGTTGATGGCGCGGATGCTACCAACTGCGAAGGTAATGGGGATGTGGTCGAAAAGGGAGAAAGGAATGAGTTTGGGAGTAGTAACTCGAATATTCCCGGATGTGAGTGTCACATCTAGGATTTTGGGTCGGATGCGGGTGTCATTGGGGAAGCGGGTAAGTGTGGAGGGAGGGATGAGTGTCACAGTGTTGTGTGACAGCAGGAAACTTTTAAATTTCCATTGCTGTCGTGTTACAGCCCCATTCCTCGCACTTGGCGTTCATGTCGCCCCCCATGAACGCGCGAGGTGCTATGGAGAACAGTGTCGAAATCGCCGTCAATGAGAGGACGATTTGGTGATAAGTATGATGACACCAGGGCAAGTTCGCCTTCCGTCGTGTTTATCGCAATCCCTGCCGCTTGAAGCCTCGCAAGGCGATGTAAAACTCTTCTATCTTGCGTGAGGGCGGTTTTTGTTGTAACTTCGGCTTCGACTTTTTGCGCTGCTTCGGGCCATTTTTGCTCTTGGCTGTTAAGGTTTTGTAAGCCTTTCAGCCGGCATTATTTGTGAAGTGGTTACCTCCGCAGTTGCAGCAGACATCTGGAATTTGTTTCCTTGGGGGAGCAAGCTCCTGGTGAGTATCTTGTCCGTTAGGATCTCACCTCACCCCGTGTAGTGGTGCAATTCCACTTAACGGCTATTTCCGAATCACGTCGGCACACAGTTCACGTCGGCAAACCTTCCTGTTCTATGTCTGTGTCGGGCCGCGACGCTCCAGTTGACATCCCTCCTAACCAGTGTGGGTAGTACGAAATCTTTATAGTGACTTACTTGCACCGGGGCGAATCCCTACCCAAATACCCATTGAGTTATCGGGCCACTGCCACGACGAATCCTAAAGCCCAGCAGAGGACCTCTCGGACTAAGTCCGAGCGGCTCGGGGCCCTCTTCCCGTCTCCTTACTGCCTACACCTTTAGGCTTTTGACGTGAGTTTCGCCAAGAACAGGACGACAGTCCGGGGTTCCTAACCCCGCTTCAGGCTATAAAGTGGGGACTCACTCCGAAGGACTTACCCGGTTTCCGACCTTTCTCCTCTGTGGTCGACGACAAGCCGCCATTTTTGAACAGGTCCCGGATAGCATTTCACCCTCATCTGTTCCGCCAGCTCGGAACACTTTCGGCCCCACAGCCGCAGTCGCCGCCACCTGCCCCCAGTGAGCAGGCACTGCTGGGGGCGGCGGTTCCCACTTCCGCAGTTCCGATCGCGAGGCGAGCTTGCGGCCCTGACCTCAGTCGGATAGACTAATGCGGTCGCCCGCTAACATGGCCAATGGTTTCAGTCTCCATCATAGCGCATCCCGCACCGGTCGCAGGTGACAGGCCGTGGGCCGGCCGGACTTTGGCGATTGCCCGCATTGATCCTGCCTCTCCGGCCGTAGGAGGTTAGTACTGTGCCGCTTGGACCATGTTAAGTATCTTCTTGATTGATTCAATATCTACTCGATTAGATATCGGCAGTAGCGTGTCGCCTATTCGATTATTGCGTTATACGAAGGTTGAATGAAAAGTAATGCTTCCACCTGCGTAACTCCTCAATAGATGGCAGCACTGGTACGCGGCAGGTCTTGGATTGTTCAGTAAACCCTCCTCTACAGTTCTAGGTGATGGGAAGTCTTAGCATTGAACTGTTGTGTTGTTAAAGTGTCAAGTATAGAGCTCTACGTATTGTCAATGCGATTTAAGCAATGTGCAGTCATTGAATTCTTGACAGCAGGTGTCACCTCAAAGGAGATTCATAAGAGAATCATAATCATTCATAAGTGTTGATCTAGCTGATTCAGTTTCATTTGCGGTTGCCTGCTGTCATAACCACATTCAGTATCTACTCGATTGAAGTACCTTGCACTGATAAATTTCTATCCTACCCTTTGCTTTGCAGCTATCGGCAACGCGTATGCCGGAGACTCAGAGACGTGCTGCCGCCTCGTTTCGGCAGGGCTCCCCTTGCCCCCCCCTTCGGCGCTTCGTACACTACTTCGTACACGTCGAACCACCTTCCGAGGACCGCCTAGACGTGTGCTTACCCTTTGAGCAAACACGCTCTTCGACATGGGATACTGAGGTCGGGTGCTTGTTTTCATTTGCACCAGGGGCGTGGCCCCCTTGCGTTTCGCCGGCTGAAGCCTGACTACAAATATGCCCACCGAGGGCCCTGACAACACGGCTCCGTTGAGGATCACAAAGTGAGTGAACCCCACTCCACTGAAGTTATTAGCCTCTCCTGCACTCAGCGGTGGTCCTACGTGCTGTCCACCTAATCGTGCCTTAGCACTTTCTCAATGGCAAGGTACGCCGTAGTATGTTCGCCTGTTGACAGACCACTAGAGCATGTTCGTCTATTGCTAGCTACTACGAAGGGTGTCCGTAAATTAAGGTCTCCAACGCCGCCGTTTCCGAACGCGGAGCGCTAGATCCAATTTGGCAACACTGCCGTGTTCCTTGGTTCCCCCTCTTCAATCCCCCACCCGAACGACTTCGCTGGGACGCTCAGTCTTGGCACAGGTGCCGTCCGCGATGGACGCGACGATCGCCGATTTCTCCAAGTGCGAAGTGTTATTCGTTTTTTTGCATCACAAAGTGACTTCACCCATCGAAATTCATAGAGAACTGATCTCTGCATACGGCCCAAACGTTATGGACATCAAAAACGTCAGGAAGTGGTGCAGAGAATTTTCCGGAGGCCGAACAAACGTCCACGATGAGCCGGGCAGGGGGCGTCCATCCATCTCCGACGAGGTTGTGGCACGTGTGGACGAGCTCGTGCGCGAAGATCGGCGGTTGACGGTTAGGGAAATCTGTGCTATGATTCCGGATGTTTCCAAAACTACTGTTGACAAAATTTTAAGAGACACTTTGGGATTCAATAAAGTGTGCGCCCGATGGGTACCCCGTCAGCTCACCGATGAACACAAGCGGAAGCGTATTGAGTCGTCCCGTGAATTTCTGCGCCGACATGAAGAAGAAGGGGAACAGTTTTCTCGACTCTATTGTTACAGGGGACGAAACATGGGTCCACTATTTCACCCCTGAGAGTAAACAAAAATCAATGCAGTGGCGGCACCCAAGTTCGCCGACAGTCAAGAAGTTCAAAACGACCCCTTCCGCCGGGAAGATCATGGCCACCGTCTTCTGGGACCGACACGGGGTGCTGTTGATCGAATACCTGCCTCGGGGACAAACAATCAACGCTGATCGTTATGCGCAAACACTGCAAAACCTTAAACAGGCGATACGAGACAAACGTAAGGGAAGATTGACGAAAGGTGTCTGTCTTCTCCATGACAACGCCCGCCCCCATGTTGCCAGGAAGATCCTGGAGCTACTCGCCAAATTCGGTTGGGACGTCCTAGAGCATCCACCCTATAGTCCGGACCTAGCACCGAGTGACTATCACGTTTTCCCAGCTCTCAAAGAACACCTATCAGGGCAGAGGTTCGAGAACGACGAGGAAGTCACAGAAGCTGTCAACCGTTTCCTCCGTGAGGCGGGGAAAAACTGGTACGACACGGGGATCAACAAACTCGTGGTGCGACTCCAAAAATGCATCGATCGTAACGGCGACTATGTGGAAAAATAGAAAAAAGTTCAGGCTTTCCAACAATGTACTTTATTTTGAAAATAAATTATGTTTACTATGAAAAATAAAATTGGAGACCTTAATTTACGGACACCCCTCGTAGTACATTTTCACCTGTCGCTAGACTACTAGTTGCTCTGCGTCTGGCCCGATGGTTGTGGGGACGCTTTCCGCAACCCTGTTCAGCCTATTCCCGTTCGGTTGTAGTGGGACCTACCTACTAGCTTTTCCTGCTAGCCAGTGACTGCATATTTGTCGCCCTCTGAACGACCTAAGCTCAAGACGGGAAAACTAGGGTTTCTTCTGGCGGTCGTTTCCATTCTTGCCCGCCTTGAAACACTTGCAAGACTTACTGATTTCTTTGGCTCCATCCCTGAGATCGGCAGGTTACACCCAAGCCTTGTTTCAGACCCTCCGGCACGGATACGCCTTGACTGGGGTCGGGTGGTCGTTCCCTCCACCAGGGATTGGCCTGGCCCCTCCTTGCATTCGGTAGACCCACCTACCTAACCTTGCCCGTGAGGGCTTTCGGCAAGGCTTTGCCGGTCAACCGAGGTTCCGAATGGTTGTCTCCTCCAGAAATCGTGCCCACCTACGCAGCCATCTCCCCCTGAGGGGTTTGCAGCAGACAGCAGATTTTCTGTAGTTGCTGCAGTCTTTTGTTAGATGGCCTTCGCCGCAGTGAATGCAGCATGGGCTTACCTGATACAAGTGTGCATGCGCGACCAACGGCAACACCATTTGAAAAACGGTGCGCTGTCAGTGCGCTTTGCGATGATCGATGCGCGCCCGGTAGTGGCAGATTACCTTCAAGGCAAACAGCCACTTGCCCTCGTCGACCGGGGTGATATTGATAAACTACGCGCCTAACAGTACTAGATTTCCGTTTTGGCGTCGCTCCAACTGGTGAACAGCAGGCCCGGGCTTGCCCGGACCCTTCGCGGCTGTGTCATCAGCAACTTCGTCCACTGACACTTGGGGGGTGGGCCACTCACATAGAGTTTGAGGCCCCGTTCCTCCTTGCGTGCGTGCGCGAAATGTGATGCTTGCATCTTCATCAGCGCGGCCGCGACCTTCGCGTGGTCGAAGGCGTTCCGCGTTTGAAGAAAAAAGAAATCCCCACGGTGCTTCCCCGTTACCGGGTGTTTGTGGCCGTGCGTCGCGGTTACGAACCGGCGAAAGCCGCCATCAGAAATTACCAAGGCTTTCGCGACAATAATGGGACGCGCTTGGAAGCCTTCTCCAAACTTCTCCAAGCCTTCTACAGCCTTCTCCAAACAATTTAAAAATCCTATTGGCCAAGTGCTAGAGCCTGGGATTTTCAGGCACCCCGCGTTATCAGAGAAAACTCCTCACATCATTTTTTAACGAGAGAATATTTTAAAAATCTCTCTAAAATCACAATAATAGCTGAGATAGTGGGAATATCGTTAGGAGCAAAGTAATACAATAGTTACTAAAAGAAAGAGACGGATGTTTTCAATATTCACATCATTGCACTGTTCTTAAAATTGTGTGTTACTTCCTGTTCAAAGGAAAACGAACGTTTACTCTACAAAACACGAATGTCAGATTTCCACACATCCATATTAACTAGGGTGGCCAGCTTCTTTATAACATCAAACAGGACATTTCTGAAATCAGGAAGAAAAAAGAGAACAAAACAGGACATGAGCTTACAAAGACAATGTGCTTCATGTATGACTACACTGCTTCACTGAGACAAGTACAAATTACATTTTACAACCAACTACTTTTAATAACCAACCACTTACTTTTAATAACCAACTTATGTAAAACCTGCTCAACATGAACTTGTGGTTTCTCAATCAGGAACATCGCTATAAGCTTTCTATTTATCAGAAGATTTAACATCTCGGAAGAGTTTGGAATTACTTAATAACAGGCTGTAGAATTTCTTACAGCTCAGGTCTTGAAAATGCGTTTTTAAAATTACAATTGCTTAAATGGTTTCGGTAGAAAAACGTGTTTTTTTTCATCAAACCAAAGGGAGTTCACTATTGAAAATACTCTTGCCACCACAGCAGTCTTGCGTGGTACAGCCAGAGCAAAACTCACAACCATCTCTATGTTTTACATGGATTGCCTTTACTTTTAAATATGTGAAAGACATCACACCATTATTTGTCGATATAACTTTTTCCCAATCCTCAATTTTTTTGGTTGAAAGTTTGTTGAAATATAAGTATTTGCAAAGTATAGGAAACCAGAGTACGTCTAGGGAGAGTGTGGGTATAGCCAAGGAAAAAAAAACGGGACATTTCGCGTCCCGTTAATATTTTATCGGTTCAACGGGACACATAATGAAAACTAGTGGTGCTACAGAATGAAACAGACTTTCCCGTATTAATTTTATATTTCCTTGCGTGGGCGCTAGCTATTCGGAGTTGCCACATACGTATGCAAGCTGCCATCTATCGCCGCACAAACTACATTTTACTTTCCCGTATACGTACGTATACACGGAGTGATATACGTAGTTTAGGGAAAGTTATGTAATGCTGCGCGAAAAAATGGCCAATTTTCGGCGGAAAAAAAATTAATTGCTGGGCCGTGAAAACGAATAAGTGGATAAAACCAGTCGTTAAATTAAGAAAAAAATCCCCTAACACGTGGTGTAACCAGAAACCCTGTTTTCTAGGTCCTTGATACCGAAAACCCAATTGAAAGGAAAACGTCCGTCTGTCCGTCTGTGAACATTGCTAGCGCCTGAACCATACGTACGATTTCTTCCAAAATGGATATTCCCCAGTCGATCTGATTCTAGTCGAAGCTTTGAGATTTTGAAAAAGTTTCTTCAAAATTTGGGGGTACTTTATATGAAGCCCCCCAGGGATTTTGAAAATTTCCTCAAAAGCGGCTCCAAATTTTTTCTTTAAATTTCTTGTATGGATAAAGTAAAATACACTTTTTTACATGGCATAGGTCCGATTTTCACGTACAGCTCTAAATTTTCGAAAATTGTGAAAGTGTGAATATTTTTCGGCGTCTTTCTCCAACTACAAAATTGAAGATAGAGATTTTTTCTTCAAATAAAATTTGTTCTGCATATTGAGTTCTTTAATAAAGGTCATGCAAATGTTTTTCAAAATTTTGGTAGTTTTCGTGCAATATTGCGTGCAATATGTGCAATTTTAAAAAATTACAAAAACAAGGTTTTCTCAAAAACGGCTCCAAATTTTTTCTTTAAACTTTTGGTAGGGATAGTGGTAAATGTACTCTATCAATGACATAAAAGCCATTTTGGTCTATCGGTTGGTTTTTTCAAAAATTACAAAAATGTACATTTTTTTACTTGTCTCTCACGTCATTAATATTTACATTATCGGCGATTTTTTCACATTATTATATTTACGAGTATATATGCTTTAAATAATGTCAAGTAAAGTTTCTCGAAAACACTACCGTTTTCTGTGAAAAGTGGCTCAAATTTCGGCATTTTCAGAAATGCTCAAACGTCATTTTCTCGTATATGGCTGCAATTTTTTTCTTGAAACTTTTGTAACGGATAGTGCTAATTACACTCATTAGTATAGCGTGAAGTTTATTTTGAGTTTTTTTGTTTTTTTCAAAAATTATATAAATGTAAATTTTTTGAAAGATCTCTCACATCTTTAATATGCACATTATCCGCAATTTGTAAATATTATTATATTTGCGAGTGTAAGTGCTTCTAATAACTTCCAATAAAGTATTTTGAAAACTCAAAATTTTCTGTGAAAATGAGCTTCAAATTTCGCATTTTTAGTAGTGCTAAAACGCCGTTTTCTCTTAAAGGCACATAATTTTTAAAAGAAAATTGCCATTTACGGCTAGGCTTTTGTGTTCTTTAATATTCTAAAATTAATATTTTCGTTCTACCAATAGGAAACCGAAAAATTAAGAAAATGACAAAAAAATGTACTTTTGGCGGTGATAGATGGTAGCTGGCAAGAAAGAGTATGTGGCAATTCCGAATAGCTAGCGAAGACCCAAGAAAATAGAAAACTAATACGGGAAAGTCTGTGCCATTCTGTAGCACCACTAGTTTTTTATATTTTCTTAATTTTTCGGTTTCCTAATGGTAGAACGGAAATATTCATTTCAGAATATTAAAGAACATATAAACCTAGTCCTAAATGTCAATTTTCTCTTAAAAATGTGCCGTTTAAAGAAAATAGTGTTTTAGTGCTACTAAAAATACGAAATTTGAACCTTTTGTTCACAGAAAATTTTGGAATTTTCAAAATACTTCATTTGACGTCATTTGAAGCACTTACACTCACAAATATAATAATGTTTACAAATTGCTGGTAATGTGCATATTAAAGATGTGAGAGATCTTTCAAAATAAATTCATTTATGTAGTTTTTGAAAAAACAATACCCCAAATGAACTTTACGTCATATTAAAGAATGATATTAGCACTATCCGCTCGAAATGTTTGAAGACATTTTTTCTAGCCATTTATGACAACATGACGTTTGAGCGTTTCTGAGAATGTGGAATTTTCAGCTAGTTTTCACAGAAAACGGTTGTGTTTTCGAGAAACTTTACTTGACATTATTTAAAGCACATGTACTTATAAATATAATATTGTGAAAAAATCGCCGCTAATGTAAATATAATCGACGTGAGAGACATGTAAAAAAAATTATATTTTTGCAATTTTTGAAAAAAACAAAAGAATACAGCAATATGGCGTTTATGTCATCTGATAGAGTACATTTACTACTATCCTTGCCAAAAGTTAAAGTTAAAGTTAAAAAAATTACAGCGGTTTTTTGAGAAAATCTAGTTTTTGTAATTTTTTAAAATTGCACATATTGCACGCAATATTGCGCAAAAACTACTAAAAATTTCAAAACAAGGTAGATTACCTTAAACAAAGAACTCACTTTGGAGAACACATTTTATTTGAAGGAAAAATTTCTATCTTCAATTTTGTAGTTGGAGAAAGACGCCGAACAAAATTCAAACTTTCACAATTTTTGAAAATTCAGAGTTATCCGTGAAAATCGGACCTATCCCATGTTAATAAGTGTATTTTACTCTATTCATACAAGAAATTTAAGGAAAAAATTTGGAGCCATTTTTGAGACAATTTTGAAAATGTTCGGAGGGCTTCATGAAAAATACCCCCAAATTTTGAAGAATATTTTTGAAAATTTCAAAGATTTGACTCAAACCAGATCGACCGGGGAATATACATTTTGAAAGAAATTGTACGTATGGTTTAGGCGTTACGAGTGTTCACACGGACGGACGGACGGGGAGACGGACGGGGAGACGGACGGACGGACATTTTCCTTTCAATTGGTTTTATGTTATCAAGGACCCACAAAAGAAGGATTCTGGCTACACCACATGTTGGGGGATTTTTTTACATAATTTAGCAACTGGTTTTATCCACTTTTTCGTTATCAGCGCCCGGCTATGAATTTTTTCCGCCGAAAATTCGCCATTTTTTCGCGCAGCATTACATAACGTTTTCTATACTACCTATATTACTCCGTATATAGTGTGTGATGTGACCGGTATAGCGTCTACTGCCAAGGTGCCGTAATCCAAAAGAAGTTCCAAAAAGCTGCCAGGTCGTTACACAGTTCAGAGTCTAAGTCCAAATACCAAACACGAATTCCAATAACTTGCAGGGTCGAACACAATGAATATCTCGGTAGTCAAGTCTTTCCGGTGCGGGCGCAATCTCACCAGTGCCGGCTCGCCCGGCCGCAGCCAGCCCGGTCCCCGCCCGGGGATGGCGAGGGGGGGGAGAGGGGCGTGCGCTACCCCTCCATCCCCGCACAGGCACCGCCTCCGGCGCTGCCGTGGCGCGCCTTCCAGCGGTGACGTGGCGCCGCCGAGGGTATGAGTGGCGGTGGGCGTACCTATGTTTTAACCGCCACTACAGTGTGTTTACGGGAAGTAAAAATCGACAATCCCGTTAAAACCGGGACGTCTGGTCACCCTATATTGAACCCGAGAGTCACATACGTTAAAAATATATGAGCTGAATTTTCTCCCAGGCACTTCCTTCGTCCTGCATGATCATTCCTTGAACCTTTCCGGAAAGCATGGAGTCCTCGATAGCGTTCTTGCAAAAGACATCCTTTCACATCCTCGGTAGTGCCTTCTGCACGTTCTTCCCCATCCATACTACCTCTTTGTCTTCCCCCTCTGCACCTCTTTCGGACCCTCTTCATTTATTCCCTGAACCAATCTCTCACACTACATCTCTGTTTATTCCTCTCCACCTGTCACCCCACTTGCAGCACCCTCTCTCTCTGCTGGGACACACTAAGTCGATCACGCACGCCGGGTAAAAAGAAGGTGCATATTTAGTCACTGTAGTCAGATGGCGCCGAAAACTGTCGGTGCAGGCACAAAATACTGCATCATGTCCGATCTCTTTCAGATAAAATTGAATGTATAGAGAGAGCATCACAGAGCAAGGTCAAAGGTCAAATAAGGTCAAAAGAAAGTGTTTTGCTTTACAAAATATTGGTTACCACATAACTATATGCTCTCCAGATATTTGGTTTTCATTTTGCAGAATCCAGTAGTAGAGCGAGAGACAAAAATAATGTTCCGGTATATGAGGCTTCGTATATTTACGTTAGAAATGAAATTATTCTGTCTCCTTGTAGACTTTAGTTGAAAGTGCTTTTGAAAATCCTTTCGTACATCTTTCTACTCTCAAAATTATCTCGTTTTACATCTACAGATCTCCAACAAAACGAGCTACTGATGACCTGCATCAAATTCTCTGGTTTGCCTAAGACACGTCCAGAAGGGGAAGGAAACAAAACAAGCTCGTTGTATTCATAAACGAGATAAATTTTCAAACATTCTGATGTTTTAATTAAAACTAGGAAAACCCGGCAGACGTTGTTCTACCCTCTCATCTCTGCTTCTCACTGTCTCTCCGTCCACCTTCCCTCACCCTTTTACTGTCTGTGTCTGTGTCACTGTTTCTACCGCTCTCTGTCCCTCTCATTGACATTTACTTGCAGATTATCCACGTCTCTGAGCATGAAGTAATATCCGGAAGCGCCGTACCAGCAAAAATGTAATAGAATGTTCAGAAAGACCTCATTCTGTAGATTACGGTGTGATAAACGTTTCTTTGAGGTCTTTGGTGAAGCCGAGTGTGTTGCAGGTTGCATTTGACGTGAATATGTAGTGGATATGTAGTGAATATGTGGCGCCGTGTAGTGGAGTTACAACAGAATTAACAACACATAAACCTTCTAGGTGAAAAAAAAACACGCATAAGTTCCAACTTTCATGGAGATCGGTCCAACAGTGTCGGTGTTTTGCTCTTATATACATACCAACATCCTGTTTTATATATATATATATATATATATATATATATATATATATATATATATATTAGCTATTCTGCTGTTTTCTTAATTGCATTTCCCCCAGCTCGGAAGCAAGTCTGCGGCACACGCGGTCGATCTCTCAGATGACCGGGTTGTTTGTCCGGTGATAGAGAGTCATGAAAGTTTTAGAGAAAATCAACCTCCTAAGAACTTCTCTAGAATAGTTCTCAGATGTCATAGATTCCAGTTCTTGCCAATGGGATGTATGCTGTGTCGTTACCAGAATAATTTAAATCAAACCGTGTGCATGGCAGGTGAGATGTCGTAATGTAAAGTCTGGAATTTTGTTTGAACACTATTTTTCGGACACTACTTTATTTTACCCACGGTGTATAAATATACAAAGTTCATTTCATAAGTAAATGAAAACTCATTTTCATTTACTTATCAATAACTGGGAAGAATGTTTCCTATGTTTCCTAAAGGAGCAAAAATCTAATAGCAGTACCGTATAACGACTGTGCACAGGTTCGACCAAACATTATATCTCAAAAATTACTTTACCTGTAAAACTACTTCACAAATGTACCTTTGCGACATATGGAATTTGGAGCACAAAATTTTGTCAAGATACATCATGGTCTCCTGGCCACGTTTCCAGTATTGACTTGAAAAGGTCATCATTTATATCTCCACAACAACGAAAATCATGGTCAAACTAGTGGTGCTACAACAGCACATACTTTCCCGCGTTATTGGAAACAACTACGTAGTACTGAAATATTGCACTTTATGCGCTACTAACATCTTAGCTATTATTTGAAAACGTCCAATTCAACCAAGAAGCGAACAACTCGATGTTTCCATGGCATTGTTGTCAGAACTATGTGAATTCTACAACTGTATAAAAATAGAATACAAAAGTTTTGTAAATGTGTATTGGAAAAAGAAGACTAATACCCTGGACAATATTCCATAGGGCATTCCATAGGGCATGATTAGAGTATTTTAAAACCATGTAATAAATACTCTACTCGCTACAAATTTCATGCAATTATCAATATACATTAGACAATTATAACACCTTTTCATACAGCTTCTTGTCAGGTCACAACAATCACACGTAATTCACAGACATTCGCAAGCGTAATTCAGAGATATTTGTTGCAGACCCTACATTGTCGCTATTCTGAGAGCTATTAATTTTTTAAATTTTTATTTCAAATATTTCAAAATAAACAATTTCTAAAAGATTCATGTGTAAATATATAACAAAAGGTCAAATGTTAGAAACGAACAAAGGATTAATATACAAAATTGCAAATTCTAATTTACGGCGCATCTAGCTGTCCGAAGCGCAGTAAATTTACAGCGGGCTATTATGTTTGTCACAAAATTATAGAAAAACTACTCGTATTTTGAAAAAAATAAGTATGACCTTATTTGAAGATGTAGTTCTGAAAAATACATTTAATTGAGAAAAAATGTATTTTTAAAATTGTAGTAGACAAACGACGAAAACGAAGCGCAGTCAATTACGAGGGGGCTATTATGTTTGTCAGGAAATTATAGAAAAACTACGCATATTTTCCAAACATTTAACATGATCTTATTTGAAGATTTGTTTTTATGAACACATTCATTAAGACAAAAATTGTATCTTCATAATTATAGTAGTAGGAAGATGCCGAAAAAAGTTTCATTTTTTTCAATTTTCGAAAAATTCAGTTTTTTTAATCGACATGAGACCTACGCCATTCTCTTAAACGAACGTCAGACTATGCAACAACAAAATTTAGTCAAAATTGTTGGCACCATTTTTTTGAAAATTTTGAAAATGTCCCAGGGGCTTTATGGTAAATGTCCCAGGGGCTAAAGTACCCTCCAAAATTAAAATATAGGTTTCAAATTCAAGGGGCCGCGAGATTATTCAGATCTATCGGGAAGTATCAGTTTTGGAGAAAATTGGCTGAACGATTTAGTCGGTAGCGTTGTTCACAGACCGACGGACCAACAGACGTTTTGCTTCTAATTGGCTTTTCGGTATCAAGGATCCACAAAATAGGGATTCTGGCTGCACCACGTGTTAGGAAATTTTTTTCCTTATTTAGTAACTGGATGTATCCACTTTTTCGTTACCAGAGCCCTGTAACAAGAGATTTTCTGCCGAAAATGCGCGGTTTTTTTCGCGAATCATTACATAACTACGTATAGTATATGGGAAAGTAACATATCAGGCCAGAGGTTACAGATAATAGTGTCAACAATATATTATGCGACTGGCAGGACGACGGCGACTGGCAGGACGTTAAAATTCCTGAAAGAAGCAAATCTGTTTCATAAAATTTGAAATGTAACTGTAAATTGTACTGTAAATGTAACTGTAATTGTATATGTGACATTTTATAATAAACAGTAAAAAGGCTAAAGGCCTTTGTTGCCAAGCCTTCAAACATTAAAATATATATATATATATATATATATATATATATATATATATATTATGCTCCGTCACGTTTAATGGGGGTCTCAAAATAAACTCGACCTCATTTAGTGGGACCCTGCTTTTTTACATAGGTATCATAATTAACAATCAAAACAGGAGCCGCATCCGAAAGGTTTTGCATACCCGTGCGCCACGACTGCCTCGTCTAACCGGAAGGTATAATAAACTGCTATGACTTACGGAATGGCCATCCAGTACATACGGCTGAGAAATTTTCTTTCCTGTATTATCCATTAAAGTACTTCCTTTAATTCCTATAAAAGTGTTGTTTATTAATTACTAAAAACAAGAGTTTCTACAGAGATATAATAAATACTCTCATTTCAATAATTTGACAAACAGTGATTATTGAAAATATTTTCGAAGTATTATCTTCTATATCTATACTAATATATAAAGACAGAACTGCAATGACTTACAGCGCGATAATCTCTCAATCTACTGAACCAATATTGTTGAAACTTTTGTACTAGGTTCCTTTAAAGGTCTGGAGTAACATAGGCTATGATTTACAATCACAAACCTTACTATATTCACAAAATAATTACTTTTCCGGACATTTTTCGCCTGGCTTTACATCACAGTGGATCAATGTCAATAGTTTAGCTGCGCGCTACCTGAGGATGAGGTCTGAGATCTTCTACTGTTTTCTTCAATGTCCAGAATTATTAGGAAATTCATTGGGGTTTGAATAACGCTAGGTAAAGTCCGTGAGTGATCGTTGGTGATTTGTTTGTTTTGAATGTTGGTGGAACATTTGAACGAAATCCTTACTGAAAGTAGTAAAGACATTGTCCTTAGTCCGTTTGGAACAGAAATTGTAGCAAGAAAACATGTGAGTTTTAAAGTATTTAGAGAGTTAAAAGTACAAAAATATACAGTACAAAATATACAGTAATGTACCCTCATGGAAATATAAAATTTCGCGTCGAAAATGCCTTGGCCCGCGAGCTTGATAGCGATGGGCATCCCTGACCGCCGACAACGAGATCTACCGGTGGATTTGAAAACTACGTTCTCTAGACCGAACTATGAAGATTAAATTTATTTGGTTAGCGAGCATATAAAATATTTCAACGTACATTGAGAGCTAACTGTAGTAGTACGGAGGTAAAAGGCTTCCATGATTAACCCTTATCCGGGCAACTAGTGCCTGTTGGACACTGTGCGTTATATTAACGGTCATATAATGTAAACTAAAATTTTTCTGTGATTACGGTTTCATGATTTTGTCTCTAATCTATTGGAGCGTATTTGAATGAAGTTTCACAAATTTTGGTCAATAAACAGAAGTGAAAATAATAATTTTTTAAAGTAACGTAACCGGGCAAGCAGTGTCCAAAAGACACTGTGTTCTTTCGGTAAGAGGCAACGGTTTCTGATTTACATTTTGACACAACAGTCGAAATAACGTTATTCTTTTGTTTATTAAGTCTGTCGGTTTTCATAAACTGGACACTTTGTATTGATATGCGACAAATATATCATTTCCGTAAGAAGAAAGCTTTAGTGATTTCCATGTTGTCACAACCGCGAGGTCTCTAGGAAGGAGAGACAGCTCCGATGCTGAAGGCATGTTCGGTGTATGTGCGAATAGTATTGTGCAATAGTTTTTATGGTCCACCTGTATAGGGAGCAACAATGGGTCTCACACGCTTCAAGTGATTATTTTTCTACGATTTGATGACAAAACCACACGGTCCACAAGACGTCGGAATGATAAATGAGGCGCTTTGAGGGACGTGTGGGAAAAATTCAATGAATATTTGAAAAAGCATTACCATCCTGGAACAGACTTTACTGTCAACGAAATCCTAATTCTAATAAAGGACAGATGCCCATTCAGACGGTACATACCAACTAAACCAGACTAGTATTGTGCACCGTGCTCATCAGGAAAAAAAAAGGATGTCACTTGCGTGGTTACGCGCGAGATCGCACTCAAACAATGTTGCAGCAAACGTCACCAGTCAGTCTACAACGAGCAGAGTGATGTAACCCATCTTTGCAAGAATTGTAAATAATTAACTACTTTAATCAAAATATCTGAATTTATAGAGAAGAAAAATTTTAACATGTTCAATGTGCGTTATATTCTCAGTATACGAAAAACCATAGACTCCATCATCACTTCTTGTCAGTTTTTGGAAAAGAATTATTTTCATTAATTATTCACTTTCCGTCATTATACTGAAATTCTAAAACAATTAAAACATTAGGTGTGGAAAAGTTGAAGAAAAGAATCGTGGAAAAACATTGTTCGCACAACAGTGTCTGATGGACACTGCTTGCCCGGATACGTTACAAAAGTACCTTGCCCGGAGAAGGGTTAATAACAATGAAGCTAAATTGACAATATTTTTTGTGTATGTAATCTTGCATTTAAGTTTCGTTAATTTAAAATGCGTTGTTATAAGAAGAGTAACGGAGTAGCGAATAGACAGCTCAGTGCAAATGTGTTGTTCCAGAACTGGAGTAGTGATGGGTTCGATTCCGCGTCTAGGAATATATTTTATTCATTCTACATTGCCACAAGATCGTCTAAATTACAACATTCTACATTTTTCTTGACAATGTTATGCATAAATCAGTCATAATTCCCTTTCGCGAAGAAGGCGAATATATCAATTCTGAAGAAATTAGAAAATTGATCACTTGTATTTGAAATGAAAAATATTCGTAATATTGTGTGGAGATAACAATAATAGATTTTAACCCTGCATCGCGGGCGCAGGGTTAAACGATTCAGCTCGCATGGCAAAGTTCGGACTGCCCATGGCTTTTTGGAAATTTCTAAAAGAGTTCAGCCAGCATAAGCAGGACCAAAAACACCAAAGCATTAAAAAATTGTTTCTGTATAAAAACTAAACAGAGAAATTCCCCAAATGATGTGAAACAATCAACATATGTAAAAATGTAATGTTAACACATAACCCGCCGATACTCGCAATGTTAGAACAATTCTGCATTTATTTCAATAGCTTGACATTAAATGCATCTGGAGATTGATTTCGTTTTTTAAAAATTTTTCTTATTCTAAACAACATCAAAACAAAATAATATAATGATTGTTTCTATTTCAAAATAAACAGAGAAAACACAGATATTGATTGCCACACTTTTAACATTTGTGATAGCAAATCTTGGCAGAAAGAGAGTAAGATTTTTAGTTTTCATCTTCGAAATCACGGTTACTGGATAAATGTTATGTAACACTGCGTTGACTTATGTTCCCGCACACTATACGGTGAAAGGTATCACAGGTAACGCCACCACACTGTCAAGCAACGTCAGATACAGAAATTCTCAGAATTCTTCAGAATACTTTAAGACCTGCAACAATATAATGCCAATTTTTTAGAAAAACGAACACCAATTTAAAATAATAATAATAATAATAATAATAATAATAATAATAATACATATACATATAAAATTAATGTAGAAAAAATAAAACTAGAAATGTCGGTGAAATAGAGAAGAATATAAAAAATGCTTACATTTTGCTTGTGCTGTAGGGTTCGATTCACGAAGTAGGCTCGCGGGAATGTGCGACGAGCCACCTGCATGTCGTTCACACGGCAACGAAATCACTCCACACACGAAATTTGAAGAAACCTTGGGAGCACTACGTGATGAGTAGGGAGCGAATTTCTGTGATTTTGCATATTTTTGTCCGTTGAATCAATGCATAGCTAAGTGAAATTTCTTGACATTTGATTAGAATACGCTGTATGGATTAATATGTTAGTGCATATTTGGCCGATTTTTCCTGTTGCTGCGTATTTCTGTATTTATAGAATTTTTGCATATCTCTTTAAAATAGAGACTTTTCTATAAAAAGTTTAATCATTTTATAGAATCTATTTATTTGTGAGCGTTCATTGATTCGAAAGACCTTGTCACAGTTTCATTCTTTTATAAAGATGATAAAATATTTGTGCAAGTTTAAGATATTTCTTGATAACTTATTTTGTAAATCAGGCAGAAGAAATACAACAAGACATATTGTGTTTCACTAAGGTGAATATTTACTTCAATTATTTCTCTCACGAAGAACGCCAAATTATATGTTTGAACAAAAAATGTATATTTTTTCGTTTCAAACATGCCTCTTCTGATTTTTATCAAGAAAGGTTTATACAGAAAATGAAATATTGTTAATTTTAATTGGATATTAAAGTGCATATTTCAGAATTTTTAGATCATAAATGCATATTTTTAAAAGTATATTTCAAGACTTTTTTAGTGCATAAAAATCCTCTCCTTAACGATGAGTAAAAATGCCCCTAAGAAATATCTGGTCTCTCACTGGCTAAATTCAGCTGACCGATGTTGCAGGCAAAAGTGTTCAGAATACAATATAAACACCGCTTTTTTCACGAATAAAATTATTTTTTTATATCATGGAGCGCGAAAACTGACTATTGCGCTCGTAAAATAAAAAATGTCCACCATCAACGGGAAGACACAAGAGAAGATACCTCGGGAAGGGAATCACTTAACAAGAAAGAATTCTAGGAACTCGAACATGAATTATTTCCAAGATCTGTCACCCGTCACCCAATCGTCGTTTTTGAGAAAAGAATATACTCAGAATATTGAAGTAAAACAAATCTCTAAATCCTCCTATATTTTAATTCCTTTTAATAAATACATGACACATATCAGCATTATTTATAAATATCTAAAAATCTCGGAGGATTTTCAAACATTGACCAAAATGTGGCATAATAAATAATTCGATAAGTTGTAATATAACAGTATTCGTTTGGCTCAATGATAGAAAGCTTTCTTCCGGCACCTTCGGCAGCAGGATCGAATATGGTGAAAGACGCTTTGCTTATTCGTGATTTTCTTTTGACAAATTAACTTATTGCAGTACGCATTTCTTAGCGTAATTAAATTTTTATTTTTGTTTTAAATCATAGTTTATCCTTCCACTAAATATCTTTATTTTGTATTTTCCGATATTCTGTACGAGTATATTTATTTTATTCTAGGGAACATAGGGAACACATGACTAATAAGGAAACCAAAAGCGCCACATCCGAGACAAATAGGTGTCTCTCTCCCACTAATGCGATAACTCGCTCTCGTTTGCATGGTGAGCGTGGTCGAAAAATGAATGGGGGTTGAATGTTCCGTTTGCTTGGTTGTGAGTGAAAATAATGAATTTTCTTTCATTATCGAAAGGCAACGCTGCATGCTTATCTCATTTTTACCTGCAGTCGTAACTACCAAGGACAGTTGAAATTCTGAGGCCTGATACTTAGAAAGGGAGAAAATCGATAATGTCTCCCAACAAAAGAGATGAGTTTATTCAACTTCATCTCTTCTGAACTATAAAATTGAAGCAAGCAGAAAGACATCCCTAGCATAGTTGTATAATAATACTAGAAGCAGTCGTATTTTACGTTAATTTTTTATACAAATTGTATTACTAAATCGAAATTACATAATAGTCAAATATGTAATTTCTTCAGAATTCAAATATTCGCCTTGTTTGCGAATGCAAATTTTGGGTGCTTTATGCAGAACATTGGCAAGACAAATGTAGAATGTTGTGATTTAGACGATCTTGTGGCAATGTAGAATGAAAAGGGGATCAAACCCATCGGGAATCAAACCTGCCACTTCTCCAGTTCTGGAACAACACTTCGGCACTGAGCTGTGAATTCGCTACTCTCTCGCCTTTCTTGTAACAACACATTTTAAATTAATGAAACTTGAATGTAAGATTACGTATACAAAAAATTAATGTCAATTTACTTTCATGGGTAGGAATCACGGAAGTCTTTTAGCTCTGTACTACTACTGTGAGCTCTCAATGAGCATTAAAATATTTTATAAGCTCTCTAATCAAATACATTTAATCTTTATAGTTCGGTCTAGAGAACGTAATTTTCAAACCTAACGGTAGATATCGCTGTCGGCAGTCAGGGATGTCCATCGCCCTCAAGCTGGCGGGCCAAGGCATTTTCGACGCGAAATTTTATGTTTCCACGAGGGTACAATGTACAATATGTAGATATCGTATACAGGTATCGTATATTTTCTAAACAACCTCTTCTTTTACAGAATTTGTGAAAATTGAATTGTTTGAAACAATGCCGTAACGAAAGTTACAGTTGTCAAAACAAAATATCTGTCTACTAGCGTACCTAGCGTACCCATGCGGGAACTCTCGGATGTTTCGTATACTCTGCTGAAAACAGTAAGTCCTTTCAAGGTCACGAGTTAGCAGCAGATAAATTTTTAATCTTTCTTTATAAATACTATAGAAGCAAAAAATATAAAAATGAGTTAGTTTTACAATTTGGCAATTTATTGAAAGTATTGGTATAATATATAAAACTCCCGTCCTTTGGCGCGACAGCCTGCTACGGGCCTTAGCTGACCGGCGGTGACACAGCCTCTCGGCCAGGGGTGTTCGGGTGGTTAGCCCGAGGACATCCCTTTACCATGAACACCGCTCTTCTTAACCTTAGGATGGGCTTTCTCATCGTCACACATCAATCGATACTGAGACATTTGTAAGGAAAGCGCACAACCCCGGCCGGGAATCGAGCTCGGGGTTGTTTCGTGGAAAGCGAGCACGCTAACCAATAAGCCACCCGGGGCAGGATATAAAACTCCACAAAAAGAATATATGTGAGTCTACAAGTATTTTACGAGTATTTTGTATTAACAGTTTAGATTTGTTTATTGTTTTTAGTTATAAAATGAAGAATGTTTGGGAGCTGAAACTCCCAATTAGAAAAATGTAAACTTTCTTTAGTAATAAAGTGAACAAGGCACACCGGAAATTTCCAAATTGGGGAAAAGACATGACAGGGCTAGCTTGGCTGGGCAGATATACAATGGGAGAGAAGTAGGCCACATTGCACGGCATCAATAAATGGAATTCCTCTTGGGCAACGCCGGGTAGTTCAGCTAGTCGGTAAATAATTGAAACAATCTCTTCTTCCGGGCTCTACCAAAATACAACAAACGTTTCCCTTGAACTACTAATGTAGTTTGCGACACTCGAGAGTGGTTTGACAAGTTCCTGTGTGTTAAATTCCAGCAATTCATATCCTTCAATTGTTGACAACGTTGTCATTATCAGCTCTGATAACAATTATCTCTCAGGATGGCCTATTTGCTATGCAGTTTTAAGTGCATGTACGTAGAAGCCTCTGACAAAATCATCGACTATGTAATTGAGAACTGCACTCATAAACTTGTAAGGTTTGTGGCCAATTGGCAGTTACATATTCATTCCGCATTTGAAGATTTTTTGGTGCAAGAGTGGTGAGTAGTATTGGGAGACGATTTCCCGCTTGGTAACCTCTGCACTCTCTCTAATCCTAGTAGTGCAGGGCCTAAGTGAACGTCTAAACAAAACAAACTAGTGGTGCTACAACAACACATACGTTCTTGTATTATTACTAGAGATAGAATTTCCATGCACTTTCAAATGCTAAAATATGCATGCAAATACGCACTATCAAACAGCCGAATATGCATGATGCCGGATAAAAATGGACAAAGCATGCACAACCAAATTTTATTTTATTTAAATTTTTAGCCATATTGACTTTTGTAAAAGTGAAAATTAACAATTTTTCTAAACTGTTGTACGTCAAATTCATTCTTTTGTCCGAAAAAATGTTTCTGAATGCACAAAAAGACCTTTTTTACGTCACAATACGTAATTGGAGCATACCTTGAAGACGAAATCTAAGCAAATGTAAGGTCAAATCCTGCATTTTCTTATTTTCCCGACAAATAATTTTTTCTTTTACATTTTGACGAAATTTCAAGTCAATTTAAATTTAACACTTCATGTAATTCCTCCGTAGCAGTCTCAGTAATATCTCCAAACATTAATTCCAGACACTTTAATAGCTTCAAAACATTTTAATGACTCCACCAGAGAAAGAGCTACCTATTCTAATTTCTGAGGATAAGGAAGACCATTTTTTCTTCATGTGTATGGGTCCGGGATACCCTGTCTTGTATATTTCTCTAGAAATGCTTTAAACGTTGGATTTGCTACTTTTTCGAAGGGTATATTTGCCCCTAATAAAGAATCACACATTTCCATTAAAAATTTATTTGTTGCAGGCTTCAGTGTTGCCTCAGTTTGCACAGTGTAGCAGTGACATAGTTTCTTTCCTTTCTCTAGCTTTGACATTACGAGAAATAGGTGCAAGGTGCTTGCCCATTTGAAACCTTTTGGAACATTTAATCTGCTTCAAAGTATACAGAGATACATATTTCTTAAAGAAGAGTATTAGAATTTTGCTACAAATTACCATGTTTTGGAAAAATGTTTCTCAAATTTTGATGCAAATTAATGTCAGATTTAATTTAAGACAAATGCACTTTACTAAAATGTATTTAGGTAAACGATCAGTTTCAAACTATCTGAGCAGAAATTACACAGGCTCGAATTTGAGATATGGCCGTAGAAATTATGTTTATATGAACTTGTTTTGCCGTACTACTTTCTCTTGTTGATAAAATTATTCTTTTAACAGATAGAGCGATGCTACTAGTACTTCAAACGAAATTTAAAAAAAATGAAATACTACATTTTGTTTTTTCAATAACATTAAAAATAATAGAGGTAAAATTCTGAAACTCAAGAAAAATGTTTGGGAAGAATATGCATACTAGTATACACAATAATTATTTAAAAACAATGTGCCAAACAGTTTGTACAAAACAATTTCTTAAACCTCTGAAAAATCTCAAAACTGCAAAAAAAATAATTAATAGTATCTCGATAACAATTATTTTCACGTCAATAAAAATTAAAGTTTTTTCGTTTCATATCTATTTCATTGACATTAGTTTATATCTTTCTGAGTTTCAGTACTATTTCAAATTATATAATTTCTGCAGCAACATTAGACTTGAACAGCAAACATTTCGACTAGGGAAACAACACCAGCAGATATATTTTATTTATTTATTAATTTTTACAGTATTGTCTACTTCCTTCTTTATTACAACAATTGGAATAAATTATGTTTCCATCCGTCCTCAAGAAAATCGTTGTATCCAATTTTTTGTTTGACAAGTGTTGCACACGAAGCCTTAGAAGAAACCATTTTAAACTTAACTTTTCAATTAAGACACTTGTGTAAATCCTCTGTTGCACAAGCAGATTGAGAGCGTGCCCTTGGCTCTTTTTCTCTCCTATTGTCAGTTAAGAAAGGATATTGAGTTTTGGCTTCGTGTATCTTCCGTATCCTTTGGGGCGTATGATATGGCGTTGATAATTCGTTTCGCGATCGTTGCTCACCGCAAGTTTAATTGCGTCGCAAATCCCAGTAATGTACAGGAAAGTTAAAATGTGAAGAATAACAAAAAGCACCAAAGACAACTGCGTGCTCTCAGAATCTAAGATCAATTTACTATTTATACAAAATATGGGTCAGTTGTAATATTCACAAATTATGCAGGGAAATAATAAGAAAGTACTTAAATATGCTAGATAGAAATGTAAATATGCAGTAAATATGCACTATTAATTAAAAAAACGTCCAAATATGCATTATGCATGAATTTCTCCCCAAAACTTCCAAAACATGCAAATATGCACGGAAAAAGTATGCATTTTTAAACTAGTTTTTCATGAAACATATATTTACAAAGTTTGAAATCTCTACGAAGCTGAAATAAAAAATGCACTTGCAAGGAAATCTTCTCCCTAATTATTACTAAATCTATTTTCAAAATATCAGAGAGTTCAATGAAAATGAGACTTGCGTCATTCTTTGCGTTTCTTGTCCTGTTCGTGAAAAAAGTTGGAGCAGTTATTGAGATTTTTTAAGGCGAGTGTGAATTCCATATGCTGACAATGTTAAAATGTGGTTAATTGACGGTACATTTTCTAGCAAAATAGTATACTTAGGTTTGTGATATTTTTACACAGTGTACACATATTCTTTATACACAAAATTAGTTAAGGAACTTTTGAAAAAAAAATTTTATTAAATAATATTTTTTCATGAGAAGTATGAACTATTTCTCCCCACATTTTCTTGTATATTTGTTCTAATAATACCCACAGTATAATATATTTTGTAAATAAGGTCAGTTCAGCTCGTATAAAGCACTTAATTTAAAATATTCACAAAGTTTGAAATTTTTATGATGAGTTTGTTAGAAAATGTTCTTTTCGTAGAAAGAATGAACGTACGGGAAAACAGATTTGAATATTTATGCACACGTGTTATGGCATGACACGAGTTACTTTTAAGAGACAGCTAAACATTTCGTAGTCTTAGCAACCAGATTTATGATTATTTTAAACAGGAAAGATGAGGGAAAACGAAAAATAACTTTTGAATCCAAAATGTATTTACACTCAATTGCATTACTTTCAAGCACAAATGACGCAAAAACTACTTGTTTTTTTTCAAAAAATTGTACATGTTCTTTTTTTAAATAGCTGCTTTTTAAAAATCTTTTGTTGAAGACAAACCTCTCTATGTTCAATTTTGTATTTTTGAAATGATAAAATTTTGCAATTTTCGAAAATACACAAAGTTAATCGGAAATGAGAATGGCAACAATTTTTTACCAATCTTTGAACGTACGAGGAGAAAATTTAAAGAAAAAAGTGGAACCGTTTTTGAAAAAATAATAGTTTAAAATTGCCCTATTTTACACAAAATTACCCGAAAACTATTGTTTCGGAAATTTGTATACGACCTAATTTTAAGATATACCTTCAAAGAACAAATTCCAATAAAAACCTCTATTTTCAATATTGTGGTTGTACGGAGATACCGAAAAATTGAACTTCCCCAAAATCAGGGATTTTAACGAAAATAAGGCCTGCACCTAATCTCAAGGTATTGGAGGACTAAGTTTAATCAACAAATTTTCAGCAATATTGTAGAAAATTTTGTAAATGTTATTGAGACTCATTATAAACTACCCCATATTTAAAAAAAACAATTTTGGAATTTTTATACATTGTGTTTTATCATTGTTGTAACTAATTCTCTCCACTAATTACATCATCCTCTAATTTTCCTATGCTACACCAAGAATTTGAAGTTCCAGTTTGGTCCTGTCTTCCCAGAAACATTTTTTTTATTCTTACGACGTAATATGCTGTGCAAAAATTGGGTAACAAATAAGAAATTAAAAATTAAATATCTCCTCAATTTTTTGTGCAACTGGGAACATTAACTTATTTACCATATAATCAATGATCGATGTATTAAAAAATTGAAAATGAAATTGTTTCACTGTACCCTTGAGAATCCGATGGTGGAAAAAACGAGACATTTTCATAAATCCTAGAGAACATCATAAGTAGGGCCCGGATAATTATGTACTAAAAATTGGGAAAATATGTACATATATATGTATTATAATACACAGAAATATGTACTCAAAAGTATGAAATATGTAACATTAAGTATCATTATATCAGTTATTTTTTTTTATTAAAATACCTTTATCTTAGTATATATTGTTGTGTATACTTAATATAAAGGCCAGAATTAAACATTTTAGTTCTCATAATCCTTTTATTTACAACGATCTCCGTATCAATAAGAAACAAATCTCGTCTCCGATATTATTTCAGTAGTATACATTCCCTTTGCGGTTCTCACACGCAACCAATCTTTATAAATGAGGTCTCTAAAGAAAGAGAATTTCAGGGAGACGTGACGAATTGCATTTTGACTTACAAATATCAAGGATTTGTTTAAAAACGCATCTAAATATTCATGTCAAATACACTTTCTATTCTCGTCCGTGTTTTCTGGATCCAGTGTGTCGGAATTGTCCCCTCATAGCACTGCACTAATAGCACAAATTGTTTCGAATCCTGGGTTTTTCTCCAGAACGGAAAACCTCTTTTTCTAGATCCCCCGATTGATCCTCGAATGATAAATGAACAGTTTTTAAAGAAGCGACTGCTGATTGGGTAATTTCAAAGCTACCAGAAAGTTTCAGGGAAGATGTTTACAAAAATTTAATTGTAGTGCTTATTGAAAAAGGGGGCAATATAGTTATTCAGCTTTTGAGTATCAAACAATTGCTTCGATATGCCTATGTTGATGCCTCGTAGATGCTGCTTCGATATGCCTCGTAGATGCTGCTGCTTCAGAATCAAATTAATGTGTAACTTGTATTACAAACTCAAAATTTTGAGTATTGTAGCTCATAGCGCCAATCCAGGTGCCCCATCTCGTTAATCCTTTTTTGTATTGGAAATCAATGCGTCAAATTTATCAAACTGAGATCTAATCAGTTCTGCAAACACAACGCACGCACAAGATAGGTTAGAAGTAGTAATTTTGGAACAATACCTGCAAGGCTTCTGCTGCCTTGCACATGTACAGCGCTGCACTAGTACCGGAAGGAAGACATTATGTTTAACTTCATTAGGTCACAAAAAATCCGTTGTATCGTTAAAAAGTTTTGTAATAGTTTAATGGTTGCATCTGGGTAACACTTTACAAGTTAACAAAGTAAGACTTACACTTTTTAAATACGTTCATTAAACCTATCACAACCTTGCCAATATGATTTCCTTGCACATCAGTTCCAAGGCGAGATTTTACTTCAGATTTTCGGTCGAAAGACATAATTTACGAACAACGGTAGAGGGACGCATGTAAAAATCAGGGAAAGGAAAATGTCAACGGCCCTTCTTGAGCTGGTGCGTATAGTTTCTGGTGAAGTGTTTCAACGTCAAAGGAGACCTCTAAAATATGCGAAGTGGGGGCGCGATATCGCCTGCTAAAGATATCATTTTCACAAATCAAACTTCCTTTCTGTTCTCCGGAATCCTCGCGCTGAAAACTAACAGAACAGAAGCTATGGATTGCATCGTCGCCTTCCCCTTTTACTTCCAATACCGTTGGCATTTATCGATACACTCATTTCAGCGCGTAATAATAGCTTCATTTTAGAGAGGAGATTACAGAAAAAATGTTTGATAATGGTGAATTGTTTGTTTGGATGATTACTTATCAAAAACAGATAGGAAAAATAAAGAATTATTTTCTTTAAATGTAGGATAATGGAAAAATTCAGTAATATGTAAAAATATGTTCATTTGTGTGAAATATGTAAATATATGTGAGTTCGGGCAAAATATATAAATATATGTACTAAAAACTCAACGTTTTTGGCCACTAATCGATGTGAAACGCGAATATATCGTTGATTCGACTTGATAGAGGTACCTTAGGAAAATATGTAATTACATAATTATCCAGGCCCTAATCATAAGAATCAAAATCCATAGGAACTGCAATAGATGGTTGTCTCCCGTCTGTTGTGGGCTTAGGTAAAATCATTTTATCCATTCCTTATCAATGAAAGGCATGTCGGGAACCACAGGCATAACAAATTTGTACACTAGTTTCAAATTTTTCCAAAAAAAAAGAACATTTATTCATATTCTGATGACTTATTTACAGAGTTTTTCCTGCATAATATATTATATGTTTTGTTTTAAACTCCACTAAAACAAGTAATCACCTACCGATGGTCTCTCCATTATTTCGACATCTTCGAACTCAAGTGTAATAATCACTCAAATAAATACACAAAACTGTTGCAGTCATTTTCAAAGTATATTTAAAGTGGTTGGAAATGGTAAAAATGGGTTTTATTTTAAACAAATTTTTTTTCGACTTTCTTACAAATGTCGAAAAAAATCACAACAATTTGTGCTTTGAGAGGAACCTTTGAGTGCATAGTGTGCTATCTTCCTTACTCTTATTCTCTTCTTTGTCCGTTTTTACTTTCCCGTATACGTACGTATACACGGAGTGATATACGTAGTATAGGGAAAGTTATGTAATGCTGCGCGAAAAAATGGCCAATTTTCGGCGGAAAAAAATTAATTGCCGGGCCGTGAAAACGAATAAGTGGATAAAACCAGTTGCTAAATTAAGAAAAAAATATCCTCTATCTCGTGGTGTGGTCAAAATCCATGATTTGTTGCTTCTTTATACTTAAAAATCGATTGACGGCATTCCGTCCGTCTGTCCGTCTGTGGTCAACGCTAGCGCCTAAACCGTTCGGTCGATTTTCTTCAAAATTGATATTCCCCAGTCGATCTGATTCTAGTCAAAGCTTTGTGATTTTGAAAAAGATTCTTTAAAATTTGGGGGTACTTTATACGAAGCCCCCCGGGCATTTTCAACATTTTCTCAAAAACGGCTCCAAATTTTTTCTTTAAATTTCTTGTATGAATAGAGGAAAATACACTTTTTAACATGGCATAGGTCCGATTTTCACGTACAGCTCTGAATTTTCGAAAATTGTGAAAGTTTGAATTTTTTTCGGCGTCTTTCTCCAACTACAAAATTGAAGATAGAGATTTTTTCTTCAAATAAAATTTGTTCTGCATATTGAGTTCTTTAATAAAGGTCATGTAAATGTTTTTCACAATTTTGGTAGTTTTCGTGCAATATTGCGTGCAATATGTGCAATTTTAAAAAATTACAAAAACAAAATTTTCTCAAAAACGGCTACAAATTTTTTCTTTAAACTTTTGGTAGGGATAGTGGTAAATGTACTCTATCAATGACATAAAATCCATTTTGATCTATCGGTTGGGTATTTCAAAAATTACAAAAATGTAAATTTTTTAACTTGTCTCTCACGTCGTTAATATTTACATTATCGGCGATTTTTTTACATTATTATATTTACGAGTATATATGCTTTAAATAATGTCCAGTAAAGTTTTCTCGAAAACACTACCGTTTTCTGTGAAAAGTAGCTCAAATTTCGGCATTTTCAGAAATGCTCAAACGTCATTTTCTCGTATATGGCTGCAATTTTTTTCTTGAAACTTTTGTAACGGATAGTGCTAATTACACTCATTAGTATAGCGTGAAGTTTATTTTGAGTTTTTTTTGTTTTTTTCAAAAATTATATAAATGTAAATTTTTTGAAAGATCTCTCACATCTTTAATATGCACATTATCCGCAATTTGTAAAGATGATTATATTTATGAGTGTAAGTGCTTCAAATAACTTCAAATAAAGTGTTTTGAAAACTCAAAAATTTTCTGTGAAAATGAGCTTCAAATTTCGCATTTTTAGTAGTGCTAAAACGCCATTTTCTCTTAAACGGCACATAATTTTTAAAAGAAAATTGCCATTTACGGGTAGGTTTTTGTGTTCTTTAATATTCTAAAATTAATGTTTCTGTTCTACCAATAGGAAACCGAAAAATTAAGAAAATGACAAAAAAAATGTACTTTTGGCGATGATAGATGGTAGCTGGCAAGAAAGAGTATGTGGCAATTCCGAATAGCTAGCGAAGACCCAGGAAAACAGAAAACTAATACGGAAAGTCTGTGCCATTCTGTTTCTGTTTTTTGACAATAAATAAATAAAATAAATACGGTCATGCTTAATTTTTTCAAAATACGAGTAGTTTTTCTTTAATTTTGTGACAAACGTAATAGGCCGCTGTAAATTTACTGCGCTTCGGACAGCTGGATGCGTTGTAAATTAGAATGTGCATTGTATACTATTTCTTTCTTCGTTTCTTAAATTCGAACTTTGTTATAGACTTACACATTAATATTTTAGAAACTGTTTATTTTGAAATATTTGAAATAAGTAAAAAGAATTAATAGCTCTCAGAATAGCGACAATGCAGGGTCTGCAACAATGGAATTCACTTTGCGCTCGCGAATATCTGTGAATTAGTGTCATTGTTGTGACCTAATGGAGCTGTATGAAAAGGAGTTATAATTGTCTAATTGATGTTGATATTTGCAGGCAAATATTTAGTTTTGCACCAAATGCTGTACCATTTGTAGTGAGTAGAGAATTTGTTGCATGGTTTTAAAATACTCTTCCCTAATCATGGCCCAATGGAAGGCATTTCTATATTTCCAGGGTATCAGGCTTCTTTTTCCAATACAGGGTTACAAAACTTTTGCATTCTATCTTTGTGAAGTTGTAGAATTCACATAGTTCTGACAACACTGCAATGGAAATAGTGAGTTCCAAGCGAAGATGTTAGTAGCGCATAAAGTGCAATATTACAGTACTACTTAGCTGTTTCCTCTAATACGGGAAAGTAAGTGCTGTTGTAGCACCACTACTTGAACCTGTGCTGGGATGTTAAGACACAGTGAGAATTTTTTTTTTCATAAATATTTTTACTTTTGAATTTGGTGCTGAGAAAATATTAAAAAAAAATGTTTTTATAACATATTGTAACGACACGCCGGCTCTGAGAACGAAGTATTAATTTAGCGACGCTCCAAGGCTCGTAAATTAAACTTTTAGGCGCGTAGGGCCGGGGTGTCCAACGCGGCGTGTTTTTTGAGCTTTGGGTGCATTTATGACCACTGACGAATAAGGGGGAGCTCAGCGCGATGCAGGGCCGACCGCCCTCACGGTAAATCAAGAGAAGGCACACCAATCCCTCGGAGAGGAGCTCATGCAAGGTAGCCGCCTCGTTTGTTTTTTTTTCTGTCGACCCACCCCGGTGTCGAGCACCCGATGCTGGCGCTGCCACAGTGGGCTGAAATGGGCTGAAACGCGCGCATTAAGATTCACGAGTAATTATGTTAAAATACTTCGTTCAAAATCTTCCTGCGAGCTGCAGATCTTTAATTTAAGATGTTGTAAAACTCAATTTTGTAAATAATTGCAAATTATAGATGGCGTCAGCCTTATTTTGAGTAATTATTTTTATGGGTTTTGGCAGAGATTAGAAAGGCACTCAAGCCTGGCAGAAAGAGGAACATTTAGGAAATATAGTAAAGGGGTGTGTGCCTTCCGATTGTAGGGGGTGCTAATTTCGAATGTGGTATCAAAATAGTAAAATTCAAAATATCGAATCCAAAAAATGAAAAATATTTTTGAAAATGTCATTCAATTGTGGCAAAAATTAAGCATGACCGTATTTATTTTATTTATTTATTTGTCAAAAAACAAAAACAGAATGGCACAGACTTTCCCGTATTAGTTTTCTATTTCCTTGGGTCTTCGCTAGCTATTCGGAATTGCCACATACTCTTTCTTGCCAGCTACCATCTATCACCGCCAAAAGTACATTTTTTTGTCATTTTCTTAATTTTTCGGTTTCCTATTGGTAGAACGAAAATATTAATTTTAGAATATTAAAGAACACAAAAGCCTAGCCGTAAATGGCAATTTTCTTTTAAAAATTATGTGCCTTTAAGAGAAAACGGCGTTTTAGCACTACTAAAAATGCGAAATTTGAAGCTCATTTTCACAGAAAATTTTGAGTTTTCAAAATACTTTATTGGAAGTTATTAGAAGCACTTACACTCGCAAATATAATAATATTTACAAATTGCGGATAATGTGCATATTAAAGATGTGAGAGATCTTTCAAAAAATTTACATTTATATAATTTTTGAAAAAAACAAAAAAACTCAAAATAAACTTCACGCTATACTAATGAGTGTAATTAGCACTATCCGTTACAAAAGTTTCAAGAAAAAAATTGCAGCCATATACGAGAAAATGACGTTTGAGCATTTCTGAAAATGCCGAAATTTGAGATACTTTTCACAGAAAACGGTAGTGTTTTCGAGAAACTTTACTTGACATTATTTAAAGCATATATACTTGTAAATATAATAATGTAAAAAAATCGCTGATAATGTAAATATTAACGACGTGAGAGACAAGTTAAAAAATTTACATTTTTGTAATTTTTGAAAAACCCAACCGATAGACCAATATGGTTTTTATGTGATCTGATATAGTTAATGTACCACTATCTTTACCAAAAGTTTAAAGAAAAAAATTTGGAGCCGTTTTTGAGAAAATCTTGTTTTTGTAATTTTTTAATGTTGCGCATATTGCACGCAATATTGCACGAAAACTACTAAAATTTTGAAAAACATTTACATGACCTTTATGAAAGAACTTAATATGCAGAACAAATTTTATTTGAAGAAAAAATCTCTTTCTTCAATTTTGTAGCAGGAGAAAGACGCCGAAAAAAGTTCAAACTTTCACAATTTTCGAAAATTCAGAGTTATCTGTGAAAATCTGACCTATGCCATGTTAATAAATGTATTTTACTCTATTCATACAAGAAATTTAAAGAAAAACTTTGGAGCCGTTTTTGCGAAAATTTTGAAAATCCCCGGAGGGCTTCATATAAAGTACTCCCAAATTTAGAAGAATCTTTTTCAAAATCTCAAAGCTTCGACTAGAATCAGATCGACCGGTGGATTTCTATTTTGGAAGAAATCGTACGGATGGTTTAGGCGCTAGCAGTGTTCACAGACGGACACAGACAGACGGACGGACGGCCAGACGGACGTTTTCCTTTCAATTGGGTTTTCGGTATCAAGAACCTAGAAAACAGGGTTTCTGGCTACACCACGTGTTAGGGGATTTTTTCCCCTTAATTTAGCAACTGGTTTTATCCACTTATTCGTTTTCACGGTCCGGCAATTAATTTTTTTCCGCCGAAAGTTGGCCATTTTTTCGCGCAGCATTACATAACTTTCCCTATACTACGTATATCACTCCGTGTATACGTACGTATACGGGAAAGTAAAAAACGGACAAAGAAGAGAATAAGAGTAAGGAAGATAGCACACTATG
Organism: Acheta domesticus; assembly: GCA_031308135.1. Classification (NCBI taxonomy): domain Eukaryota; kingdom Metazoa; phylum Arthropoda; class Insecta; order Orthoptera; family Gryllidae; genus Acheta; species Acheta domesticus. The sequence goes on from JAHLJT010009436.1 coordinate 52,808,108, forward strand.
CAACATCTGCAACTTAAGGTTACAGAAAATGAAGAAGCGGTGGAATGCGAGTATTGCAACAGGCGCAACACAACAAATGTGCGGACATCACAGTCGGCGAATTCCAGATGCTTAAACGAAGCAGATACAAACTAACATGGCTATGAACTGATTGCAAACTGCAAATAATTGCTAACAAAAAGAAGAACATGCAAGAAACAGCAACAACGCCAAATGAAACCAAACAAACCTGCAATGAGCTAAACAGGAAATTAGACAATATCAGTGAAACACTGATGCAAAAAATGGCTCTACTTCTAGAATCTCAACTGCGACTAACCGAGACAATATCGTCAACTATACAACAACCACGTGCAGACAATAGCACCTATACATCTGTAATAAAACAAACAGGAAAAACAGCCATCAGAGAGGAAGCAGAGCCCCAGATACGAAGTAAACAAAAAGAAGAATCGGATAAAAGCTCCAACAGGAGACAAATATCACTAACATCACATTTACGAAGGCGCAGGTACCAATCTCAGACAACAAAAGGGGAAAACAAAGAGAACCAGTAATAATTGGAAACATGACGGAGGCATCTGATATTCAAGCAGGACAACGCAGAACATGGCTACACATAGGAAGACTTCACGAAACAACCACGAAAGAAAAAGTAAAAGATTATGTGCAGAAAAAAAGGGATGAATGGAGTCGTTGAATGTGAGGAGGTCGACACACCAGGGAAACTAAAAGCATTCAAACTCGGCATACCACATGATGAACTAGAAATCATCACGGCAGAAGCTTGGCCAACGGGTGTACTGGTAAAGAAGTACATTTTTCGTAGGTTCGGACGAGAAGGCTCAAGACTTTAAAGAACAAAATCGTGGAACATCTATCTTCCTGTGGAATGTAGAAGGTTTGGAAAGCATAAAAAGAAACTCGCCTCTCAACATACCAACATACCGAAACATGTGCCACCAAAGAAATAGATTTACAAGGATACTATGGTACCCACAGCCTAGCAACGCAAGGAGAAGCAGGAAGACCCAGTGGTGGTGTATCCTGTTAGTTCAAGCCCACATTAGCGCCAATAAGAATACTTCAAAAGACCACAAACACCATAAGAGTTCCAACTAATCTATTCACAGTGATAGCAAGCTACTATCAACCGGTATTTCAAATAGAAAATATAATAGAAGAACTAAAGGAAGCTCTAGCGAAAGCAGAAGACAACCCAATTTTACTTGCAGGAGATTATAACTGTCGCACCGATAAAAGATCACACAAAACGGAGCTACTATTAGAGTACTTACAAGAAGGTTTTGAACTAATAAACAATCCTAAACACCCATCATACATATACCACAATGGAAACAGCACAATAGACCTAGTATTCCTGAACTCAAGAATGAAAGCATAAACTAAATCTATGCAATCAACCATTATACAACTCCCGTACAGAAAACACCTACCAGTACCCGCAACGATAGAAACAAAAACTATCACAAAGCAAAACCCAAAACAACCACAAGGGAAAATAGGAAGACAACTGGATCTCTCAAAAGTAGAGAATTCCAAAACGGAAATAAGGAATATAAAAGAAATAATTAACGAAGGGAAAATCGAAGAAGCAACAACGCGGATAGAGCGAATAATGAAATCAGCCCAGTACGATACACACAAAAGAAAAGAATGGTTCGATACACACAAAAGAAACCACGGTTGGATGCCGAATGCCACAAGGAGAGACAGAAGGTCCTACAACATCTACACAGATTACAAAACATGGAAACCGCTCTAGACACTCGTATCTACACTCAAGCAAGACGAAAATACAAAACGCTTCTGAGAAGAAAACAAGAAAATCACACAGAACAAGAGGCTCAGAAAATCATAAATTTAGCGGAAACCAACCCATTCACAGCTCTCCAGCCACGGAAGACGTTTTTCACTCAGGCAATTCAAATGAAGGAATGGGAAGAACATTTCAAAGTCATTCTCAACACGGAAAACAGAGCAAGCATACAACGCAATCGAAAGAAGTCCAGAAAACTTCTACCCAATAACGGAGGACGAGATAACAGAAACAATACAAGGATTAAAAACCCGGAAAGTGGCCGGACCAGATGAAACGTACAACGAACATCTAAAAGAAGTCATACACGTACTAGCAGACACATGGAGGGATTTCACTCATTATTCAATAAATGCATAGGTTACGAATCAAATCCCCAGCAGCTGGAGAACATCTATCATCACATTAATTTACAAAGGGAAAGGAAATGCACAATTCCCTGACTCGTACAGAGGAATAGCCCTGAGTAACACCATCGCCAAAGTTTTCACGAAAATAATCACTAAAAGAATGACTAAAGAAATTGACCACCTAATACCAGAAGAACAATTTGGATTCCGGAAAGGAAGATCAACACTACAAGCCATCTCCATTCTGCAAACAGACATACAAGATGCCCTCACGATACCTAAAGGAAAACTCTATACAGCATTCATCGATTACAGCAAGGCATTTGACTCCATAGTTCCCGGAAATATAAAAGGAAAACTGGAAGAAATGCTTGGACCAGAAAACTATCTCGCAATCACCACAATAAACATGCTAAAACACAACGCCATCACCATAGACAATAACATTGAAAGATCTAAATCAGTCACTCAATCGAACGGGGTACTACAAGGAGACCCCCCTGAGCCCCCTATTGTACAACGTCGCAACAGCTGATATAATACAAGCGGTAACCACAGAAAGTACCAAAGCATACCTCTATGCCGACGACATGGCCTTATCCTCCAAAAACCACGAATATCTACAAAATAGCTTAAACAAACTCGCAAGATGGGCCGTGGAAAACGGACTGAAAATCAACATCAGCAAAAGCGCACTAATGATCTTCAGAAGTGGGGGAAAGGTAGCGGAGAAAGAAAATCTTAAGATTGGAAACGAAAAACTCGAAGTAGTTAATGACTACAAATATTTAGGAATTACCATGCAAACATCAGGAACCACCTTCGAGATCATCAGGTGGCCGTACTGCTAGAATAGTGCTACCAAATATTATTGTTATATTATTTCAAATATTGTGATATTTAATTGAATTATCTTAGAATAATTTGATTCTACATCATCTAAATCTACTATTTTACCAAAAGATATAAAAATTACGAAAAACTCAAGATCTTATTATAATACTCATCTCCCTTACGGCAGACGAATTGTCTTGGACAATACAAACATGTTTTCATCTGATGTTCAAACTTCTGCTCAATACGTTGGTATGCAAGCAACTCCAGTTCAAGGTATGGAATATTCAACCTCACAACCACCAAATTATCAGCAATCTTCTTATCCAGCTACTTCAGAAACATCTTTTCAAGAATCTTCGGCAAACCTAGTATCACAACCTGAAACTAACATAGAAGACATCTCTAACAACGTTCGTCGTCCACACCCCACAGATGCTCCAGAAAACCCTTCCAAAGGATCAAAATCATCTACCCCCACGTATAATATTCCAACCCACTCCAGATATGAACCTTTAGCTAATCTACAAGAATCGTCTACTTCAACTTCATCACATCAAAAAGTTCCACCTACAACAGTGATTGGCATCAACTATCCTTTCTTACTTCAAGACATCGGAAAAGTGGTTCATAATAACTATTCAACAAAATCCAAAATTCGTTTTACAGGCATTGATGACCATCGAAACTTCATAAAATTCTGTGAAAGTAATAATATACAATTTTATATATTTCAAGATCCGAGCAAGAAAGCATTCCAGCTAATGTTTAAAGACATTCCAATCTCATTAAGTGAATTAGAAATTTTCAATGAACTCATTCGCCTAGAATATCCAGTGCTTCAAGTTCGGCCTCTTTATGACAAACTAAGACATCCTCTTCAAACTTGTGCAATAGACTTAACAGACTCCTATCAAGCCAGAACTATTTTAAAATTAGATCGTTTGTATCATTCCATTATAAAAGTTCAATCAAAATCAAATCGATTTACCCCTGTTCAGTGTAAAAATTGTCAACGTTTTGGACATTCACAGGCGAACTGTAAATTGAAACCCAGATGTGTTAAGTGTTCTCAACCCCATCATTACTCGGTTTGTCCAAAGCCACAGTCCGCACCTCCCAGTTCTGTAACCTGTGGACAGACTCATTCTGCCAATTATACAGGATGTTCATTTTACAAACTTGTCTTAAATAAGAAGATAAATAAACCTAATAATAATTTACCTTCCACACATACTTTCACCTCTTCTACACCCACTAATAACTTTTCCCCTACCATAAACTCTTATTCCACTATTCCTACTACTTTACCTCAAAACCCTTCAAACCTTCTTTTAATTTACATAAAACACATTTCCCAACACTTTCTAATACACAAACTAACATTAACAACTCTCCTTGGACAAATAACTTACACAATCCTACACAACATACCTCTCCCTCTTCTTATAATATTCAACAAATTATTACAACAATAATATCACAAATTCTTTCAATTCTTCTTCAACTTCAAAATATTATTGAATCGTTCTCAGAATAAATAATTAATAAAACTACCAATCAACTAACACTTCTCAACTGGAATGCTAATGGTTTGAAAAGACAACAACATACTTTCGAACATTTTCTATACACTCATAATGTACACATTGCTTTTATAACTGAGACACATTTACTCCCAACCGACAAATTCTATATCTCCAACTATAAAATTTATCGTTTTGACAAAACTAATTCAGTGGCCTCCGGAGGAGTTGCTATACTCATTAAACACTATTCATTCCAATTTAACAATCATCCTTCTCTTGAAATCCTTTCTTTAATAATCAATATAAATAATCTTGATTACTATTTTTCAGTTGCCTACAAACCCCCAAAATACACATTTCCTCTCGTAACATTTAAAAACATCTTTAACAGTATAAACAAAAACATTCTTCTTGGCGATTGAAACTGTAAACATCAAATTTGGGATTGTAATACTACCAACCCTAACGGAATTATATTACATAATTTTCTCATTCCTAATAATGTACAAATACACTCCCCCTCTGAACCTACTTACTATTCATATAATAATAATATTATTCCTGAATTTCTTGATATTATTCTTACACAAAATTTTCCTTTCCCTATAATAAATACAAAATGTACTTCCCGAATTAGATTCTGACCATTTTCCAATTCTTGTAACTTTATCTTTTTCCTTTAATATTTCTTCTTCTACTTTCACGCCTCTTTTTTAAAAAATTAGGTGGCCTGACTTTCAACACATTGAAAATAATATTAAGTTTCCTCATAATATACAATTTACAAATGATATTGACAATTACCTATCTTATTTTACCACTACAATACATAACACACTTTACTCTCATTCGAGCTTTATACCTAATTTTCCCCCTAGCCCCTATAAACCACTACCTTTTCGTATTCTTAATCTAATCAAAACTAAACACACTTTACGTCGTTATTGGCAGATAACTCGACGTCCCGATATTAAATCTAAACTTAACAAAATTTCGCGAATAATAAAGTCTAGAATACATTTATTTAAATTTCATCAATATCAAAACTTTCTTCAACAATACACCCTCAATCTAAACAATTATGGTTTACAATTAAACGACTTTATAATGACAAAACTCTCATTCCTGTCCTACGAGACTCTTCCTCCACTGCCTTAAATGATCCTGAGAAACTTGAATTACTGAGCTCTCACTTCCAATCTTCTTTTATCGCTAATCCAATACATAATACTCAACGTCACAATCATACAAGGTGTGTCCAAAAAGTCATGAAATACATTTTTTTAAAAAACAATTATTGGCGATAAATGCACAAAGCTTTAAAATTCTTCAAAGTAGTCACTATTAGCATCTACACATTTTTTTCAGCGCTTCACCCATGATTGGTAAGCCCCCTGGACCTTCTCAACCGGAACCTCGTTTAAGAACGTTGTCACAGCCTTTTGGATGTCCTCAATGGTCTCAAAACGGGGTTCTTTGAGCACGGTTTTAATCCTGGGAAACAGGAAGAAGTCCGGTGGAGAGGGGTAAGGACTGTAGGGTGGCTACGGCAGTGTTCCCAGGTTGTGCTTGGCCAAGTACTCGCGGACTCGCAGAGATGTGTGGCTCGGCGCGTTGTCGTGATGCAACAGCCACGTACCGGCGATGTCTTTTCGCACTCGGAGGACCCTTGTTCTTAATCTTTCCACGACATCTACGTAGAAGGTGTCGGCTAAAAACCGAACACTCAGTCTCTGGTCAGAATTCATCAATTCACGAACACGATTCACATTGGCTTCGTTTCTGCTTGTTGATGGTCTTCCAGAACGAAGGTCATCGTCCACCCCTTCCTGGCCATCCTTAAACTTCTTCACCCACCTCGTAACTGGCACATAACTCATTACAGACTCTCTGTAGGCTTGCTTTAACACTGCGTGAGTCTCGGAAGGCGTTTTATCGAGCTTCGTGCAAAAACTCGATCGCCCAACGTTGTCCGACCGAATCACTCATCGCGTGTCGTGACGAGGTCGCGAAACAGAGGCGCACTTATTCAACGATGCTGATGCTACCGTTGCTCGGAGCAGACTGCGCTTTGATGCGCTGTAAAGCTGAGGGTCCCCCCCACCTAACCCAATCAGTCCGAGTGCGCTGCGACTATAGTAGCTCTGCAAAAAAATATATTTCATGACTTTTTGGACACACCTTGTATAACCCACTTCCTTTCCCTTCCTAATTATAACGTTCCACAACTTATTTCTTTTATATCACCTACTGAAGTTCATAATATAAAAAAATCAAATTCGCAAATCAACTGGATTTGATCTAATTACTAACAATTCACTCGAATTTTTAGGTAATAAATCCACGAAACTATATTACTTCACAGACTTTATACATTCACTTCTCAAAATAACATTATTTATCCTTCACAATTTGGATGTATGCACAAACATTCTACTCTTCATCAGCTATTGCGTATTACTGAACACACAGAAAATTCTTTTCATTTAAAACAACATTCACTTGCAATCTTTTTAGATGTAGGAAAGACATTGGACAAAGTTTCGCACGATGGTTTAATGTATAAACTTCATCTTGTAGATATTCCTATTTATCTTATAACTATTATTCAAAATTTCCTATCTAACAACTTTCATTGTTAAATATAATAATTCTTTATCTCAAAAATTTTACATCTCTGCCGGGGTCCCTCAAGGTTCTTGTCTTTCTCCTCTGCTATTCAATATCTATCTATCCGACATTCCAAAATTCGCTTCTTCTAAATTAACCCTTTTTGCAGATGATACAAGCACTTATTAACGCACACACTAATATTCTTCTTGCCAGAAATAAACTTCAAATAGATCTTAATCGTTATTCGGTATGGGCCAACAATGGGAGAATCAGAATCAAAATGGATAAATTGCCAAGCCAAAATATTTATGTTATGTAAGCCAATAACCCCACCTCCCCTTCTAATTCATAACACTCCTATTCCTTGGCTTTCTTCCTCTTCATCTATTAAATATTTAGGTATCAATCTGGACACAAAACTGAACTGAAAAATTCACATTAAAAATGTTATAAAAAACTACCATTAAAATACATAAACTTAATTCTCTCATAAATAATAACTCAACTCTCCGTATTAAAACTGCTAAATTAATATACACTTCAATTATTAGACCTACTTTAACTTATGCTTGTCCAATATGGTCAAATGCAGCAAAATCAAATATACAAAAACTTCAAATCATTCAAAACAAATTCTTTAGAAAAATTCTACATGCACCTTGGTTTATTCCCAATACACAAATTCACAATGAACTAAATCTCCCTACAATCCATGATTTGATTAAAAATTATAGTTCAAATTTTTAATACTCTTCCTTCAATACATCATGCAGAATTTTTTTAATCTTGGTAAAACTTATCCCTTTCCTCGTAGAATTAATTCCAAATTTCCTAAAGATAAATTTCATCCTCCGTAATTTTATTTTCTCTTCTTTCCCATGTTTCTTAGTCTTATATATTTGTCTAATTCTTAAAGACATACCTTCATAAATCCTCTTACAGAGGTTACTGTTAGTGTTCAAAACGACTGTCCATATATTGTAAATTTCAATGCTCTAAAAAGACAAATTGTCTAACAGGAAGTAATAAATTAATTAAAAAAGAAAAGGAAACACCTTCAACAAACATGTAAAACAAAAAGCAATTGCCGCCATAGCTGCGATGAGATACGTCAGACAAATAAGAGAAATATCCCTAGAAACGGCAATGAAAATTTTCGAAACAAAGATAATACCTATATTAACATATGGAATCCACATATTAGGAGAACACCTGAAACTGAGAGATCTAAAAGTATTAGAAAACATCAAGGCACTGTACCTGAAGAAAGTACTAGGCGTATCAAAATACACACCATCCAGATACGTATATCTACTAACCAGAGAGCCCTTCCTAATTGAGGACCTAAGATATAATCTATTACTACCGTCTACCACAGCATATAACAATCTGCTTGCGGAAAGACAACAGAAGAGAGAAGAGGTGGAAGAACTTTTCTACTGCACGAGTGCCATGATTGACAGGAGTTGGACAAAACCAAACCAGGAAATGAGAAGTGTAGTAAACAGATTAGCGGTGCATGGATTCCACCATAAACTCTGCAAGACAACCACATATCACGCCGCCAGTGGTCTATGCGTGTGCAAACTGTGTAACGAAAAGTGTACCAAGTATCATGTGCTTTCTTGCAAGGAAAGCAACAAAACAATTACGGAGCTCAGCTCCGAAGACTGAACTGTAAGCTCCATGCACACTTGTGCGCATTTCTTAATTATTACAATTAGTTCTTTCCCGTAGTTCCGCGGTCATAGCGCATGAGCGCATTGCGCGTGTTTCAACCATAGAGGAGAGTATGTATCTCTCCTCTATGGTTTCAACATGCGGTGGTCGGAAGTCACGTGATTTTGGGGATATCGGCAGGGTTGCCAGAACGTACCATAATTTTCATCCCCAAAAATAAATGTAGCATAATACCATAATTGTACCATAGTTTTTTAAAGATCAAAAATTGTGAAATGTTACTGATTTTATACTAATGGCGTATTCGGAAACTAATATTTTTCTCAGACAAAAAGAATCTGTCCTTTATTTTCTCGTTAGTAAGATTCAATTGGATTCAAAAGTGCATTCTCCGAGAAAAATAATAGATTCCGAATACGCCATAAGAGTAAGATTTTATATAAATTCTTGCTCTCTCATACTTTAACTTGTGAACCATTTATCTCACTTTTCTCTCATGAGTGTGATTCATTGCTGGATTGGAAATACGATAACACTTTAGAGTGAGAGAGTTATATGTGATGTTAACAGTCTAAAGAGATAAATAGTCTAGATCGTAATTCCACTCCTGCCATTTAAAGAAACCGCAATGCTCTAAATTTATTTGAAATTTACTTAATTAAAACTTGCACATAATCTCAACAAATTAAATGGTCAAAGTATAACTTACTTATGGCCAGATTTTGTCATTTTGTCTGTATTAAAGGAAATAAATAAACTTCGAAAAAGTCATAGATTATATTTTTAATAGATTATATATCAAATAAAATTAACAAATCTCTGTAAACAAACATATCATTATATGTATCGTATCTAAATCTAATCCGAATTCTCAACCGTAATGGTCCATTATGTATTGTGTTCTGTCTGACAGACCATTTGACCATAGAGGAGAGATATGTATCTTTCCTCTATGCCATTTGACTGACAGGGCCATTTGAACACAATACAGGGAATAATTAAGAGATATTTTTCATCTAATAATATATTTGATTAGTGTAAAATATTATTATTATTATTATTATAGTGTAAAATCATATAAAAGCATGTAAATCTACAAAATGTACCATAATTTTGTACATTTCCGTTGTACCATATTGTTCCATAATTTTATGCCCCCACTTCATAACTCTTTGCCCCACTCCATAATTCACGTTATTGCATCTAGCAACCCTGGATATCGGCTGCTTGTATTGTGTGTAATGTATCTTTGCGTGCTGTTTGTATTGCTGAAATTGCATTTCGATAACTTGCTGTACATAAATGTCACTGATTTTGATTATCAATGGCAGAATGCCTAGCATTGAGTAATAACAGCAAATTTGATTCATGATTCCCATGGATTTATTTCTTTTACAAATAAGAATATTCTTTATTTGTAGTCCTATGTAATTGTACTTGTAAAACTGGTTTAGTGAAGTGCAGAGTTGAGTGTGACAAGATAGACAACATGAATTTTCGTAGACAATATGAGTTTTCGTGTAGCAAATAAGAGTAGAATTCACTTTTCTGCTGTTAGCAACATTTTTAGGGTTGTTTAAATATATATGTGAATGAATATAGTATATGAATATAACAATGAAAACAAACGTCTTTATCTCTGTCTACAATAAAGGCAGATTCTGCTCATTGTTAACAGGACATAAAATAGGCCGTTTTTTATGTCCATTAAAAAAGACGGTTTCCAAGACAATTGTCCTTGTTACCGTGAAAAAATTACTTCATTCATGGGAATTTAACGAAGTATCCCTTAGTAACCTCTGTTACTTATTGCTGTTCCCCGAGATATCAAACACCTTATTGCAATATAAAATTACGAACTTTTTCACATATTTTTATATTATAATTTTTATACAGATGTAGAAACATGTTCTTATTTCGTAAGCTAAGTGTGTGTTTTTTTCACGGTCTCGGTTGATTTTTTGGCCTCGACCTACGGTGTCGGCAAAAAGTTCAACATCAACGCTGAAAAAACACCTACGTCTAGGGTTGCCAGATCCCTTCTGAGAAAATCCTCCAAATAACCTAGTGGGGAAGAAAGGTAACCGGTGAATAAAGCTTGACTCTGACACTGGGGCTGATAATTTCAAAATAGCTGTACGTTCACAAGAAGTTTAAAAATAAATACTCTTGTGCATAAAGCCTACCTATTAAGCCTAGCCTTATGACTTAAATACTTGTTCAATGTCTAGAAAAAAGGGCAAATATATGTCTAAAAAAAAGGACTTTGGCATACCTGCATAATACCTGCATGCTGTTCAAAACTCAAACATTTGTGCATAGGCCATTTCTTTCAGAAGTCATAAATACTTGTATACAGTATTGACGATTTAAGTTAGGCGAAAAAAGGCGTACTGCCCACAGCCCTTCCAGGATACAAGAACTCCGCCCAATGGACGCCCAAAATGCATTTTCTTCCCGCAAGTCCACGCTTGCTTTTCCCCAATTGGCGGTATTCCGCCCAATATGGCATCCCTGTGTACGTGGCGAAAATAAATGAACTATTTCGTTCTTTTTCGTTTCGTTTCGTTCTTCTCTAAAAAGAACGATCGTATAAAGAACCGTCCACATAAATGAACGACTTTGCCCATCCCTAAAATGAATAAAGAAGACTGAAATTTGCACGACCTATGAATCAAGAAAATTCTCGAAAGGTGGGCGACCTGAATATGTTAACGAATATGTAACGTTTTTTTCAAGAGATATTTAAGAAACTTAACAAAAGTAATATTTTATCTTGTCTTGAATATTTAATAAAATGAAGGCAAACTTGAACAGAAGGTTTTTGAATTCATATCTTTGATATCCTTTATTGCATTATATGAAAATTAATTCTAGAGATAATTTTTAGTGTTTAACTCATTCATTTGTCCATTTGTCCTTTTTTCAAAACGCTGTTATTTTCACGGACGCAGGAGGACGCAGCTGCATTTATTCTTAACGTGTAGTTATTTTAATAGACTACTTTTCCAAAAAATCCTATTGAGGAAGAAAAAAGTTAGTCTTTTAATGTGAGACTTATTTTCCCATTTAAATAACATGGGGATTCATTGTATTGACAAAAATGCTTCGTTTTGAATGTTTTTTCTAATGTATATTGCAATCAAAATGTGATTTAAAACTTGAAATGGGATTCAGGAACTCATAAATAGCATATACAGTCACATTATTTGCCACTTCTGAGAATTTTTTCTTCTTCCAATGCGCGCATTTCATGCAAATATCAACATAAATTAGACAATTATAACTCCTTTTTCGTACAGCTCCATCAGGTCACAACAATGACACGTAATTCTCGCGAGCGCAAAGTGAATTCCATTGTTGCAGAATGCTTTGTCGCTATTCTGAGAGCTATTAATTCTTTTTACTTATTTCCAATATTTCAAAATAAACAATTTCTAAAATATTAATGTGTAAGTTTATAACAAAAGTCCGAATGTAAGAAACGAAGTAAGAAATAGTATATAAAATTGTAAATTCTAATTTACGACGCATCCAGCTGTCCGAAGCGCAGTAAATTTACAGCGGGCTGTTATGTTTGTCACAAAATTATAGAAAAACTACTCGTATTTTGTAAAAATTAAGCATGACCTTATTTGAAGATGTAGTTTTGATAAATACATTCAACTGAGAAAAATTTGTATTTTTAAAATTGTTAAGAAAACGACGCGCAGTCAATTCTGTGGGGGCTATTATGTTTGTCAGGAAATTATAGAAAAACTAGTCGTATTTTCAAATAATTCAACATGACCTTATTTGAAGATCTGTTTTTGATGGGCATATTTCATTAAGAAAAACAATCGTGTCTTCACAATTGTAGTTGTAGAAAGACGCCAAAAGGTTTAAATTTTTTTTAAAGTTTTGCAAAATCAGGTATTTCAACGAACATGAAACCTGCACCATTCTCTTGAGCTTCCTTTATGCTATCTCAGGTTCCAATTTAACGTTGTGCTGTTTTTAAGAAAAAATTATTTAAAGAAAAGAAAAAAAATTGTCTATTTTTTTTAATTTGTTTATTTTAAGTCGCATCAACACCTATGGTTATTAGCGACTACAAATTTATACATAACATTTTCTTCTGTTATAAAAACAATGATAAAATGAAAAGTACTGAAAAACTATACAGAATAATTTAACAGTTTTGAATTACATTTAGAAGGATTATAGGTCATTTAAAAAATTACCTGATTTGCAGAAATGTAGTACTTTTTTTGATAATCCTCGGATGTTAGGATAAGTTCTTCCTCATGCACATCAATATTCTGCTCGCGTCTGTTGTCCTGAAATAGATTACAGTAGTATAGCAAATGATGGATGTTGAGAGAGGTATTGCAGGGCACACAGGTGGGAGGGGGATCTCTGGTTAGAAGATGCTTGTGACCAAAATTACAATGACCAGTTCTTATTCTTGATAAGATCACCTGTTCTTTTTTAGAAAAGTCTTGTCTATGTTGACACAATTTTTCGAAAAAAACTACTTATGTTTTTGAAAAAATTGAACATGGCCTTATTTCAAGGCCTGTTTTTATGAACACATTTCATTAAGAACAAAAATTGTATCTTCATAATTGTAGTTGTAGGAAGATGCCGAAAAAATTTTGATTTTTTTCAATTTTCGAAAAATCAAAGTTTTCAACCAACATAAAAACTACGCCAATCTGTTAAATGACCTTCAGACTATCCTACAACAAAATTCAGTCAAAATTTTGGCGCTTTTTTATTTTTGAAAAATTTGAAAATATCCCAGGGGCTTCATGTAAAGTACCCTTCAAAATTAAAATATCAGTTTCAAATTCAATGGGCCGCGAGATTATTTAGATCGATTGGGGTGTATCACTTTTGGAGAAAATCGACTGAGCGGTTTAGTCGCTAACGTTGTTCACAGACGGAGGGACAGACGGACGTTTTGCTTTCAATTGGTTTTTTGGTATCAAGGACCCACAAAACAGGGATTCTGGCTACGTCAAGTTAGGGGATTTTTCCCCCTTAATTTAGCAACTGGTTTTATCCACTTTTTCTTTATCATGGTCCAGCAATTAATTTTTTTCTGCCGAAAATTCGCCGTTTTTTCGCGCACATAACTTTATCTGTACTACGTATTTGCTCCGTATATAATACGTATACGAGAAAGTAAAAATTTATTGCTTTGAACACTTCATTCAGGGCCTAGAGACCGTTCTAATTCCTACGTTTCAATAGATTCATCTTCATGCATACGCCCGCGGTATTGCGGATTTTTATTTTAATTATTATTTGCTTTTATTATTTTTTACCTTTACTATTTATTTATTATTTACGTATCATAATTATAGTTTTATGTATAATTTACTATTGAAAGTAATTTCGTACGAACTTTTATTTATACTGCGATTTTGTAGGAAGAGCTCTCAAGATAACTCAAATCCCATCTTCGCGATGGAATATGTCACGGCATTTCGTATCATTCACAGTCGTTCCGCTAGATTTCGCACGATCGCGACCGTATGAAGCAGTGCTTGCAATCATGCGACTTCTACCGGCAAGACCGAGAAAAGACGCGAAATGCCGTGACATATTCCATCGCGAAGATGGGATTTGAGTTATCTTGAGAGCTCTTCCTAGAAAAATCGCAGTATAATGTACGTGCTGCTGTAGCACGTAGTAGCTTGTTTCATTCTATTTCGAAAACACCTCGTAGTCTGCCCACTGAATAATGCTTGAATGGTTGAGCATTATTCATGATAATCATTGTATGATTATGCATTGCTTTAGGTATTTCATCTTTATCTACTTGCAGTTACATGTTCGTTGTAGGACTTAGTAAGATAATAGTTGCATGATTATGAATTACTTCATGAATATTCAAGCGATTTCCTTCTTTATCTATGTTGAAATGCCAATTGAAGTTATTTGCATAATTTCGAAATTTGGAGTAGGCAACTAGGAAGATAGAAGGGGATATAATTCATTCCCCATGTTACGAAAATATTTATGAAAAATTAGTCTACTTTCCATAATTAACGAAAGTGAATACGCGGTCTCCACGCGCGTTAAAAGTGAAGTTATAATTTTACTTTCACGCTACCTTTTAGTCAGTAGAGAGAAAATTATGTAATGCTCCAGGGACAAAGACGAGTTTTTGGGAGAAAAACTCTCATTGCCGGGCTTGGGTAACGAAAAATGGGTTCATCTAGTTGCTAAATTTAGAAAAAAATCCTCTAATGCATGGTGCAGCCAAAATCCTTGTTTTGTGGGACCTTGATATAAAAATGTAGATTAACTGGAAAATGTGTGTCTGTTCGTTCGTCTGTCTGTGAACAACTCAAACGGCTAAGCAGTAGAACCGAAATATTACTTTGGGAATATTAAAAAAGAGTGAAACCTTGTCCTAAATAGGAGAGGTTCTAGTACTACGAAACCGAAAACCTATATAGGAACAGGTTTTACTCTTCTTTAATATTCCCAAAGTAATATTTCGGTTTCATTACTAGGAAACCGAAAAATTGAGAACATTTTGTTTAAATGTACTTTGGACGGAGATAGATGCCAACAGGAATGAGGATGGGATAAGACCGAAAAGCTAGCCCAGACTAAAGAAAGAAGAAAACTTAATTCGAGAAGGTCTGAGCCATTCTCTAGCACCACTACTTTTACTTTCTCATATATGTACGTATATACGGAGTAATTACGTATTATCGAGAAAGTTTGGTAATGCTGTGGAAAATCGATTTCGAGATTTCAGGGGACATACACATTTTGTAGTCCCCTGAAACCGAAAAAGTGTGTGTGTGTGTGTGTGTGTGTGTTTTCAATTCCGTCTGACCATCCATCTGTCATCTACAACATTAGCGTCTAACCTACGCGTTCATTGAAAAATATGGAGTCGTTTTTAAGGAAATGTCTTTCAAGCGTTACTGTAAATGAGAAATTTGAAGCTCTTCTTCCCAGAAAACTTTTGAGTTTTCGAAAAACTTTATTGGAAGTAATTTCAAGTATGTTTTCTTACAAATGCAACAATTTATATAAATCTCTGGAAATGTGCGTATTAACGGCGTGAGAGTTATTTAAAAAATATATTTGTTTAATTTTTGAAAAAACAAAAGAATACCGCAAATTGGATTTTACGTCATATGCAATTCAAAAACTAATTCGTACGAAAAGTTTGAAGAAATATTTTGGAGCCGTTTTTGAGAAGGTATTGAAACATTTCTGAAGATGCGGAATTTTGAGCTCTTTAGAAAACTGTTCAGTTTTCGAGAAACTTTTAAAGACATCATTTAAAACACACATAAATGCACGATAATGTGAACAAATCGCCGCTAATGTAAATATTAACGACGAGAGACATAAAAAAAATATTCTCATAAATTTGGGAAAAAAACAAAAAAAAGTAGGTGAAATGGCGTTTGTCATCTTATAGAGTACATTTTGCAGTTTCCCTATCAAACGTTTAAAGAAAAAATTGGAGCCGTTTCTGATTCTTGTGTATGATATTTTTTAATACCGCATATATTTCATGCAATATTGCGCGAAAAATACTCAAATTTAAAAAAGTACAGAATATTAACGAAAGAACTAATTATAGAGAAAAAATATTTTTAAAGGAAAAATCTCTCTTCAATTTTATAGTAGTAGAAATAAGCTGAAAAAAGTTTAAGAAAAAAATTGTAGCTATTTTTGAGAAAATATTGCAAATGTTCCTGAGGCTTCGTGTAAAGTACTCCCAAATTTAAAGAATGTTTTTCAAAATAGCAAAGCTTCGAGTCCAGCTAGATCGACCAGGGAATATCCATTTTGGAAAAAAATCCTACGTATGGTTTCGGCGCTAGTGGTGTTCACAGACGGACATACAGTATATGTGTTTGTTAAGGAACTTTAAGTGTTCATGGCCGCAAGCGTCTGCCTAGCCATAGTAGGAAGGCCGGTGCCTAGGCGCTATCCCCTATGCCAGTCTGGTCTTATACGTAACAAATTCGCTTTTGAAAAACTTGTGTTGTACAAAAACTCTTTATACGAACACAAAATTTCGAAAAGATAATTTTAATTGTTGAGATGAAATGTAGCTCTTAGTTACGTAAAAATACAATGAACATTTTGCATGTAAGAGCCTAACATATGAAAAAGCTTTTTTACAAGTAATTACAAGAAAATTGTAGAAAAGACAATAATAATTGTAACGTAGCCCTTAGGATACATAAACATACAATGAAAATTTTACTAGTAAGAACTTAAAATATAATTTCAAATTATATTTACAAGTATTTACAAATGATTTTTATTGATAGTTATTCTACGTGTGTGCCGTGTAAAGGGCGTAGCCTTACGGACAAATCTTTGACTCCAACTCTGCTGTTACGACACCCTGGACAATCGTCTCTGGCGACCGTTCAACAACTTGCCCATCATTTTGTTACTGCTGGGCCATCCTGCTTGCAAGTTGCCCTCGTGTGTGTTGTGATCCCGCCGTGACAGTGACCAGTTTTGGAATAGACTTATTCGGGACACTCATGTTACGGCCCCTGTCACGAGGAGCACAGTGTGATTCTGCCATCTAGAGCAAGATGGTGATGAACCATACATATATGTTGGGTTGTGTCTGAATGGGGACTATTGGGGACAGTAACTGAGTACCGGGGATTCATAACTTGCGCTGGGAATTCCTCGTGGGACACAATACTTTTGCTTCCTTTCTTTTCCAGGCGAGCAGTCTCCAACATGTGCTGGGGATTCCTCGTAGGACACAAAATTGTTTAGCTTCCTTTCTTTTCCAGAGATGAGCAGTCTCCAATATGCGCTGGGGATTCCTCGTGGGAAACAAAATTGTTTAGCTTCCTTTCTTTTCCAGAGGCGAGCAGTCTCCAACATGTGCTGGGGATTCCTCGTGGGAAACAAAATTGTTTAGTTTTCTTTCTTTTCCAGAGGCGAGCAGTCTTCAACAAGGACTGGGGATTCCTCGTGAAACATAAAATACTTTAGCTTCCTTTCTTTTCCAGAGACGTGCAGCCTCCAACATGCGCTGGGGATTCCTCGTAGGCCTGCAGATTCTCTGCCTTGCGGGAAGGGTTACGCCCTTCGATCCGTTGCAGTGGGTACCCGCGGCTCTGAAGTATTCATTGCTGGACTTCGTGTCTAATGGCTTACCGGCTATAATGCACGCGCAACGCCTCCTCCTGCCACAGCATGAAGACAATTCAAAAAGGTAAATGCTCTAGTTCCAGAAAATATAGCTGTCATTGATCTAAAAGGCCAAAAAAATTCTCTTCATCAGGTAGTGAGATAGTACGGTAATTGGAACTCCATCATAAAGACAGAATTTTTATGTTATGTCAGATACGAGAATATCGGGTTGCGAGTACGTACGGTGTCCTCCATACTTACCCCACGAAATGCCCCATTGGATACGTCATGGAGCAGCAGAAAATAATACAATTTTTGTACGGAAGATTGGTAATAGCACAGAGTAGTATTTTTTAAAGAAATTTTGCACTAAAAGTTTCCCCCAAGTACGCATCGTAATAAAGCGCTAGAAAGTTCAGCTCATTGGCTCATACTGGTAGCCGCGGGCAGTGGTGCGAACCGACTGCCGAAATCGGTGTGAATCCGATCGCAGGCGAGTCTCATCACGACCTTACTTTAAAATTACAATAATGGACGGATTTTCTCGCATCTGATATGTATGTAAATGTAATTGCCCCGTGTCTCCCAAAGCCCGTAAGTGAAGTGTATGTTTTAGTCCATGTGGCGGTGGTGTGCCTCCCTCGTTGGAATGTGAGAACCATCGCACACAGCAGCCAGAGAAACATTAGCGTCGGCTAGGGGGCAACGGCGTCCATTTGTAGGGGGAGCTGAAGCCGCAGTAACTTGCCTCAGGTCCCAACTTAATTAGGATGCCGAGTTTTTCATTCCAAACAAATAAAAATCAAGTATTTATTACTAACATTTACTTATTTAAATTAACCGTTATAATTTATTTCTGTTGGATGGGGAAATGAATTTTATTCATACATAGGCGGGGGTAGTTTGAATTTGTTTGAAGTACGGGTCCCCTGTGCATCAACTGCTTCAGGCCTCTTTGTTTTCTGTGTGTGATTCTGCCTGCGTGAATTCCCATTCTAGATATCTCCAACAATATGGCTCCACCTCAGCAGGGACGCATTTAAGCTACTGCACATTCTTTCGACCAAATGTCTGGACACTGATTAACTAGTGAGCGCGGAACGCTAAACCGCGTGAACTTGGATGATGTACTTTGTTCATTACGAAGAAATCAAGTTATATGTTTCTTTTAAGTGATTTTCTATGATTTTGTAAACTGGAGTTTTTAGATTTCTTTGTATTTATGGATTTTTTCTAATCTATCGCATGAATAATATAATTTAAAAGGCAAACTGGAATCCAAACTTCTATTTCACATTTCTCTTCAGAGTAATTTAAATCTAGTTTTTAATGTTAGAGAACCTTTCTCATTCTCTTGTTTCATTTGAGTGAAAATATACATATTTACATTCGCTAATTGCACAAATTACCATAAAATTAAGGACATTTTTCTAGTTATTTCAGAATCTTCTTATGTTTCGTGTTATGTGTATTAATTAGTGATTTTGAAGTACACAACAAATAACTAATAGCTACAGAATGCTACAGAATAGCAAAAACTCTCACGTACTGGTTAGTTTCGTATTCTAGTTAATGCCCAATTTCCTATCAGTGCCACTTGCTCGACATGGCGGCATTGCCAATAAAGAGCACCTTGCGTGTCAGGCCAAGAGGTTATGGCAGGTTTAGGATATAAACGTGATACAAGAGAAACCTGGAGACACCACGTCACGTAATCATCTGAAAAAACTGATGATTTATGCGGAATTTGAACCCACAGTCTTAGTACCCACGTGCTGTAGCTCACCTTCCTCAAGTCCCAGTCTTATGCGGCCGAACTTTCGACCGCTTTAATTATACTCGTGTTACGGCTATTTTTTACGTCAAAAACAGTTAACACCTGTGTGTGACATGCTGCGGGGAGAAGGGAATTCTGTGCAAGTTTTCATAATTCTGTGAGCCCTACCCTAAGCCATTTACTAGATGAATTTTGAATACAGAAATAAATGAGCATTTTTGCAAGGATTGTTAAGAAAATATTCTCTCAATGTAATAAAATATATTTTCAAAATTAAATCAGCTATAGATTTAGGCTCTTATCCCTCATCATGTCCTTCGTGCAGGAATAATACTTCTTGCCGCGACAACATGGAGAACGACAAGTTGAATAACTATATTTACCACTGAATTCTAGAAGACGTACACAAATAAAGAAGTTCTATTTATGTCCAGAAGCAAAACAAGAGGCTATCTCGGCATTTGCTTAAAGGATCAGGGAAACTAGTCGGAAAAGGCGATCGAGATGGGGGTCAGTGACTCAGAAGCTGCCGTACAATACTTAATATTACTTTCCTTTTTGATGCTCGGCAGTCCCTGATTGTATAGAAACAGTTGTGATTTTACTTGAGCTTAAACTTTTGTATCGAATTTAATCGTTTAATGTCATCTGGCAAAGGATTGTAAATTAATGTACATGCTTTTCAACATAATAATAATAATAATAATAATAATAATAATAATAATAATTTATTATGTAATATTTTATACGTATATAATAATATAATAATTTATTACGTATAATAATAATAATAATAATAATAATTTATTATGTCTATAACCGTACGCTTAGTGGCAGTTAATAAAAAAGAACAAAAATAAAATTAGAACAAACAATGTATTTTAAGTATTCAAAAGAGGAATAATAGAAATACAAACAAACAAAAAATATAACAAAATTAAAACACAAATAGACTAGTAAAAAGTAGATGAAATATGCCTTTCTTTACCAGTGGCGAAGCGTCAGGGTAGGCAGAGTAAGCTGAGCTATCCCAAAGAATTTTGAAGAAGAAGAAAAATATCTCTTTCCTAAAAAATAAAATTGTACATGCATAATGTCGCGTTTTAGCCAATAAAAGCCGTGCATATGCGCACCAAGTTATTTCTTCTATTTCTATTCTTATGCATATTCCATACGATGAGTCTTTTCGCCACCCAGAGAGGCGGCGAGGTCTGGGAGAGGCTGACACGGTGTGATGTCACAAGACGAGGAATGGGGCGCGGGGAAGTGAGCGCGCATGCGCGTTGAGTGGACTGGCTGCGTTGCTTAGGCAGATATTAGGCCGGCCTCACGACTGTACAAATAATTGAAACTTTTGCCGGCAGGCGCTCTCTTCACTACAAGCTTGCGTAGAACTTCCGGGAATGTCCGCTAGAGGTCACTGGGCAACTTCTAATCGCTACAAACATCCCGACTGGCTGCAAAACGTCCAAAAGCATCAAACTGGAACGTGAATGTATGTAGACACGTTTTTGGCCAAGCATTAAAAATACAGACGTGTAGTACATTTTCGGCACGTTTTTTAAGACAAAGTAATATTTGCTGTATTGTACACTTCTGAAAGATCTTCAGTCATTGAAGACAAATATTGAGCCACTGGAATTAATCCGAAAATTGGTGTCACAAGAACCTTCCCTCAGAAGCTCAACATCGTATAAATCCCCCGGCTTGCCGGGCGGATAAAAATAATGGAATCTCAGGATATGGAGAGTGAAGAAATAGAATGGCAAGATGTGGTCAATATGCGTACAACCACAAGAAGAAAAAGACCACTTGAAGATAAAAAAGAAGATAACAGTGTGAGTGTGAAGAAAAAAACTGAAGATGAGACCGTAGGCGGATGGGATATAAGTCCTGAAGGATACTCCGATAAAAGTGTTGGTCCATTTGGAATTTGGGTTAAATGTAAAAATGGCTCGTCAAGTAGTTTCTGCATTTATAAAATCGGTAAGATCGCAATGGAGAAATATCGTTCTATTCACGAAATAAGAAAGAAGGTCGTGGTAAAGGAGTGATGATATTCGAAAATCGAGAAGAAGCTAATCAGGCTTTAAGCGATAACATCTTCGAAGAGCGAGGTTTCATCACTTTCATTCCTGAATTTAGAAAGGTAAGGAAAGGTATGTTGAGAGGTATTCCGGTGGATATAAGTTCAGAGACTTTAATGAAAGATATTGTATCTTCAGCTGAAATAGTCAGAGTTACTAGACTTAACAAAAGAGATCCATATAACAAAGGAAAACAAATGGATTCCTACAACATCAGTAATAATTCATTTTGAAGGGGAAGTATTGCCAAAGGAGATATCTCTTTATTTAGTAAAATCCACAGTAGAACCATTTGTTAAGAGACCATTGCAATGCTTCAATTGTTTTAGATTTGGGCACATGGCCAAAGATTGTCGAGATAAGAAGCATTGTAGAGTTTGTGGAGAAACAAATCATGAGAAATGTGAATTGGAAGTACCCAAATGTTCCAATTGCAAAGGAATGCATCAATCTGCTGATAAATCTTGCCCAATATACGAGAAATTCAAACTCGTCTATGAAAAGATGGCGTTTGAAAACATCTCCTATGCTGAAGCTAGGAAAAAAGTCTTTGGTGTCAGAATTCCAAGGAGAGTAAAAGATGATTTTCCTACTATGGAGGAAACACGACGAAAACGATTTGTCGAATCCTACAGCAATGCAGTGAGAATAAATGAAGAGACTACGCCAAAATTTCAAATTGCTACTGAGAACGCAATTGCTTTAAGAGATACAAGGAGTCAAGCTGAAAAGACGAATGTAAATGAAGATGAAATTTCAAATAATACGGGAAGTTTCGTTCAATCTCCAATGCAGAAAAGTTCTTCAAAGGAAGCAAGTAGCAAGATAAAGAATGGCACCGGTGATCCCACGTGTCTTCCAGCTGCAATTCAAATAAAGTTCAAAGTAATAAACGATTTAGTAAAGTTACGTATGAATCAAGAAAAAGATTATCTGCAAAAGACAATAGAGGTACGGCTAAAAATAATAATTTGAAAAAAAGTAGAAATAAGTAGAAATATTAATTAATTTTGATATTGTATCTATAACACAATTTTATTTTTAATGGTTAATAATTTAAAAATTTTACAATGGAATTGTCGCAGTATTCGTAACAATTTGATTTTCAAATTAAAACACAAAAATACGATTTAATTTTGCTGTTGAAACTTGGCTTAAAGAAGATGATATTTTCAATTTGAGAGGATTCACCTCAGTAAGATTTGATAGACTTAATAAGAAAGAAGGGGGTATTGCTATATTAGTTAAAGAGGGTATACTTTTTGACAAAATTATTTAAATTTTGCTGGTCAATCATTGGAAACCGGTTCGATTGTGGTTGATACTGATTTTGGAGAAACATTAATTACAGTCTGTTATAGACGTCCCGAGTTTAACATTAAATTACAAGAATGGACCAGTTTTTTAAATTCTCTTGTACAAGCCAATGTTCGACACTCTATTGTAGCGGGGGATTTTAATGCCCATTACCCTTTATGGGGAAGCTCTAAAACTTGTTCAAATGGTAATATAATAGTAGATAATTTAGATTTCGATAATTTCGTATTATTAAACAATGGTAGTCCAACTCACATTAATTTGTCTTGCTCTGGTTACAATTATTCCAATCTTGATTTGACATTTGTTTCTCCGGATCTAGCGTTGATGAGTAATGGGATGTTTTGGAAGATAAATGGGGTTAGTGATCATTTTCCGGTTGAATTTGAAATCGGTATTGAACCTTCATTTCAAAAAGAAGTGGTTTATAAATATAATTTTAAAAAGATGAATTGGGACTTATTTTTGAAAATATTAGATGAAAATAAAGACTTTTTTAATAGTTTACAATTCAATAATTTATATGTTACTGATCGATATAACACTTTTGTTAAATTTTTAAATGATTCTATTTTAGAATCTCTATCGACATGTAATAAAAGTGTTCATGGGTTCGATGATTCGATTAAAATTAAAAAACAAAGGGAACCGCATTAAAACAGGATGTATTTGTGGAATGACGAATGTCAAAGGGCAGTACGGCTTGCGTAAGGCAGCTTTAAAATCTATTAGGTACAAGTTCGATAGAAATAGATTTCTTGAGGTTAAAAGAACAGAAGCATTAGTTATTAAAACACTAAGAGAGCAAAAAAAAAGAATGCTTTTGTAAAAATGTGAATCAATTACACCACAAACCAGAATTACAGAATTTTGGAGAATAATTAAAATGTTTTAAAAATAGTTCTAATAGAATTAATAGTGGTGGTGGAAACAAAAGCAAGAACAAAATATGAGAGAGATTATTGAAAAATTATGTACTCCAAAAGATATTATTGTTGACGATTGTAAGGAAGTAAAAGACACAGAGGACGTTAGTGATAATAATTCTTTTTGGGAAAATCCCTTTTCCTTTTGAAGAGCTCAGTTATGTTATAAATAATGTCAACATACATTCTTCACCTGGATTAGATAAAATCAATTATTTAGTTTTATCAAAATTACCTGAATTTTATAAAGAGTTTTATTAGATTTATACCAATGATATTGTGTTTAGGAATGAATTTCCAGAAGAATGGAAAAATTATTTAGTGATATTTATACCTAAAAGAGAGATACAAATAAAGTTCGACCCATTTCGTTAGCTTCATGTATATTAACAATGTTGGAGAAATTAATAAAAGAAAGACTTCAGTGGTGGTTGGAAACAATAGACTATTGCTGATACCCAGTTTGGATTTCGAAAAAATAAATCGAGTATTGATAATTTGAGTAACCTAACATCTGATGTACATCATAGTTTTTATAAAAAGGAGACTGTGTCTGCTCTATTTTTGGACATACGAGGAGCCTTTGATAACGTAATTCCTAATATTTTGATTAATGATTTAATTGATTTAAAGATTCCGAAAAGAATCATTTGTTTTGTTAAAAATTTAATATTTGAACGTAATGTTTCCTTTTTATTAAGCACAACTATCATAGAGAAAAAATGTTCAGAATGGCCTACCCACAGGGACGTGTGTTGAGCCCTCTCTTGTATTCGATTTATACCGAGAAAATTAGAGGAAGTGGTAGATGACTCCGTTAAAATTTTACAGTTTGCAGATGATGTGTATTTATATATTAAAAATAGCAATTGTGTTATTGATCAGGTGAGAGCATTGGAAACTGTAGTTGATCAGAGTTACTTGTTTCTTAGCAAATAGAGGCTTGGCAAGTGGCACCCTGAAAAAATGTGTTTTAGTGGTATTTGATAAATCGCGAAGACAACAAAACTCTAATGTTTCATTGAAAATTGATAATCTAGATGTAAAAGCTTCATTTAATGCAAGATTTCTGGGAATGTTGTTAGATCGACGACTTAATTGGAAATCTCATATTGAAATCGTTAATAATAAATGTCGATCAGCAATGAAAATTATTAGTGTTGAGGCTGAACCTGGTGGGGTGCTAGTCCTCAATGTTTACTTTTGATTTATAAATCATTAATTAGGTCAAAAATGGAGTATTGTGGGTTCTTGATATCACCTTCTTTAGGAAAGTACATTGATAAGCTTCAAAAAATTCAAAATCAGGCCTTGAGAATGGCAATGGGTTATAGAACCAGCACGCCAATCAACGTAATTGTAGCAGAAACTAAAATTACGTATTTAAACGATTAGATTTGAAAGAATTATGTTATAAAATATTTATTGAAATGTTTATCTCAAATTGATAACAAATTGTTAAATAATTTAGAATTAATCGTACAAGTTGCAGATAATTTTATATATGAAAATAATTTTGAAAAATCATTATTAGTGGAATGTTATCAACATGTATGGTTTTTGCAAGATTCAGTTGTGAAATCAGATACTCATTTTAAATATAAAAATAAGTTTTCATAATAATTATTTTAGACCGAATATAGATTTGATAAGCGGTAAGGGAAATACTTAAATCAAAATCGCCGGGAAAAGAATTTGAGAAAAAATTTCCCAAAACTGATCAAGTAATACAAATTTTTACAGATGGTTCTAAATTGTTTACTGAAAATGGTAAGAATCAGGTGGGGTATGCTGCTTGGAGTGAAGAGAAAGATTTTCAGTTTTCCTGTCGAATACTAGATGCTGCATCTATATTTACTGCAGAATGTAAAGCTTTACTTAGGGTAATTGAAAAAATTATTGGTCGTGGTTCTGGAAACTTGATGTGTTTCCAGATTCAGAGAGTGCCCTTATTGCTCTAAAAATGTTTACAGCGATGATTTGTCTTACATAATCAATTTAATAAGACACAAGTTGGCATATGCTTATCAGAAAAGAATTAAAGTACAATTAATATGGATTCCTGCCCATAAAGGGATTATGGGCAATGAAATGGCTGATAGAGAGGCGAAATTGGCTGGGAAAAATTTTTGTTTCTCCGATGACCCTATTCCGTTCTCGGATTTCTTCATGGAATTCAAACTCAAAATTCGGAATAAAACTGAAGACTTACTTATTAAAGAGGGAAAAAATAAGGGGTGTTTTTATTTTCAAAATTATTTTGACAATTTTTGTCGTAAACCTTGGTTTTTTAATTTTAAATTACCTAGGAAGGCCATTGTAACCATCAACAGAATTAGAAGTAATCATACATCACTAAATTGTAGTTTATCAAGGAAAAGTATTATAAGTGATAAAAACTGTGTTTGTGGTGAAGGTAAAGATACAATCGAACACATATTTTGGAACTGCAAATTGCATGATTCTGAAAGAAAGTTTCTGTTAGGTAAAATTAATAAAATAGTTGGCTATGGTCCTCATTCCATTGTACCTCTATTGTCTTTTAAGGATAAAAATAATATACGTACATTTCAAAGTGTTGTTAATTTTATTTTAAGTATAAACCGTGAAATTTAATAATAATAGTAATGTAAATGTTATATGTGTATTATATGGCAATGTAAACTAAATGTTTAAAGCCAATAAAATTTACATTCATTCATTCATACAAAACATCCCGGAATAAACATCATTTACTAAATTTCAGTATTAATACATTTATTCCTATCATAAGCACAATATATGAGAATGGTCACATTCTTCTACATTATTGAAACTTTGTGATAACTTTTAATAATGCACGATTCATTAGAAAATACTGATTTTAAGTATGTGTAGATTGGCATCGCGGCGAGTATGGGAATCTCCCAGTAATATTCTGTGTGTGGAAAGATTACTAATAGGATCGTTTGTAAGCTGCGTGAATAGCGTGTTCCTGTATACGTTACAAGTGTTGTTCGAACAATAACGTACAACGGTGTACAATTTGGCAGTTCTACTTTATTACTTTATTTATAATGACATATATAAATAGTTTAGGTTTGTGTGATTAGAACACACGACAAAATGGGAGATTCTGTGAGTAATAGATGGTGACTCATTTGATTCACTTAACTTTTTGTTGAGTAATTCAGTTTAGGTGTTGTCCTTTGAACAAAATTGCAGTTGAAAGAAAAATAGCCAGAAAAGTTAATATTTCACAAAAGGATGGGAAATATACAAGGACTTTCAAGAAAAATGGTACTCCAAATACAGATGGTTGTCAGGAAATAAAATAAAAACAGACATATAATTGTTTTTACTACCTGATGTTTGGTGGGGAAGAATTTTGGTTGTAAAAATGGTCAGACTACATTAAAAAATTTTGAACTTAAAGCCTCGAAACATGCGACAAGTAAATTACATATTCAAAATGCAGAGGCTTTCCATATGCTTGGGAGAGATACAGAATTGATCATGTATTTTAGAAAGTGCTCGCATTCAAGCTTGAAAAACATAACAGTGATGTTCGCGTAATAGAAAAATTGTAGGCCGACTAATCGACGTTGTTTGTCATTTAGGAAATCAAGAATAAGCATTTAGGGGCACGATGAAGGTACAGATTCTCTCAACAGACGAAATTATTAGAAACATTAAGTTTGCTTGCCATGGAAGAAGGAATAATGAAAGATCATTTGGAGAGCAATACGGGTTTAAGGAATTTCTTCTAATATTCAAAATGATCATAATAGAATCGGTCACAGTTCCATAAATGAGAAGATTCGAAAAGAAATAAATGACGTGAGATTTGTGTCAACACAAGCTGATGAAACAACTGACGTTTCTGTGAAGGCACAATTTAGTATATTGTTAGGTATTGTTATGGCAAGAACATTGAAGAACGTTTTAGGGGCTTCTATGATGTCTCGAGCGATATAAAGTGCCGAGGGGAATATCTAACAAAGTCATTGCCATCATAGACGAGTACAATATGGAAGAAAACGTAATTTGCCAAAACATATGATGGAGCATCTGTTATGGCGGGTCGTCACGGAGGGGTTCCCGCCATCGTTCGTCGAAAAATCCGACTGCATTTTCATCCACTGTTATGCACTTATGCACATGGATGCACCTGAACCTGGTCTTTTACGTAGTACCAAAACCATAAAGAAGTAAAATTTTTCATCTGCAACCTCACGGCATTTCATTCATTCTTCAGTAGATCTACACGTCGTTCAGAAATACTTCGTCACCATGGATTCCAATTACCTCATCCAGTGCAAATAGAATGGCATTATAATTCTCGGGCTGTGCCCTACGATTAACATTCATACCAAGAAACTAAGGCAGCGGTAAGCTACATCACTGAGTCTAATGATTGGGTTTCGAATCTATTAATTGTGCAATGGTCCTCATGAGAAAACTTTAGACTCTTTAATGTTTTATATTTTTGTTGTGCATGTTCAATAGAATTTTTATCTACAGCGAACATCTGCTCAGCATTTTCCAAGCAAATGTGCACAAGTGATATAAATATTATGCATCAATGAAATTAGAACCGCCAAAACAAATATTACAGCTTTACATTCTGAAAACGATTTGCATGAATGCCTTAAAGAGAGTTTGGAATTAACAAAAATATACAAAGGGCTTCAATCCCGAAGCAATTTGTCGAGAATCATAAACGCTGTACTTTCGAAATATTGGATTCCCATTAGTACAGTTAGATGAACGATTCTCCAAATTTGATGATCTTTCATTTGTTGAAACTCTAAACTACAGAAAATTTGCCTCAGTTTTAAAAAAATCATTTCCGAACTTTTTGAAGTTCAAAAACTTAAGCATGCATATCCTATATTTTTTAACTTCGTAGCACTACACAACGAACTTGTCAATTCTACAGTTCAGAAGACAAAGTCAGACTTGCACTGAATTATTAAGCTTTTATTGTTGATAACGATCTCCAATCTGTGTATGAACAAACGGAAAAGTTATTGCAACTGAATCTCAGCATTCGGTGTCATCAGCTACTACTGAAAATGAATGAACACATCTGAAACGAATTAAAACCCATTTACGCAATTCTATGTCAAATAGAGTCTTCAACTTGGCAACTATTCAGTAGAAAAGAAACTTCTCGTAAATGTTCGCAAGATGCTATTTTTAAAGAA